>LS585031.1:0-22711 GCA_900490775.1 Pristionchus maxplancki
CCGTAAGGGTCGGTGCTGCAATCGCGCAGCATCATCTTCTTGTCAAAGTTCTATCCAAAATTTCTGTAAATTGTTTCTGCTGTTCTTTTTTTTTCTAACCCGTCGCGACTAGAACGCACTATTCCTACAAAGTTCCGTTTAATCAGGAACCTTACCCGTCGTGACTAGCACGCGCTGAGTCTTCTTCCTGCGCAATTTCGGAGAGGATTCAAGGTGGATCCTCAGCAAGGTTGCTTGAGCCCTCTCTTCTCCCCACCTGAGGGAGTCGCTATGCTCAAATGGGCTGTGCCCTATTTTGGGTCATCTTTATTTCTTGGAATTTTTGGAATAAGTTACTGGACGGCGCGCCATTCAGCTGGAAACAGTCTTTTTATCAGAGTTTTTCTATTCGAAAAGAGGCGCATTCATCCAGCATCATCTAAACGAAAGATCAAGGAAGAATGCCCATCATGGTTCAGCAGTTGCAAAAATCGTGCAAAAAAGTATCCACCGCTGTACTGAAACCCAAAAAAGTGCAAAATGGTTGCAACAACAGAAGTAGAGAGTTTTGTGCTCTAAGGTTTGAGAAATTGTGCAATCTACAAACGCTAAGATCGCTAGTTTGATCCAATTTCGTCCGATTACGTTTCACCATTTCTTCATTACTCCTCGGGCACTGCGGAGCTGATAATTCCTTCTCTTTGGAGTCTAACAAAAAATCAGAAATATGAAAATCTGATCTTTGATCTCTGCAGATCTACGTGTTCTTCTCTGCTTCCAAGTTCGAGATGGTCTCATCGCGATGGGGACTCGCCCTGGCCGCCGGTTCGGTCCCTTTGATCTTTACTCTTTGAACTTTGGTCTTTGATCTTTGATCTTCCGAAAAGTTCAAAGCCCATTTCAGGAGGTTCCGTGTCCTTCACTCTGCTCATGACCTCGGGCGTAGTCATGCATCTCGACCTCGCTCCGTCTCTTTGGGGCGACGAGATATTCCCGTATCTCGCGCTGATTATTGGACTGGAGAACTGCCTTTGTATCACCAAGTAATTTTAATTCCATCGTCCGTCGTCTTTGGCGAATCGAATGTGGGGTATTGTTAACGAGGAATATCCAAATATGTTTCACACCGTAAACTTCAACCGAGCGCAGTATGTGCGATGATCGCCGCCATTCCTCTATTATAAAATAGCAACATTTCCTCAGATTCATATTATAAAATCCTATTTTTCAGGGCAGTCGTCTACACGCCTCCCTCGATGGACGTGCCCGCTCGCATCTCGCTCGGACTGAGCGCTGAAGGGTATTCGCTGGTGAAGTGAGAACATGATTTACAATGTTGCCGACGAGATTTGTGATCCAGAGATCAAAGACCAAAGATCAAAGACCAATCTCCAGATACTTCGTGATCGAGCAGTTCTTCCTGGCCGTCGCTTTCTTCATCTTTCCACTGGCGGAGATAAGAGACTTTGTCAAGTTCGCGAGTATTGGATTGATCGTGGACTTCTACATGCAGGTTACTAAAAATTGAAATACAATATTATTCGAAAATACTAGAAAAGGTGAGTAGGCGAGTCTGTGCATGCTGGGGGACTGCTACATTAGAAACCGTCAGTCATCGTCGATTGAAAACATTCAGCATGGCTGATTACGGAGTTGTTTATAAGTAGGAATTGTCAGGCATGCTAACGTTTCAAAAATAAAATTGCATGTGAGTTGTGAAGGATTCATGGATTTCGTCGATTTATTATTCTCAGATGTTCTTCTTCGCGCCATGCCTCGCCTTCGACCTGCAAGCACTATCCGAGGCCGAGAAGACGCGGTATTTATTTAATTAACATTATTAATTTAATAATTTAAATTTAAAATAATTGCAGATTCGCCTACCAACTGCTCGCGAGCGACATCCCGAGGCTGCGGCACTTCCCGCCCATTTCGTTGGTTGTTTTCACTCAATTAAATTACGAGATTAACGATAGAAGCAGCCTTTTAGCCTAATAATCAAAATTTCAGTTGCCCGATGAAACGGCTGCTGCCGCGGCTATTCTCGCCCAAAGTGCAGGTTTGTTTTTGTTTGTTTTTGCATAGCATGCGTTACCACAATCGAATCTATCGCACCCCCTGCCCTCTTGTTGCCACCATGAAACATATGTAAGTGACAACAAATAAGCAAAACAAAAACAACAATAACAACAACAACAACAACAGATCCGCCGGGTGCACTCGGAGAACAGCCTGGTGCAGGCTTCAGAAGGCGGAGGTTCACGGCCGTCCACGCCGAATATGGAGCGGGCGAGCAGGGAGAAGGGTGAGTGGAGTGGCTTGAATAACAATAACAAAAACATTAGCAAAATAAAAACAGTGGCTAAACAAAAACAAAAGCATCGAGAATTTTGAATCGGAGCACTCATCTTAGAGGGTGCGAAAGTTTTGGAAATGAGCAACACCGCAAACGCTTATGTTTCACTTCGGAAACAAACTGGCTGAAATGACATGTCCGTAATCCTTCTCTTCTTCTGACGCTCCAACAATAATGATAATGTAATTGACCTCCTTGTGATGCCTCGCTCTATCTGAAACTCAATAAAATATTGACGATGGTTGAAACTCGAGAGCACATGTGAACTAGAGATACAATTAACAGGACTTCAGAATTGCAGAAAGCATTATAAAGATGATAAATTCCGAATTTCTAGGTCATCGTCGCACGGCATCCATGCATGCTTCGTCCGCCAACGGAGAAGAGGACGAGATGCTGCCGAGGATCGAGCTGCCGGTGAGTGGGAATTGACTAATATTTGACTATTTTTTTATTGGAAAGCGCACTTTTTGCTTGGTTCTGGGATCAAAACGCACTGAGTAGGTCCACTAGGATGCGTGAAATTCCAACGGGGAGGAGGACGAGATGCTGCCGAGGATCGAGCTGCCTGTTAGTTGAACTTCATCTATAGCTTGAAAAATAAGTAAAACGTCTATTTATTTTGCTTTATCTCACCAGGGTATTGCAAAGAGAGAAAAAAAGGGTTTTCTTCACAGGAGCGCCTGCGCCCCATCCAACCCGCCGCAGAGGCCGTCCGCTCCAAGCTACTGGCTATTATGTCATTCGTCGCGCGGACGAGGATCATTCAGAGGTAGATTTTCATTTTTAAATATTAATTTTTGAGGAATTCCCGCGCGAAAAATCGAGGTCTTCAGATAATCAGTCCTTTTGTGTCCTTCGTGAAACATACCCGAACATCGATTAATTCATCTGTTGAAATAATCTGAAAAAAAAAATTCAGATCGATCATCATCGTGTTCGTGTGCTGGGCGACGTGGGTGCAGTGGGAGTCGAGCGGCTACATCGAGGGTACGGTACTTATCGATAATTGATTCGAGGGTACGGTAGTTATCGATTTACTGATTCGAGGGTACGGTAGTTATCGATTATTGATTATTTTCAACCTCTGTACTGTAAATACGTCACCGATGCATGGTTGCAATTGAAATTTGCACAGATTGTGCTCAAGCTATACTTTTTGATTATTAATTTATCTAGGTGCCATTATTTCTGTGGAATTTATGCGAAATCATTCAATCCGCCGTTCGTGGCGTGGGCTTCGGATGTGTGTCGCACGGCTCGGGCGAGGTCGTGCGACGCGGCTGCTGAACATTTGATTCGAAACTGCTATGAAAAAGTCCTTCGTCCTCCCCGTTTCTCATGATCCTAACCGAGGCTAGAAAGCAGTAAAAGTCTGTTCCTTACTTCTTTTCTTGCGAACACTCCGCTGATCCTCCCCCACAAGCTCAGTCCCTCCTTTTTCTCATTCTCCTTCTTATCCTTCTTCTTTGTCTCCTCATGCTTCGTTTCGAACTGCACTTGGTTCCAGGCATCTTGGACGAGCTGAAAGTGAATTTTTCAATTCATCGATGCGCATGGCATATGCCGATAAAAACACAACAACAAAACTCAAAACAACAACAAATTAAGTAACGCACATCAAAATGTCTCGTCTGGTCGTGCGCCAGTTTAGGGTCCTCGATGGGCTTTCGGGCGGGCCTGAATAAGGTTCATTGTTCTTTAACTTTCTTTTGTTTTCACTACTGCTGTGTTTTCTCTGATAGTTGAGCCAAATGTTGCCAGTTTACCTCTACAACGTCGGTTCCCTTCACATTAGTATCAGGGGAGCACACCGGGTTCACTTCGCTCGTCAAATCTTGGCAGACCCATGCTTTAGATGCCAGACCCATTTCAAGCTAACCCGGAGATAGGCAATGAAAAGCTAAGAATACCTCCACAACGTCGGTTCTCTCCAGATGAGAATCAGTGGATGCGCGAGGAGGTGCGCGTTGAAGATGAGCGAGCCGAATTCCTGAATCGGAGGTCTCTCCATGTCACCCACTTTCTTATTCTAATTGACTAACTAAAGTATATTCATTACAACGTACACTGCGAAATTGTGTGCAGATTCGAATAGGTATGAAGAAGATTGTCGGGGATATACCTTGATAACAACAGCCAACGGTACTCTTGCTCCGTCCGTTTGCAAGTAGGCACAGAGTGTCGTGCCTGCCAGAATTATAATGGTTATTTTTCGGACTAAAAACGACAACGAACATTAAAATGTGTGGATGTGGAGTGATCTATTCAAGCTGAAACATATCCAAATCCACTCGTTGTCAAGTCGAATTCACTCAATTGGAATCAGAATAACTCACAAGTCGAGCTGACAGCGTACAGCAGCGTGAAGCAGATCATGTTGGGGTAGACGATACGCGCGGACTGGGAATGTTATTGTTGTTATTTATTTATTTTAAAATAAGTATTGTACTAAGTCGGAAAAGCTTTTCCAGCTGAAATGAACGCAAATGCAGTTCGGGTAAGCATCGCAGAGAAAAAAAGGTCGAAGCTCTGCATCATAAATATTCTATTGCACTGAGCAAGGTTATTATTACTACCGATCCCCCACTCACCTTGAGTGTCATCCTCCTGTGAAAGCGATCGTCCAGAGAGTGCGTCGAGTCAGTGACGCGCAAACTGAAAGATAACATTTTACTTCTTGTTTACTCCCTTTTTTCAATCAGATCTACAGTTGACTGTTCCACATTGGAACAATGCTAGCTACTACGAATCTTTAAAAAGTGGCAAATTATCGATTGACTGACGAAAAAATGAATATTTATCTCACCGATTCTTGTGCTTGGTCCAGAGGAAGACGGGCGTGAAGATCAACAGGGAAGTGATCATCACGGGAAATTGGCGGAACTTGTACAGAATGTCGATCTGAGTGAAGCATCGATTACAGTATGCCAGTCCGATAGGTCAAAGTCATGATCTTTATTTACGGCTTTTATGAGAATGGTATTTTTTGTTTAGAACGCTCATTTCACGACCAACGATTCCTTCCAATTTTCCCGCCTTTCATTCGGCTCGTGAAGCATACTTCAAGATAATCTAGTCTGTTGCACTTTTCCGAATCCGTAGGTTCACACAAATGATCACCCACCGTATCTTCGAACACGGTACTGCCAAGATTCTTCCCTACATTATTTCTAAGTAGTTCGCTGGGTCAGATTCACGATCATCAACTCATCCATCTTCTGATGTACAGTGCTGCTACAGTACTCAACCGGGTCTCATGTGTCAGATTCATAATAATTCCTCACCCATCGTATCTTCGGGTACGCTACTGAAGTGCAGAACACGACGAAGGTCGAGTTGACATTGAGTTACAGTGGTTACAGCATTATACGGTCCCAAAGGTTACGGTAATCCATATGATCAACTGGGTCACTTTAATGACTAAAACACACCCATCGTATCACTACTGTGCTACAGTACTTCTCAATAGTTCGCTGGGTCACATGAATAATTCCTCACCCATCGTATCTTCGGGTACGCTACTGAAGTGCAGAACACGACGAAGGTCGAGTTGGCGTACAGTGGGGGCGGACGGAAGAAGGCGGAGGGGAAGTGGCCGGCCGAGACGGAGATCGTGTTGATGAGCTGCGAATTTGATCTTTGATCTTTGATCTTTATAGCGATCTTGTTAATGTCGGCAATACAGGCAAACTGATGAATTCGAGAATTTGCCTATCTTTAGTTTCCAATTAGTCTCTAGGACAGGTGAGCAGTGCCAACTTCCAGACACCTCTCTTCAGAGCGTGAGCTCAATATCATCGTTAGTGGACATCGCGTTGCTCAGACGGCCTAATCTTTCACAGCAAGCTGCTAACGCAATTTACATGATCTTTCGCCAGTCAGAGGGACGAGAGAGCAGGCAGAATGAGGAGGGTAAACTTAAAATTCGCCACTCACAATCGCCAGAACGCCGATTGCTCCAAGAAGAGGGCACGTGTTGTTTTCATACCTGAATAAGCATTTTCGAAATATTTTTTTATGATTTTGAGAACAAAAATTACCGCGCGCCAAAGATGCACGCGACCAGGCGCTCCAGCGAGATCGCGAGGTAGCAGTACCTGCAATTAGTTTTTGTTTCTGACAATGTCATTGACAAATGATATTGACAATGACAATGGTTAAGTGACAAGGACAGATGACATACTAGGGTTGTCTATACGGAATGCGAAATTCCCCTCCCCTCATTTATTTTCAATGCGGTAGTTCCGCAATTCTGCGGAATTTCCGCATTAGAATGAACCGGTGCGGCCGAGATGCGGAATGGGGAATGAGAGGGAAAATGATGCGGAATTGCGGAATAAAATTCCGTATAGGAGCCCGTTTGTGTAAGAGTCGAACAATTTCCGTACAGGGTAAAAAAGTGTACTAAGGTAAGAGTGGTTTTCGGTTGTGTTCAAGGAGCCTAGCAAAATGGGCCATATCACGATGCATGAAAATGCATGTTTCAATTAGCATAAAGGGTTGAAAATCACTCATTTTTCATCCTTTTTGGACATTTCTCGAAAATAGCTGCATAAAATCGCAAATGATGAAAAGAGACTGATGAAAATTTTTGAAAAGCTTTATTGTGGTTCAAATTGTTTTGTGAAAACAGTAGCAGTTTCTGAAATTCACATCGTATCTCAGCCGCAATTCATTTGCAGGAAAATTTGCTTAGTTGTGGACATGTGGAAGGGTTTTACTGCTGCACCTAAATCGGTAGCTCGCACAAGTCGGTCGTCCAGCTGAGTTATGAGCAAAACCCCGTGGCGGAAAATGACAAAAATTCACTTCAGGGGAGGGAAAATGAGTACCCTATGCCATACCCGACAGCGAATGCCGGCTCGCTGACGACCGTCGAGACGTCCCAGCAGTAGCGTGTGTGCCAGAGGAAGCAGCAGTTGTCCTGCAAGGAACTTTGGTTTATCCTGACCGCTGGTTGACCGCTACCACTGGTTGGGGTATAGCCAAACCAGTGGTCAGGGTAGTAGTCAACTAGTCAGCAGAAACCAGCGAAGAGTAGCAAAATCTCTCGTCTATTTCCTTCAAATACTCAGATTTCACTGAATTCAGCAATTGGGAATACTCGATCAAGGGCAACAGAGAATGGTCGCATTCACGTTCCGGTTATGTTTCACAAATGTAAGATATTAATGGGAACTCAAGGAAGTTGATGACGAGCTGGTTGCTTTTGAAAAACAATCGAATGAAAGAAGCTAATGTTTCCAGTTCTCTCATAGCTGGAAAGTGATCTTTGATCTCTACTCACCGTCGTCCTGATCAATCTCATCAACAGCCATCCTCCCTTGTACAGTGAGAACATTGATCGGACGGAGAGCAGAAGACCGATGAGTACGAGGAGGAGGCGCTGGTTGATGTGGAAGATCTAGAATAACAATAACAATAATAACAATGCAATAACACTAACAAAACAATAACAAATCGTGAAACCGTAAAAGAACAGTAAACAAGCCGGTTGATTCAGACACCAAAGATGCAAAATGGAATCTCAAGCCCCAGAAGTCGAGAATATTGAAGATTAAAGACCAACGATCACAAGAAAAAGTCCGACTATGAAATCTCACGACAGGTGTAAGCAGACTATTTCAGCATCTCGAAAAAGGGAAAATTAGAGAAATCACGGCTGACCTCATGTCGGTACACTCTAATCGATATGAACAGGCACAGCGCTAGTCCCGCCAGTGACTCGACGGCCATCAAGGCGTTGACTCCCCAGATGAGGCGGTTGTGGTTGAGGGCGGCGGCCGCCTGAGAAAGAATAGTTTTTTTCTGGATTTTTAATTTCAAGGGCGAGAAGTCTCCAGAGAATTAATTCATTTTCGCACTCAATGACTTGATGACTCGGTGAAACATAACTCATTTTTTTGCAAACTTTTGCAGATTTATAAAAAATAAGAATAAATAAATAGAATAAACAAACCTCGCAAGCCTCCGATCCGGGATAGACATCCGCCCGGCCGTAGGACAATCGATAGGAAGGCTCGCTGACGTCATCGGGCATGCCGAAATACCCTTCCTTGAAAATATGTTATTGTTTTCGAAAACAATAGCTGTTTTCGAAAACAATAATCATTTTCGAAAACAATAACTTCTAAAACTACGATTTCGAGTCAGAAACAGTAGACAAAGGGCCATTTTTAGGGCACTAGGTCGAATGAGAACTATTTCGCAATACCGTCTCTGACATAACAGTTGTCTCTCGCCTACTTCCGGTTCTCATCCGACCTAGCGCCATTTTTAGTAAATTAATCTCGCCAGTAAGAGTAACGGCAGAGCTTAAAACACGTAGATAACAATTTCGAATAGAATAAGAATTAAACAGACCATCTCGACCGCAGGTAAAGGGCGCTAGTGATATCAACTACTCTCCCTACACTCTAATTGGTCAGGGAAGCGAGATTCAACTCTTCGATCCCTAAATGGCCCCTCAGCGACTCCTTTTCGAAAGTGCCCCCATGACAACTGCCAATTAGGGGAACGCACGAAAGATCTGAGGAGGAGGAAGTAAGTTGCTTTTGCTTTGCAGCATTTCTAGTTATTCGTACAAATGGTTAGGTAACATCGCGCTCAAATGTAACCGGTGAAGGCAAAAGCAGCTGAAATGTCAAGAAATGTCTTGGTTTTCGAAGTGCGAAATCGAATAAATCGAGAAGCGAGGAGACTAACAAAATCGCAACGCCAACATCCAATTACCGGGCAGGAAAAACATTTATCAATGAGACCCTGAGGAGAGAGCAACCAACAATTGACACGTTTGGAGATCAGACAATGTCCTGGTGAGATACAATGTGGAATGGCGAGATTCATGACACTCCTTCAGAAAAAAACGATAATTCACACATTCTTTCTCTTGAGGAAGTAAACCGAAGATGGGGCGATTCTGGACATTCTTTTTTGGATTCCGGAAAAAAAGAAGCAAGAATGCGGATGATCATAAATCAGCCAGAGCAGGATCACATAATGGTCGTTGGAGACGGGGAGTGGATGGAGATTTGCTGAAATTCATGCGATCTTCCAGAGAAAAAAAGAAAAAAAACTGTTAAACGAATGCGGAAGTCATCTTCCTTAGCTCAAAGCATTCTGCCGAGGAATGGTCTGATTCTCTCATTTCGTAATGCTCTCTCGTCGGTCACAGAAAAAAGAAAGTGAGTAAGGCAGACGATTGTTCGTTCTGCCTGCGCAGTGAAGATGGTGAAAAGCACCTTGTTTTATTTTCTGGTATACTCACCAAGGACTGAGACGATAATTGAACATGGATTGAATATTATTGAGATACTTCTGGGCTCTAGAATTCCTGTGCTAATTCTGATTGTATTGAGTCCTTACCGATCGCTGATACGTCTCCGTTCTCGACTTCCTCACACAGCAAAATCCTCGTTTCTCCCTCTTCTTCAGCGACTTCTCCCAGGTGTGCGCCAGGGTCTGAAAACCGCTCGTTTTCTTCTCGAATTTTGGTATTTAGCTCGATTTGCAGCTCGATAGATGCACATGTTATCAGTGCATTGATGGAGCGTTTGGCGCAATTTTCTCTTACTTTTTTGCGTTGTTCACAAACAATTATAAAGAAAGTAAGGGATCATAGAAAGTAAGGCAGTTTTGTGCGTATTTGGTATTTCACATGCACAAACTCACCCGATTATACGTCGTCCTGTCCTCTCTCCTGTCTTCCCTTTGGACCCTCTCATCCTCCTTCCACAGCGCCGGTTCGATGTAGAGAAAGATGGCGGGATGGATGATGGAGTAGGAGTTGAAGATGAGTGAGGCGAGTTCCTGAAGGGAAATATTCTGATTTTGTCGAGTTGTTGCCTTTCATCGCTCCAAATACGCTTCACGCTTTCTATAAGAATACGTTGAATGGATACGGTCTAATGGAGTTCTCTTTTTTGATGTGAAAACAACAACAACAACAAAAACAAGCCGAACCTTGACCATCACAGAGCCCAGCTTGTCGTTGTTCTGGTACGCGACGATGGAGGAGAAGACCGCGGCTGGATTATTAATTAATAATTATTAATTAATAATAATTAATTTATATTATTTACCCATCAACTGCATCAGGTACATGCAGCAGAAGACGATCGCGTTGGGAAGGATGAGGCGGGTTGCCTGGAATTATTTTTTATTTGTTTTTCCCTCAATGAGCAACAATAATAACAACAACAACAACACAACAAACCTTGTACGTGATCCGCTCCTGGAACCTCGTCGTCAGGTTGTGATTGCACTCGCGCATCCACGCCCTGAAGTTGATAATTAATCAATAAAAACACCAACAACAACAACAATAACAACCTGAAATTAAGTCTAACCTGTTCCGGATCTTAACATAGACGCAGATGCCGATGAAGAGTGACAGTGAGAGGACGGAGATGGGCACGAGCCGGAAGCCGACCAGCATGTCGACCTGAATGTTGTTGTTGTTGTTGTTGTTGTTGTTGTTTTTATTCTTATCGGATTAATGAGCAGCAAACTTTTGGGTCCTCTGAAGGGTTGTAGTACCTCTTCTCGTATTATTTCCGCTTTTTCTACCCAGGAGGCACGCATCCAGACGCACTTTGCATCCGCAATGTTCACGAGGTTCGCGCGCCTATTGTCGCGCATACTTCCTTCTGCGTCAGGCGCATATTTATAATTTTTGGAACGAATTCGCCAATAAAATAAGCGAAAACCCAATCGACATCCGTTTTTGAATCTTTCTGATCTATGATGGCGTCTTCAGTTTATCTCGGGTTCTGAAAACCGAAGAACTTACCAACGACACGTTGACTGATGATGTCGTCATGCAGTAGACTGAGTAGGGAGACGAAGAGCCATCGTCATCGATAAGACCACTAGTGTTCCCCGTCCTATCGCGCGGTCCCCTACTTGGCGCTTAGAGACCCGTTTTGCAAGGTTTTCGATAAGATTTTCACCTACCAACGACACATTAACCGATGACGTCGACATGCAGTACACCGAGTAGGGCGAAGAAGAGCCGTCGTCAGCGATGAGCGAGGAGGTGTTCCGGACGAAGTCGATCGCGTACTCGAACCACTGCAAATTATATGTCTCGCGAGTGCTTTATGTAGCGTGAATAGATACTAAAACAATCACAAATTCATTCATCGTTAAAAACCATTTCCGTATTAACGGGTACACATCTTCAACTCACCACAACAACAAAGCCGATGATGCCGAGCACTTGCTTGTTCGAATGCTCGTATCTGAATTCACTTTTCTAGTTATTATTGTTATTTGATTCACACAAAAACTAAATAAAATGTTTAAAAAATAATAAAAAAACAAATAAAAATAACCTCTTGCTCAGCCACAACGCTAGCAACCTCTCGATGGCGATAGCCAGATACGCGTAGCTCATCACCATTACTGCCTGGAAATTGAATTACTGAATTTCGAAATCAGAACTACACATGCTCCATTGCAGTTCATTGGTATTCAACATGTCTTTCCAACGTTCTCCCATGAATAACGTTTACTAAAAAGAACTAATGTGGACTCAATTATCTGACCTTGGAGACGATCTCGGAGAAGTGTGTGCAGCGCGAGACGCGCCACAGCAGTGAGCAGTCCTGGAATTTGTTTAAGGATAATTAAACTGATTAGGAAATTTTTTTGTATCCCTCATAAGGGATTCTAGAATAGCACTCGATATTGTTAGTTTTTGAGTCAGATATCGAAAGAAGATTGCTTAATCTACGTCCCCATAATTCTATAGCATCCGTGAAACATATCCGTTGCATTGCACCTGTCCTTTAGTGTAAAGGCCTTAGTATAACGGCTTTATATTGATGGTAGTAGAAGTTCTCGTCCTTTTCTACTAATCAATGCGAGTAGGTCATCACTAATTCATCCAGACCCCTCGTGAGGGATCTCATCTCCCATCCTCCAGAAACAATGACCGCACCCCCGACCAATGAGACAGCCGCGAGGGGCGAGAAATTATTTCTCGTCTCTCCATTTCACACGATCTTTTACCAGTCAGAGAGGCGAGAGAACAGGTGAAAATGAGAGAGCCAGAGAATTACTACTCATAAGACTAATGCAATTACTTCTAGCCATAAGGCAAGGACAATAGCCAAAGATCCGTCTCTGCAATTGAAGAGGGACTTGGGATACAATTAAGAGAGGGATCAAGAGAGCAGACGCCGCAAAAAGTCTGGTGGTGGTGAATAGAGAATTTATCCTTTCAAATTCAACATTTCTTTCCTTCTTGGGGAAGCCGTTGATATGTTTCACACACACACTCTAAGAATGATATAATCTAGGAAAAGCAATACTGGTTCAAATGACGAGTTATTCACCTACTTTTCTGATTCGAAAAAAGGAAAAATTTTACAGACACATCGTCAATGGAAGATTTCTCCATTCAACCCCTCAGCGATTCAGTAGAAAGCCGATGTTTTCTTGATGCAAAACAACAACAGTAAAAACAATACCAACAACACCAACAACCTTACATCATCACTAGTCAGCATGAGCAGGTAGTATGCGGATCGAATGAACGCCATCAGTGATCGAGTGAGGAGAAGGAGGTTCAGGCAGGTCAGAAGCCATCGAAGATTGACATGGAAGACCTGGAATTAAATTCCGGTCGTAATGTTTATTTTACGTTCTTACTAAAAGTAAAAACATCAGCCCGCTTTTTGACGTTATCGTTCCCTTTTGTGAATGAAAAAACTCGATATTTGCACGATGAAATTATGTGGTTTCTCAACCTTTTCTGCCTACATGATTTCTTCTCACATTACGCGTTCAACGTTTGACATTTTCATATGATTTTGAACCGAAAATTATGTGTTTGTGAAGGAGTATCGAATGTTGCCTGATTTTCCGGAATCGCCTACATGATTTCCTCCCGATCGCTCAAAGTAATGCCCGCTCCAAGTAAGACCAATTATGGCCCGAAAATGGCCGCTACTTGCGACCAAACTCGCAATAGAGAGAGCGAGCGACAGAGAACGGACCGAGTAATCGCCTACTCTCTCATTTCGGAATACTCTCTTGTCCGTCCGAGAGGGAAGAAACGCACATTTAAGGACGCCAGTCACAAGACTGGACACAAAATAGCTTGGATAACTCAAACCTCTATCTAAATAGAACTAAACATACCTTATGTCTGGCCACCAACCAGCTCACGTATGCCGTTGCCGTTGTGCCGACAATTGAGATCAAACACAGCAGAGCATGAGTAGCGATAGTGCCCGGATAGGACAGGATACGGCGGGCTTCCTGCAACAATAACTTGTTTTGAACAACAACACCAATAAAACAAAAACAACATAAACAACAATAATAATAACAACCTAATAATATACCAACCAGGCATAGCGTGGCATTCAAGGCAGCTGCAGCCATGCGAAACTGCTAGAACCTCAACGACGAAGGAAATCTCAGCCCCCTCGAGGCACCTGAAATCAGGGGAGTGCGGGAGTTGCGAAACGACGTAGTGGCCAAGAAATAAGAACTGCAGTAATATAACCAATTAGTGACATGAAAAGGCGCAAAGCATATTAGAGGAGCAAGGAGTACGACATGAGAAATAGTCCAAAATTAGCCAATCTCAGCCCCCTCGGAGCACCTGGAATCAGGGGAGTGCGGTAGCGTTGAAACGACGTAGCGGCCGAATGAGTAAGAACTGCAGTAATATTGTCAAAGAGTGACATGAAAAGGCGCAGAGCATATTAGAGGAGCAAGGAATATGGCATGAGAAATAGTCAAAACTTCGCCAATATCAGACGTAGGGGCCAAAGAAGCAAGAACGGCATCAGCGTAACAGAATAGAATCACGAATAACCCGGAAAAATAACTCAAACATGGGCTAGAACCCATATCAACAATGCGCCTATGATTGAGGCGATGATTGACTTATGGACTCGTCAACAACATCTAGAGCTCGACAGTCGCCGTCTCTTCATTTCACACGCTCTATCGACCGTATACGAGTGATGATTAAGTGCGTGCAATTAAGAGACGACGACCCTTTTTGTTTTTCGAGCTCTAAAACATCTACGCCAACTCATCAAGATCCAACTAGAGAAAGAAAAACGTGCAGTGGTTGTTGGTAAGCTAGGCAGGGGCTGTAATTTGGCAAAAGGAAGGGCCTCTTAATTATGAATGCTCTCTAACATCATCTGATCGATGAGAGAGCATAGCAAAACGAGAGAGGAAAACTGCGATTCTTCAACAGAACTATGAAGAGGGGGAAGAGATGGCGAATTTCGTAGGGGGATAGCAGAAGTTATGAAGGAGGAGGGGAGGGTGGGGCTTGACTCTCTTCATTCCGCGCGCTCTCTCACTCTGACTAGCCTACGAGAGAGAATAGGGATGAAGAGAGCGGAAATAAGGGGACCTACTTTCAATGCATGGGGGCCGAACGGCGGGATGAGCTCTCTCGGACAAGGAAGAAAACAGTCCCGGCCACGAGGTCTGCTTCTCTCAATTTCACACGCTCTTTCGCCCTGTCTAACTTGCTAGAAAGCACGTTGGACATTCCCGACCCGTGAGGTAAGGCTTGAAGTTAGATTAGCATCAATTCTCGGAAAAAGATGTGTGTTTGGGCGTTCTTCCTTGCAAAAATTGGCGAAAGCAGAGTCTTTCATAATTGAAAGAGACAGATGGTGAGAGAGACAGAGCAAGAATGAAAACGGCAGGAATCCTCTAGCAGGAAATGATATTCAATAGGAGACCCAGACGAAGGATTGAGGGTGTGAAATTTCACGGTAGCTTCTAGGCAGGATTTCGTGGGGTTCAGCGCCGGTCCTAGTTCCGTCTCTGCATATTGGTCGCTTTTTCGTTACTCTGACTGCTTTCCCATGTGGGGACAAGCAAGGTGAGGAGACTTCTAGTAAGAATTTCTACCAAGCACCCAGATCTTTTCCACACTCGACTTTCCCATGCGGCTACGGAGTTGCTAGGTAGGGTTCGCATGTGAAGAACATGCGCGCACTCAGAGAAAGTTTGCTGAATGATCATCATTACGTCTAAGTAAGAGATGAGGAGTGAGTGAAGTCTGTGGGAGCCTCATCCGGCGCGGGTGCAATTATTCATAAACTGCGTAGTTAGAAGGCTCGCTCAATTATTCATCCGAAAGACGACGTAGTTCTGGAGGAGTAAACAGGCCTTTCATGGATTAAAGAATAACAGGGAGTTCAAAATACGACCCTGCGTCTCTTCATCTCCTGTTTCCCCACTGGACAACGGGAGAGTGTGTGTGGATGAAAAGCACAGGAGCGTAGTGCGATGAGGAAGTGCGCACGTTGAGATTTCGAAAATACTCGGATGATTCCTTGAGCTCAACCAGGAATTTTGCTCAGCTTGCGTGCCGCTATCACCGTTACTGGTGGAGTGAATAATAGCGAGAGATATTAAAACGGAGAGAGTCAATTGAATACCAGGAGTTCATCATGAGATACATCGCCGAAGGGATACATCTCGCACAATATCTGAACAGCTTAATGTGCAGAGATAATGTGCAGAATGAATTATAATTTCACACTTCTCAGAGATACACTGAAGAGTCATTCGATTAACAAAAGTACGCGATAAATCTCTGTATGGATACACTATCTAAACTGCACAGTGTGCAGAGGAAATGTGCAGAATGAGTCGGCTATTTTGAAAATGAGAATGTGGTTTCTTGCACGAAATGGTCAGAGAAAAGAGAGATGATGCTAAATGGAGAAAGTCAATGAGGAATTCATCATGAGATACATCACTGTGGGGACACATCTCGCACAATATCTGAACGCTGTTAGGAGGAAAAGTGCATGAAATGTGCAGATTGGAAATGTGCAGGGCACTGCAGAATGAGGAGGCTATTTCGAAAATAAGATGATGATTTCTTGATCACAACCAGGATATGAATCTCGCACAATGTCTGAGACATTCTAACTCAAACAATGCCCTGATTTCCCTTTTCTATGATCTTCCAGTACTCATTCGACTACCAAAAGTGCATGATGCAGCACGGCGAGATACATCTCGCACATTATCTGATACATCTTGTAGTCAGGCATAATGTGAAATGGAGAGCTCACTGACCCCGAATAATCTCTTGGATGCTACTCGTCAGTGTGAAACATCTCCGAGACTCCGAGTATCGGATTCACGGAAGTATCATCCGGGAGCATACATCCCTTGCGTCAGAAGTCAAGGAAAAAACTAGGAAAATGCTAATCATCCAGAATCTCTGAGTAAGCTACCACAACATCTACTACGACACTAAGATCGGAATAAATGGGAAAGAAACGGCGGTTGGACACTAATAGAGCTCTGACCGGCGAGGGACCGTGTGGAATGAAGAGAGTCCGAACAAAACTCGCGTCGGACCGTAATGGGCATCACTAAATACGGGGTGGCGCTGCGGCTTCTGAAGTCAACAACCGGCCTGTCTTTGTATTCGAGGCTCAGACGGCCGGCAAACTCATTCACCCAGGCGCGAACAAATGACTGTGGGCGAAGAAAAGAGCGCGAACGAAAACAGGATTACCTGATAAACCGCAAAAATAGCTGAGAATATACAACAAAAATGCGGGGGCGTGGGTGTACAGTTTTAACAAATTCCTCTGGTATTTTTTTCCCAATGGAATCCCACCTCACTGCCCAGTGGGAAAAGATCAAAGGAGCCGCTAGGAAACCAGTGGGAAATGGCTGGGAAACCACTGGGAGAATTTTCTTCCCAGTGGGATCCCAGTATTTTTCCCAGTGGTTTCCCATCGGCACCTTTGATGTTTTTCCCACTGGGCAGTGAGGTGGGATCCCACTGGGAAAGGCTGGGATCCCACTGGGAAAAAAATACCAGAGTCTGTAATCGGGAATTGGCTAATGCGAAATACAGAAACGCGTCTAGACCAGAGGGATAAAAAAGAGTGAAGTAACGAAATGAGGGGTGTTCCCGGGAGGGATTTGAGAAGATGAGACGGATTCTCGAGTAGAGGAGGGGGATAAAGAACGGATTCCTAATTTTGTCAGAGGTATTCGAGAGTAGGGATCTCTGCGCTAGTTTCCGTAAACCAAGTCTCCGCCTAGTCCCGTTTCCTGTGGGGAAGTCGCATGGAGGGGGTGGGAGGGGTAAAACCCAAATCGGAGGATGCTGAAGTCTAGAAAATCCAGAGTGGTCTACTATCTGTCGCTTTCCTGTGGGGAAGAGTGTCGCTTTCCTGTGGGGAAGTTGCTCGAGGGAGGGGGGGGGGCAAACACCGTCAGAGGGGGAATGGGGGAGGTATGAAGGGAAGGGATAATGGCCGCAGCTTCCGCTGTAGACGCTGTGTATTCCGACCGTGGTTTTGGGGCGATAAACATGAACCGAGTTTACTCGTTCACAACGTGAATGAATTATGCGGAATTGGTTCTAGATTAGTTTGATAATGGGCTCTTTTCATTTCGCACACTCTCTCCTCTATAACATCTGAGAAAGCACGAAATGATGAGTTCTACAAGTTGAGCTGTAGTTTTGGGGGTGAGAAACGAGTGCGTGGAGTAATTATGCGGAATTGGTTCTTGATTTGTCCTTCATCCGCTGCTGCTGACGAGTGTCTGCATGGCGAGTGGACGGCGGCAACGCGCACTCCCACATCGAGGTTACGACCTGAAAATCCGTACATTTTGTGGTCCTGCGTAGTTGTTTTTGTATCATGACGAGGACATCACGAGTTCAGGTCATTGGACTCTTTCTCCGAGTCCGATCATGCGAGTAGTGACGTCACCTTGTCGTGTTCAGGCAAAATAGTAGTTATCTTCTGATGCTAACGCTTTTCAGTGCTCTTTCGTCGGTGAGAGAAGCGAGAGAGCATGCAAAAGTGAGAGAGTCAGACCAGCCTCCATAATAGTAACGCGCGTACAATGGGGCTGCTCAGGGATTCAAGCGCAGTAATGAGGAAGCGCGGTCTTTGGTGAGCTTGGAAGCAAGCAATCGTGCGATCTTCAAAGTGCACTATGCTGAATACAGCCATGATTGAACGGAAACCAAAGATTCTTCCAAGAAATGAGCAGCAAGCTTGTAAATAGCGTCTTATTCCGCACTGTGAACGTAAAAGATAAAAATATGGCGCTTAAACTTGATGTGATTTGCCATTCGCAACCACTACTCTAGGTGGGACTACTAGTATCTCCTATCCAAGTCCAGTCAGGGTTAGAGTGGTCTACAATTGTGACTTACATCGAAATGGGCCGACACTGGTGGTTCGTGGAGGTCCACCGGCTTCTTTCTCAGTGAGAATCGCAATCCGGGCTCTCTCTTCCACATGATCAGAGGGAAGATGATCGAGTAGCAGTTGAATAAGAGGGAGCAGAATTCCTGCATTGAATTTACTCTCAGAATATCAGAATAAGAATCAAAATATCCAACTTGTAAAGTTCATTTCGCTCGTTTTCATCTTACTTTGCACCTGCTCTAGATTCACCAAAACATCACAAAAATAGATTGCAAGTATATGGCCAGATTTAATTTATTTTCATCGCCCGCTAGTTCAGTATCAGAACCTGCAACAACCTGAACCATTTGTGTTCCTAGTGAAGCATATTTGAACGGTGAAGCTTAGAGGTGAAAAAGGTTAACAAACAGCCAGAATAACCTTAATAATTGTGCCCAGCATCAGATTCCCTCTTGCTGACACGGATGATGCGATGAAGGATCCTGAGTTATTGCTTTAAAAAACAACAACAAATCAAAATAAGAAAAAAACAACAACCACAACATGAGATAACACGCCACTCACCTAAGGTTCGACCTGAATCTGTCAGCGAGCCAAATTTCGAGGTCGGTTTTTTGACGGATTTGGGCTCTATCAGACCCCTCTAGGCCCCCACTACACGGAATAGTGATATGGATCACTCCCCGCTGAGCTGCAGCACAGGTGAGGGTGCAGCCGGCCAACTTCAAAGCCATTTTTCTCCCCTTCAACGTAGTCATCGGGAAAACTTTTCTGAAAGAGGTGGGGCTAAAAGCTAACCGAACAGAGTCACGATGTAGATTGTGTAGTAGGTTACAGCACAAGGAATGATCAGACGGGTGGTCTACAATAATTATTTTAATAATTAATGATAAATTTAATTTAACCTTAATAGTCACTCGGCTTAGGAATCGGCCGTTCAGCGAATGTTCTTGGTCTTTGACCTCGAACCTGCAAAGTCTTCATTATATTCTAATTTATCACCAATTCCGCTCCAACCAATCAGAAACTACAATGTACCGTCAAAAATCCAAAATACAATCACCTGTTCTGCTTTCTTGCAATGCAGAAAAAAAGAAACACAAATTATCAGTATTTATCCCTATTTCGTCCCCATTTCGAGTCACTCCTGCTATTCACCTGTTCTGCCTCCTCGCATAGCAGAAAATGCCCACGAATAGAGCCAGTGAGATCACAGCGATGGGAATGAGGCGAAAGATGGACAGGAGTTGAATCTGCAATTTCGAAAAGAATTTCGAAAATGAAATCTCAAAATTCGAAATTACCGCATTCACGCCGTGATGCGAAACAGACGTGCAGTACGGCAGATATCCGAGTTCTTGCTTCTCTTCGTCATTGATAATCAGTGCTGACCACTCTGTGCCCACAATGTAGACGTATTCGAACCACTGAAACGCATTTTTTGAATTCCCAAAAATGTGATTTTTCGCTTCCGCAGGTATGTTTCATCGGTGCTTCAATCGTTGTCGTTGCTGACATAACTAATTTTTTTTGTAGCTTTTGCTCTTTCAAAATCAAAACAAAAAATGCTCACTACGATAACCGTCACGGCTGCTCCAACGATTGGTGCTTGCGAGTCTTCGTACCTGGAAGTTCTGAAATTTTTTAAAATGTGGTGCAAGTTTATCGGAAAAGTAACCAAGAAATGACCTAGGAAAATTCACTTAGAGAGACTTACTTGTTGCCCAGAGCCAGTGCGAATATTCGCTCAAGTGCAATGGCGAAGAATGCGTAACCCGTGACAAAACCGGGACCTGAAACGGGATTTTGGTCTTGTTTTTGTCTTTACAAACTTTAGAAAAACAAAAACAACAACAATACACCCACCAGCAATAATATTCGCAAACGACTGACAGCGCCACAGCAACCAGACCACCTCTTCGCAGTTCTAAAATTCATTATTCTAAGGGAAGTATGGAATCTGACCCACCGTCTGGCCTGATAGAGTGAGAAAGTAGGCGGCGCGAGCGAGCGAGCTAATGGTTCGGACGAGAATAATGGCTGACAGGCTGCAGAGCAGCATGCGTAGGTTGATTTGCAGGACCTGATCTTTGATCTTTGCTCTTCTTTAAATGCCAAGCAATTTATCGATGCTTGAACTGCCATTGTAGACGGAGCAATCTAACCTATTTCCTACTCTGACCTCTGTTCCGACCGATGATCCCAATCACGTACCCGATAAGTAGCAATCGCGCTCAGCAGCCCAATCATCGTTGATGATCCGATAATCGTGATGAGAATCATTGTCACATGGACGGCTAATATGCCGGGATGGGCGACCATCGAGTGGGCGAGCTAAGAAAGCGTATTTATTTCGAAAATGCACAAGAAATTGAACAAACCGTGCATACGTCGCTGTAGTTGGACATCGGATAGAACAAACCACGAGGAAATTCGCTGAAAAACTGTTCTACGTCGAAAAGACAGAGAGGAACTCGCAGTTTTCCTCACGTTTACCCTAGCTAAACTCGCTAAGTTTACGCTGAAAACCTGCAATTTGCACCTTTGCGCGTAGGATGTAGGAAGGCTAAATGGCGCCGATATAACTCACGAGAAATCGTAAACATGTGAAGGTTTGTGGCGGTCAAAACTCGTGTTATTCAACTATGGTTCGTAATTGAATTTGAGCGCTAGATTCACCTGACCAATGTGCTTTGGCCGATGAAAGCTAAAGGGGACAAAATGCTCGATGAAATAAAAGAAAACTGTTGCTCGAATCACGAAAAAGGTAAAGGTGCTTCCACATCGAGCAATTTCGGAGACGTCACGATACGAGTGCGATGAGGCACTAGGATGTCGTTTGAAATCAGACACCCTCCCCTGAGAGCAAACCGAGGGTGTTCCGGGAATTTTGGGTCTTTCCGAGTCACACGAAGGCTTTTTTTCATTGCAGTCGCCCGTCAACTGGAGAACTCGAGGGAAGACTACCGCAAGCACACGTTCAAGTGAGTAATTCGTTTGTTTTTGAATAACAAAAACACGAAAATACAAATGTTATCGAAAACAAAAACAATAACAGAGACTATCTGAGAGAATTTAGATAGGTCCGTACAACGATTTTTTAACCTATGCTCAAAAAATGACCCAAGGGGTACTTTTTGACGTAGAGTTCGAAAATCGACCTTAGGAAGCCGTATCTCCAACCCCCAATACCCTGTGGCACACTCCACCCTGCCAGGGGGTAAATGCAATTTCGCGAGGGGCGCTCCAAACCCCTACAAATTTGTTGTGTCTGTCGTTGTCCCGTTGTCGAGTGGTGTGGGGTAAACTCAGTAGTTTATCCACAATAACTAAAGACAACTAAACTAAAAGAAGAGCAAAGAGGATTAGCACCTAGCAGGGCCAACGGGAGAGAACCGAGTGACCTTTCGACAGGGAAAGTCACTCACAAATTAGCTATGCGTAAAATGTGTGGCGAAATGTATGGTGAGAGACTTCCCTAGACTCACTGCACTCAGCACGCAGAGTACGGTAGTCGCACACACACAAGGTGAATCGAGGATTGACTATTTACGATTACTCTTGTATACAACACCTCCCTTCTAAGATACGAACTCGGGAGTATCTGATAATTGACAACAAAAAACATAGAAAACTAGATGAGGTAGGCCGCGATAGCAACAGAAGGGGTCAATGGGACTGGCTTTGCGCGACAGTTTACTGGCCTTGCGCGACAGTATTTATCTTCGCTCATCTAGGGTAGGAGGGTTACGGTAGTCGATTCTTCTCGAGGCGTGAATCTCCTTCTCTGGAGGATCCTCCCCTGCTTCCATCTGACTTGTTCCTCGAAGTCCGGAGTGTGAACCGGTCATCACTCGTTGTTTCAGCCCGTACTTGAGCGAACTTCCTCTTTCTGACTCAGATGTCGACGTCTTCCAATCCTCCTCCAGTGCACAGCTCTCTGCTGTGGATTGTTCGACCATAATAGTCTCCTCTTTCGAGTGTATTGAGTCATCTCTCAGACTCGATCTCGTCAACGACGCAGATCCCGATCTCAATCGATCGTGCTGGTCACTCATTTGACCAATTCCAGAACAGAGTTCATCCTCCATTACTGTGACCTCGATTCCTCGAATCGAGTGATTCCTGGGGTGTTCATCCACCATTCCAGTTCCAGAGCGAGTCGTTTCCTCCTTCTCTGTGA
>LS585031.1:37432-48122 GCA_900490775.1 Pristionchus maxplancki
GTTCTACGTAAAAAGTTACCCCTAGGGCACTTTTAAAAGCACTAGAAACTTGAGTGGGCTCTAATTCAGAGCACTTTGAAAATGCAGGTCACCGTGGGTCAGAATATCGATTTTTCTCCCTTTAATGGACCTGTAATGTGCTCCAATGAAATTTTTTGAATGTTTCTGATAATATTCAATTACTTTGAGCACATATGTGATGAAATGGAGTGCTTAACGTTACTTTGTCAGAAACTCATTTTCGGACCGGCGGACAAAAGTGCGGGCATTTTTTTTATCCCTTCTCCGATTTTCCTGATTTTCGGATATTTCTTAGACATAAATAGGTTCTTTGAAAAAAACATAGTGGCTTAACAGGCAAATCGGTATCCCCATAGTGGCACCGTCTTGTAGGCCACCCGACCGCTCCGCATCAGCGCATCAGCCAGGAATGAGTTTCAGTGTTGCGAAATGTTGTCCGATCTTTTATCTACCTAATGCAACTTAGATCGAGTCAATATGTTAATTTTGAGCCGAGTTATGATCATTTCCGTGACGAGCATTTTGCGAAAACCTATTGTATACGTGATCTTTGAACTTTCGTATTGCGAAATTAGACCCAATATCAAAATTCCTGAAGCGCTGTTTGAAAGAGCATCATTCGAAGTACCTTGGGTTCACTTTGGGGGCTGGTAGAAACAACTTTTGTTCTACCGCACAGTGAGGTCGAAAATGGGTGATTCTCTCGCGATTCGTCTCTTATGCATCCCCTCTTTCCATCGTCATCTTTGGCATTATTTCTTATTGATTTTACTCAATAGCTACTCTATATCTTGAGGCCTAGCAACAACAAAAAAATTTTGATCGCCCAATTGTAGGTGCCCTCGGTCACCCGCTACAGGAGGGAGCTGAGCTCGACGAGGGATTCGTGAAATATATTTTTAAAATTTTTTTGTTTTTGTAAATTCGCCGACACTCTAGTCAGATGGGTAGAATCTCTGTGTATCCATGTCGTGTTTTCACTGAATAAATGATTATTTTTGTTTGTTTGTTTTGTCAAAACACAAATGAACAATATTCAATAAAATTAATATTCAAATGAACAATAAGCAAGGCCTCAATGTGCAAAATTTCGAAATTTGTTAGCATTAGGAGTGATTCTGCTGTTGAATAAATTGTTCCGAGGGTTGCGCAAAAATTCATGGTGCACACGCTAAACAAAGTGTTGATAGGGGTTACACACTACAATCCGTGCTGTCAAACCTTTCTTTGACATGTTTCACATCCTATCAAGCGTTAGTTGTGCCAGTGTGTTTGAATATTTGTAAGCGATTTTCGTATATTTCTTTTCTATCTAGATACATTATTATGCTGCATGTAATAGTTGATTGATCGTGTTAACAGTGACGGTTCATTCGTTAGTTTTTTTCGACAAGCCCATTTTGGAGCATTGTCGTCGTGTATCTCTACAATTCGCATTTAATAATTGTAATAACTCCAGGAATGGCTGGGATTTCATCGCTCAGAGATCAAGCCAAAGCAGCACTTCATGACCATTTACCATCACCCGGCCTGTCTTTGGAAGTAGCGGGAGGATCAACCGTTTTGTACGTCAACAATGCCTTCCCATTCGATCTGCTGCCGAAAGAATTGCAATTCAAAGTCATCGAATTCGTTCCGGAGTCTGTGTTTGAGCTGCGACTTGTGAGTTTTCACTTTTCCATGCTTATGAAGATCAAAATTTGTAGTTTCGACCCGTTTTTCTACGAATGAGTCGCGATTCTGAACAACGAATCGTCACATTTTGAGATTTCTTTTTGCAGACGTCGAAATCACTCCGATCGTTGGTGGACGAGTTTGCGCTGACGTCGACGAGTATCCAATTTGTTGATTACCTTCATCTGAACTTTATTGAACGCCTGAATCATGTAACGGTTAGTTTTCCGAGGCAGAAAAGAGACAATTCTAGCTTTTGAAGTGGCGAGCAAGAAACGCGAATGCATCCGCCGACAAAGTCAATATTGTCGCTAACGTCCCCCTTCTTTTGTCGAATCTATGGGAGCTGCGCCTACAACTCGAACAGTTTCCAGTTCGTCCAAGAAAAATTGTTTCCTATCAAGACAAGGGAATGGTTAGTCCACACGTATCAATTAGAGTTCGTCGTGTTCTCTCACCGGTCAGAGAGGCGAGAGAGTGCGCAAAAGGAAGAGACGATTACCCGTAACTCTAGTATCAATGTAACACAGCAATTGCTTCTCTTGAAGGACTATCGACTGCGTTTGGATATTGATGATCACGAAAAGCTCGCTCTATTCCGCAAATGCCTAGGCAAGCGTGTCTGTCGGGCGTCATTGCCACAGCGCCCTCACAGCGAATTCTGGCCTGCCGTCTTCAAACTTACAAATGGAATACAAATCAAGACGCTATATGTTCGGTTCGACGATCTAACAGACGAAGCGGCGTAAGCTTTTGATAGAGAATAAATCTAGGATACGTTTAATGCTGTGTACGCACCAATAATATTGCAGAAACCTTCTTCTCAATTCTCTCAAGATGATGCAGGTTTCAACATTAAGTATCACACTTAACACTGTTACCACTACTGATAATCGTGAGTTTCGTAGGCCCTTATCAACGCCCCAATTCCACGTGCTGTCATTCTGAGTTGCAAGAGAGCGCACAAAACAATGGTTAAATGCCAAATTTAATAAGTGCAATTACAGTGGCACTACTGCTCGAATTATCCTCGCTTGTACCGGGTATTATCATTCGCCAAGAGATCATTGACATCGACCCCTACGCAAACTATTTCTTCGGATCATACGATGCAGATTGCGCGTCGATTATTCTTGAGATGTTCTCGAGAAAAATAGAATCGCTTCAAATCATGAATCTTTATCCGGCTTACCTTCCACACTCTGCTATTGATAAGCTCTGCAAAGTAAGGAGGAATGATTTCGCTCTTTCAGTTTGCATGCTCTCTCGCTTCTCTAACCGACGAGAGAGCATTGCGAAATGAGAGAGTCAGACGATGCTTGATAACACGTGCACTTCAGCTCCTTCCGAAGCGCAACAAGAAGGTGTGGTTCCAAGCTCGATTCATTGAATATCCTGTGCTGAGTTATGAGCACGAAGACCATTCCATCTCGATCGATGAAAACCAAGATTTAAAGATCAGACATTTATCAAGAACAGACTCATGGACCGCTGAACACATTTGAACAGTTTGAACACACTTTTGACCCCATGGCAAGAATTTGGCTATGTGCGTTGTGGCCCCTAAATTCATGGTTGTAATTTCGCTGTATTCCTTCTTGTGATCGTTCTCGTATAGAAGTTTGTGGTAATGAAGAAATTGTTCTGAAGATACGTGAACAGGTCTGTGTGCCCTCTAGTAGTATTGCCCTCTGGATCCGTTTTCTCTCTCACCACAAACTGCCAATAATGAGCGAGGAATATAATAAAAGATTGACCTCCCGGTGGTATTGCCCAACATTTCGAACCGATTCCTTTAATAGCAATGTGTAGGCAAATTATAAGACGCAATTGCAGTAATTCAGCACACTTTGGGATGAGTGATCACTCCTCTTTCGACGAATCTTCTCATGAACGGAATAGTGCCTTCGAGCAGTATTCTCCTTTCGAGTTGCTGCCGCGAGAACTGACTTCCATGATAATTGAATACGTACCGGAGAAGGTCACTGAGCTGACTCTGGTAAGCCTCAGATTAGATCCTACTAATTAAATTAATTAATTAATTACTTAATGGCAATGGTGGCATTCAGACATCTCGGACACTCCACTCACGAGTTAATGCGTTCACTCTTTTTCAAGGAAAGATGGTGGAGCAGGTTTTGGTTGACAAAGTGAGTGACAACAGTCAATATTTTTCATTTAAGATCATTTTTAGGTGCGTGAGACAATCGTAATTTCTATATTCGTTCCAAATCGCATGGAAAAACTGTTCAAACTGAAACTGAAACTGAGACTTCGCAATTCATTGTCAGGAAATGTTTGGGCAGCAACTTACGGAAGATCAAAGGTGGTTTGATTGAATGTGAATAACATAATATAATTGGAGCTATTTTAGAAGTTTGTGATAAAATGGAATGCGAACCATGATGTGGAGTCTCTGTCTCAATGCTTGGGACGGCAAATCGATTGCTTTTCATTAACTAACTGCAGTTCAGCGGAAGAATTGGCCATGGTGTCTACTCTAATTGATCGAATAAAGTTCAGAACTATGCATATGACGATTGAAACGCTATCCGACGATTCTGCGTAAGTGATGTTGAGAGACTTGAAATGACATATTTTACAGTAAATTTCTGCTGAAAGCTGTTGGGGAGCATAATGTCGATCACATCTCAATTGCAGTGTCGTACAATGATGTGACTGGGGATAAGGGTGATCGAGTAATCGGTGGTTTGATTGAATTATCTTATAAATTCAGTGAAAATACTCCTCGAATTAGCGGAGAAAGTGAAGCGCATGCAAATATCTCAGCTCCCGCTTCAAAACGGACCTCAGAATTTTTACTTTGGAGTTTACAATATCGATTGGGCCGCAGTTATACTAGACATGTTTTCAAGAAAACTTGACACGTTATATCTGGACAATCATAGTTATCCCAGTTATCTGGGAAGCGATAGCGTAAAAATCCTTCGAGAGGTGAGAATGTACAGATGCAAAGGCTAACCAAATCTTTTAGCGTTTGCCGCTACTCAATAAGAAGATTTGGTTTCGTGCTAAATGCAATGAAAATGCTGCCGGAAATTTTCAATACGAAAAAAATGATTATTGTATCCAGGGTCGTGTAGGCTCAAGGATTATGACTTTTGGGAGGACATTTTACAATCCCTCCTTTTTGACTGTGAAACATGTTTCGCGAAAATACGATGATATGATCATTTATTAAATGTTGATGAAGTAAGGCTTTCTAAATCTCATCGTTATTACATCTCCTTTGCTAATCTTCATTTACATTGTAGTCTATAATGTTTGCAATGATTCCGCTGAATAAAATTCGTGAAAATACTGATCCTGAAGCAGTTTGAACTAGTTTATGTACTTAGAAATGCAAGAGGCGATTAGTACTCCATGTTTTAGCCTTAAAATTACATTCTGAAACTACAACTACATGTTTATCTCATTACTCCATTTACTAATTGTCTCTTGGAATTGATTGATGCCTGCTGTCTCGTTCTCAAACAGGCGAGATAAAGGTGCTAGAATTGCCTTCATTGATTGCATTTTTGTTCATAATTCCCTCTACAGGGAACCCGGTAGGCATGCTTGATCACATTCTGACCCCACTCCTAGCCTTTCTTCAATGAATAGTGTTATGATTGTGTCATCGATCCCGCTAGAGCGAAAAATTAAAAAGATGCGTGAAAATATGTCCAAGTGCATCTCATTTTTTCTCATAATTTTTTGTTGTCCAATCGTGTTTATTATTTATTCGTTGTTGTAAATCCTGTCATTCACTCCGTATCACTGTAGTCCATGCGATCCATACTTTTTTTAGATGGGCAATTGCATCCAGCCACCGGCCAAGAAGTCTGAGATTGAAATGGTAGATCTCGCCACTGGACAGGATAGTTCAGAATCAGGCTTGCCTGCTCGTGCACTCGACAATTTCTCTCCGTTCGAATTGTTGCCTGAGGAACTGTCCTGGATGATTTTCGAATATGTCCCAGCCGCTGTTCCTGAGCTAAGCTTGGTGAGAAATAAGCAAAATTGATTTGCTTCACTGATATCGACATTTCAGGTATCAAAGATGACGAAATCTAAAGTTGATGGATGGCTTATCAATTTCCCATGTGTCGAAGGGATTTGTGTCAGAGGAGCATCAATTTATAAAATAGCTAAAAACGCGATTTATATTACTATCAAATGTCCGATGCGAAGCTCGAGACCGTTTGAAATTCGTTGCAACCTTCTCGGATTTCCCTTCACCCTGACGAAATCTTCATCGAAGAATTTTATCGTAAGTTTGAGTTGCTTTCAAACGTTACCAAGATAATTTCATGAATAAAAAAATTCAATAAATAAAAAAAAAAAATAATTCAGGATTATGACATTCAGCTGCCTACCAGTGATGAGAAGCACATCTTATTGTTGAGACAATGCTTGGGAAGAAAAATTGGAAAATTGAAACTTCTAGAATGTGTTACCCAATTCGAGCTAGCCGCCGTGTCTCATCTACTAGACGGAATCGAGGTTCCGAAACTATGCCTTGTATCCGATACTTTATCGGAGGAGATAGCGTAAGCTTTTTTCCTCGGCGTGATTCTGATAGATAGAATGTTTTACAGCAACCACGTTTTGAGCACAATCAGAATAGGCAAAGTGGACGAACTGATTATTGCTGCGCGCCATATTCGAATTTCCAATCAAGGTATACGAAAATCGTAGTTATGACTCCGCTACTGTTTATTTCAGTTGAATTCTTGTTTCAATTGTCATCGTCTCTGAAATCATTGAGAATTCATCAATGTGGACTCAGTAGATGGATAATGGATAAGTCAAGCCGGTTCTTCTTCGGGCTTCACAACTTTGCATGGGGGCCGATTTTTGTCGAGATGCTGTCTAGAAAACTTGACAAGCTGTGCATTGACAATGAGGAATATTGCCGATTTATTATTGACAGTGATCTCGAATATCTTAAAGAGGTTTGTTTTTGTAAAACATCAGGAAAAAGCGCCGTTACAAGAATGACGAAGAGCGGAGAGAAAATAACTATTTTAGAAGCTGCCATGTCTCGAGAAGAAAGTGTGGTTTTCAACCACATGCTATTCTGAAGCGAGAAATAATGTCAATTATATGCACAACGAGCATAGCGTTCGAGTGATCAAGGGCCCATTTAACGACGTTGACTGTAGACTGATCATTAAACATGTTAGTCGAGAGAAAGAAGAATGTGACGGTCTTATCAATTTTTTCTGAATTATTCAATATCCTCTGCTTATAACGTACCGCACAGTCTCCCCCCAGACGAGCGCGCCGCGGCGGGGCGCGGAGGGTCGCCCAAGGTCGCCCCGACTTTAAGGGAGCTTTTGACCCCTTCAAAATGTGTATTTTTCTGGCTATTTTTGGCTATGGCCTCCTCTCATAGAGGCCCATCGATCTGTGCAATCAGATTTGTGAATTTTCACTTTGATCTCTGATCTTTGCGCATGTGCGCCATTTTACCCCATCTCATTTCCCTATCCCCTTGTCTGGGGAGAGCGGCTTTGTTCACCCTTCACTCTGTCCCTTTACTGTCTCGCTGCTCGGTTGGTTGTGTATCTGCGCTCATCTATGGCGTTCCTCCTTCTGTCCTACAGTACACCGGTTCACGCTACCGTACCCATGGAGTCGTCTCTGTATGTATCAAATGCTGTTCAATGTTGTCAATGGACTTTTTAAATCTGAAGCCGAATTAACAAGGTAACACCTTTTCGTGACTGATTTATCGACTTTCAGGTGATCTACCGTGCAAAAATTGTTCTTGTTGTGACCTCTCTACCAATGTTATGCAAGTTCATTGATATGGACTCTCTTTTTTCAGCATTGTGAACATGAAAAAATGAAATAAACTAAAAATTTAAGGGTTCGGCTTGAAATCGAATAAAATTTTTATGAATCGTAGCATTTTGAATTATTGTAAGAGTTGGGAACGAGAAATTCCTTCGATCCGAGGGAGAAGTTCCAAACAACGATATTTATTCACACGATACCAAGACGTACAGACTATGTAAGGGAAAATCGATATTTGAACAATGGACATCTTTACAACTCATCAACGATAAAAATGCGAATCATCTGAAAGCGAATTATTCTCCAAGTTGATTGATTCTCGTCTGATCGCTAATTTATCATTATTTTCTTGCTCATCTTCGGATTTAAAAGCTGTTGATCTTTGATCCTTCTCTGTATTCATCACGTTATCATATCTTTCCCGTGCATTGCTGTCTCTGCAGATGTCTTTCTTTGTCGGGAAATGTCCAAGTGATCTTTCCTCACGGGAAGTCTGCCCTATCCACGACGTTTTCTCTGCGATCCATCTACAGTGAGATTTTTCCAGGGTTATCATCGATTTCATCGATTCATAAAATTTTATTCGATTTCAAGCCAATTTAAACCCTTAAATTTTTAGTTTATTTCATTTTTTCATGTTCACAATGCTGAAAAAAGAGAGTCCATATCAATGAACTTGCATAACATTGGTAGAGAGGTCACAACAAGAAAAATGTTTGCACGGTAGATCACCTGAAAGTCGATAAATCAGTCACGAAAAGGTGTTACCTTGTTAATTCGGCTTCAGATTTAAAAAGTCCATTGACAACATTGAACAGCATTTGATACATACAGAGACGACTCCATGGGTACGGTAGCGTGAACCGGTGTACTGTAGGACAGAAGGAGGAACGCCATAGATGAGCGCAGATACACAACCAACCGAGCAGCGAGACAGTAAAGGGACAGAGTGAAGGGTGAACAAAGCCGCTCTCCCCAGACAAGGGGATAGGGAAATGAGAAAGGGTTGAAATGGCGCACATGCGCAAAGATCAGAGATCAAAGTGAAAATTCACAAATCTGATTGCACAGATCGATGGGCCTCTATTAGAGGAGGCCATAGCCAAAAATAGCCAGAAAAATACACATTTTGAAGGGGTCAAAAGCTCCCTTAAAGTCGGGGCGACCTTGGGCGACCCTCCGCGCCCCGCCGCGGCGCGCTCGTCTGGGAGGAGACTCTGCGGTACGTTACTATCACAGCTCCCAATCGTTCATTATCTTTTCCTGCATTTCATATTTTTTCTCGTTGAAACTGGCGTTGTTATAAGAATAAACAATAATACATTTGTATCAAAATTTTTTTTAAATAATTATCCTGTGGTACTGCTCATATAATCGCACCGCGACCACTCACTTCGCGTCACTTTTAACTGTTCAATCCAAAAAAATCCGAATCAGTCGTTATCCTTTCTATTGCGCAATCTCTTTGCTATTCACTGTCTCAAACCTTTCTTGTATTTTAGATTTTTTTTAGAAATCTCCAAGTATCGGCCAAGAACTCGGTCTTTGAAATGAGCGATCTAACTCAAGAAAAAAATAGTTCGTTGGAACAATCTGCCTTTAACATGTCCGAGACTGATCGAGTACTCGACAACTTGGCTCCGTTCGAATTATTGCCTGCTGAGCTTGCATGGAAGATAATCGAATATGTCCCAACAGCTATTTACAACCTACGATTGGTGAGGCTAATGCTGATTGGCTTCATTTTTATCTCAATTTAAGGCATCTCGGATGTTGAAATGCATAGTTGATAGATATCTCATCACTCTTCCATTCGTCGAAGAGATTTGCATTGGTGGATCATCTTATCCGAGTTCTCTCGTCATAACAATCAAATGTCATCCACAATATTCGAAATTGTTCGGATTGCGCCTCGACTTACTAGCTTCGAATATTAGAACTATTACTTCCTCCAAATATATGAATAATGCAAGTTTCTTTCAGACAACTGTACTGAAATTATCCACAATATAAGGTAATCCCGGGCATGTTTTCAGGATTATGAAATTATCATCGGTGATGAGAATCATCTTGCGATGCTGCGAAAGTGTTTGGTCAGAAAAATCGGAAATGTTAAAATTCGAGAATGCATAAGCCAATTCGAGCTAGCCGCTGTATCTCAACTACTAGAGGGAATCCTGTTTCCCAAACTAAGCGTTCGTTGCAACACACTATCGGAGGAAATTGCGTAAGTTATCGTCCATAATTTAGTTCGGAAAGGTGGGATTGTGATATAATATTTTACAGCAACCACATTCTGCATACGATCAGCAAGAATAATGTTGAGGAACTGACAATTGCTGTGAATAATACTACAATTGCCAATCAAGGTATTCGAAAATCAATGAGACTATAAGAATCGTTTCATTTCAGCCGATTTTTTGCTCAAATTATCAAATTACCTCAAATCTTTGCGCATTCATCAATTTTCTAATAGCATCGGAATCTTTTTCGAAAATTGCGAGATCGAATGGGGGCCACTATTTGTTGATATGCTCTCGAAGAAGCTTGAGAAACTATGGATAGAGAATCAATGCCCGGGTATTTAACGCACGCTCATATTAATCATCTTATTGAGGTGAGGCTTTCAAATCTTTTTGATTTTTCTTAAAATCTTCAAAAAAAAAATAAAAAAATAAAACATAAAACAAATTTCAGCGTTTACCAGCGCTCGGAAAGAAAGTGTGGTTTGCAACTCCATGCAATCCGGGAACGTTCCATAGGGAAAGGTTCGATAAGTTCCAGGGATCCATTCACAATGAGCACTTCGTTCAAGCGAGGGAGGAATGGATGAAAACTTCAATTCGAACCTTCGAAAAAAAATTCACGTTGACAATTCGACACGTTTCTCGTTTATACAAAACTTGCAAAGATATTCATATTGTAACTTAAAGAAGCCGTCCCACGAGTTTTTTCGTTGACAATCTGGAAGCGTAGCCATGTTTATCCCTCGAATCATAGTGCGAATCCAAAATTTGAAGTCTCTAGCTCAACTTTGAAGCGAGCAATGCGCGCGCAACGTTTTCCGATAATGCAGGGAAAATCAAGATGCGCGGTGCAAAGTAGAGTTCGCAATTCGAGTCGGGTAATCGGGTCGGAGACCGGGTAGGAGAGACGATTTTCGACGAATGACATTACCCGACATCCACCC
>LS585031.1:48820-60024 GCA_900490775.1 Pristionchus maxplancki
GAATCATAGTGCGAATCCAAAATTTGAAGTCTCTAGCTCAACTTTGAAGCGAGCAATGCGCGCGCAACGTTTTCCGATAATGCAGGGAAAATCAAGATGCGCGGTGCAAAGTAGAGTTCGCAATTCGAGTCGGGTAATCGGGTCGGAGACCGGGTAGGAGAGACGATTTTCGACGAATGACATTACCCGACATCCACCCTCGAAACGCGCCATTACCCGACATCCGACTAGTGTTATTTTTGCAGAATGCCAGCTAAACGACCGATTAATGCCTGAATTTTTCATGAAAGATAATTGAAAAGCATGTTGAATCATTAAGATCAGGTTTAGATCATTTTGAGCACTCCTCTGACGTATTGCGAATCATCTTGTGACATCATCGATTCGACTTGATTCTTTCGATTCATGTCATCTAAACAAGTCCAAAATCATAGAAGTTGCGTGTTTTCACGTTAAGCAAATAGGAAAATGCATACCAAACTCTGTGACGAACCTTTAAAGACCATCAGCGAGGTTTGGGAAGAGGTCTTGATCGGTTTAGCGACGGAGTAGCAGCGAAATCCAGGGTAAAAGGGAGTCCATTGACACGCGAATATCGCGAGAGACCGATCGGGAGTAAGGGGAGAGGACGAAATGATCAGTAAATCAAAAAGAGCGCTCGATTAGCATCATTTGCGCGTATTATTTCAATGCGCGGATGTCGGGTAATGGATCATTTCGAGAGAAACCCGACATTCTCCTCTCTCTCATTCTGCGCAGGCGGGTACCCGAGATGTCGGGTAATGTCACATTTCGCACTATAGTGCAAAGGGAAGGGGGGAAGAGGGAGAAGGGAAGGGAGAGGGGAGGAGGGAGCACTCTGTTTGTCTGACTCTCTCGCTCTCTCACCCTCTTCCTTACAGTATTTTCATTGATTCTGCACGTCATTCGTGGTGGGAGCCCATCATATCACCTCGTGGGACGCCTTCTTTAATGTTCCAATTGATTTAACTGTTCAATTTTGGTATCTCCACATTTATTCACGTTTCCAACGTCTGACATAACTTTTTGATGGTTGTCAATGAGAATGTGACAAGAATAAACAATTTATTTGAAACAATTTTTTCTTTCAATAGTCAGTAAGTACATCCAGATGCATCATTCAGTGGCGATTTCTCACAAAAACCAATTAAAGTAAGTTGTGCCTGGTTGTTTTTCCATGGAGCAGAATTTATTGCAAAACAAAAATGTCCTTAGGAAGTGCTTGTGCACTCGCACCTAATGATGAGAACTGAACGCATTCACTTTTCACGGCAGACCTACCGGATTCGCTTGAACAATAGGTGAGAAATGCAAGCTACTCTGGCCCCTCACTCCGGGATATTCGTCATTCTATATTTCTTCTCTGTCTAATTAAGTTCTCGCCATTCAATCGTAGATACTTTTAGATGGGTAATTGCATCCGAGCAGCGCCCAAGACAGCTGCCTTTGAATTGACTGAGCATGCTCAAGTTCTCGATAAATTGTCTCCGTTCGAGTTGCTCCCTGCAGAACTAGCCTGGCAGATAATCGAATATGTCCCGAGAGCTGCTCCTAAGCTACGATTGGTGAGATTATAATCACTATTGATCGGCTTGATGGATTGTTCCAGGTATCACATTTGATGAAATCTAAAGTTGATGGATACCTAATCTCTTTGCCGTGCGCAGTTGAGCAAATTCGCGTATGCAGTTCGTCAAATTCTAAAAAAAATTCAAACGAGATCCATTTGTTCATAAAATGTTCTTCGAGATTATTTGAACTACGCTTCATCCAATTCCAATTTCCCTTTCCTTTGATGAAATTTGTTGTAAGTTTCTTTATCTGAAAAAATGCATGAAAATAATTGCAGGATTATGAAATACAAGTGAATGTAAATGATCAAGAAAATATTGCATTATTAGGGAAATGTCTGGGAAGAAGAATTGGGGAAGTCAAGATACTTGGATTTGATAGCGAAGCCGAGCTAGCTGCTGTTTGCCCACTATTAAACGGAATCCAGTTTCCGAAACTAGATCTTCGAATCAATAGTTTATCGGACGAAATTGCGTATGAATTATTCCATTATTTGATGTTACTAATGTTACATTATTTAGCAATCATCTTCTGAGTACAATTAGTATGGGTAATGTTGAAGAATTGATAATTGCTGTTCGTGATGCTACAATTTCCAATCAGGGCAAGTGGAAGTAGGACTGCCCTTAAAAACTGCTGCTCTTTGCAGCTGAACTCTTGCTACAACTATCATCGGCCCTCAAGTCACTGCAAATTCATCAATTTGGTTTCAGTCAATATTTAATGGAGAAAACAAGCCGTTTCTTCTTCGGTCTTCACAATTTTGCGTGGGGACCACTTTTTGTTGAGATGCTTTCGGGAAAGCTGGACAAGTTATGCATAGATAACAGCGATTGTTGTCGATATCTCGATGAGAGTGACCTTCAAATTCTTGCAGAGGTGACATCTTTCCCTTTTCAAAATACGGGTAATCGTCTCTTCCTTTCTCTCCCACGGGCCAGAGTGGCGAGAGAGTGTGTGAAATGAAGAGACGATTATCCGTATATCGAATTCTATTCCATTTTTTTGTAGCGACTGCCGTTCCTAGAGAAGAAAGTGTGGTTTTCCACCACATACTATCCAGGGGAAACAAATAAATTATCAATTCTCAGCTATATGGAAAACGATCATAGCGTGCAGTTGATAAGGGAAAGATTTAAGGATGATCATCACAGGTTGAGCATTATACACGCTAGCCGATCGCACGAAATGCGTTCAAGTATTCTCAATGATTAGTAATTGAGCGTTCACACATGCGTCTGCGCACCGGGATGGAGCGGACCCGACTGTGGAACGATATTTCTAGAGAAACAGTTATCTCATCCAATGCAATACTTACACATTATGTTGGAGTCATTAGGGGTTGTGGTGACAACAAACAAGTATTTGTGTTGGTATATTTCGATCGAAGAAGAAAGTAATGCAGGCAAGGAAAAATGCCCATTGGCCGTGCTAGCCCATTCACACTTATTGAAGAGAGAAGACCTCTCATGCCTCTCGATACCCACGGGAGATGCTTGGTCAATCATGCTTGGCGATGAGACCGAGCGATCGTCATACGAAAATGTATTTTAATTTTGTTTATTGATAATTATTTTTCCACCATTTAGCTCATTTACTAGCTCAGTGAGATGGTCCACTCGCCTTCCACTCAACCGGATGCCTTCTTTGACATGACTGATCTAGCTCAAGTTCTCGACAACTGGTCTCCCTTCGAATTGTTACCTGAGGAACTATCCTGGAAGATTCTCGACTATGTACCCGAAGCTGTTTCTGAATTAAGAATGGTATGTTCTCTTTTATTTTATTTAACATGTGCTTTTTTCTCCAAACTACCAATTTCAGGCATCAAGGATGGTTAAGTCGCGAGTCGATGGGTATTTGATGAGAGGCGTTACTATTCCATTCGTCGATGAGGTTCATGTGTATGGATCAGAAGTAACGTCGCCGACCACATTTTACATGACCATCAAGTGCTCTTCTCGTTATCCGAATCTGTTCAAACTAAATCTCGTGCTTCGAAATTTCCCTCTGCACTTGCTCACGAAATCTCTCGTTTTTCCAGGCAATGTCGGTTTTTAACTCTACCATATCTCCAAGACTGTCCAATTTGTTTCGTTTTCAGGACTCTGGAATTGGGCCTATCAGCATGGGCGAAGATCTAGTTATATTGGGAAAATGTTTTGGCAGAAGAATCGGAATGGTTGTGTTGAATAATTGTGTTAGCGAGTTAGAATTCCTACATGGAATTAAGTTTCGGAGACTCGGAATCGCGACTGACACCCTGTCGGACGATAAAATGTACGTTTCTCAATTTTTAGTGATCGGGAATATTTTTATTATTATTGTAATTTAAAATCATTCAAGAGCACCTCTGCTGAGAACTATCATCGTGGGCAAAGTTGATGAACTCATTCTCGATGTACCTTATACGACGATTCCGGAGCCAGGCGAGAAAGACAAGCTTTTTTGTCTTCGACAATCCTGTAACTTTAGTGAAACTTCTTCTAAAAATATCATCCATGATGAGAGCTCTGCGGATCGTTGGCAGGGCGAATAGACGTCAACATTTATTCGGTATTGCAAATGCCCAATGGGCTCCGATCATTATCGAGATGCTATCGAGGAATTTGGACAAGCTTTACATTGACGATAAGGCGCATCCACAATGTCTCTCCCAACGTGGGATTGATCTTCTTACTCAGGTTCGTGACGGTAATTTCGAGGAGAAAACATTTATTACCGATCCAAATATCAATTTTGCAGCGTCTACCAATGCTCGACAAGAAATTGTGGTTCCGGGCTCCATGTGATACGCATTCTAATATCCACTACACTCATAACGAACATACCGTGAGAATTCAGATCAAGAATTATCATCTCACTTACATGCGCACGATGAACATACAGCATTTGACTAGGGTGAACGAAGATTTCTGAGACGATTAAATGTAATTTGGTTTAATCACTCTACCTATGTATTGGATTGTGTTCGATAAAGATTCTTAATTCAAGTCTCCTCGCTCAACAACAGAATCACTAACTAAATTCGTAACCAAATATCTGAAGAGACCTTCTCCATAAAAATTTATCATTTCGGCGTAATACATGCCCCTAGCAAACGGATACAGGCCTCCATACTATCTTTATAGAGATTGGTCAAGATCTTGTTTACAAAATCAATGATTACGTCTGCGCGCCGGGATGGAGCGGAACCGAGTGTGCGACGATGTCGTGAATTCTGGAGATTTCTACGTTTCATCTATCGATTTTTTGGGGATAATTCATAGAGAATATTTGCTGGATGACCGGCAGAGATTTAGTGGTGATATTTCGTGTTTATCGTACGCGTTTGACAACAGTGTTGATGTAAAAAGAGCCTTTATCGAACACAATCCAGTAACGATTTATTGTATTTTTGTTGTTGACTTGAGCAAAACCAAACGATATTTATTTCACGTAAAATTGTTCGTCCACCCTAGACAAATGCTGTACTTTTATCGTACGAATTCTTTGAGTTATGTCCCTCTCAATTCTCACTGTATGCTCGTTCTGGGTGAAATTTGTATTAGGATACGTATTGCATGCCGCACGGAACCACAATTTCTTGTCGAGCAATGGCAGACGCTGCAGAATCGATTTTTGGGACGGCAATACATGTTTTCATCTTGAAAATACCGTTACAAACCTCTTTGAGAAGATCAATCCCACTTGAGCTGAGGCATCGGGGAAACGCTTTATCGTCAATGTCTAGCATGTCCAATTTTCTCGATAGCATTTCGATAATGGTCAGAGCCCATTCTGAATCGTGGAGACCGAATAAATGTTGAATTCTATTTTCGCGTCCAACGATCCGCAGAGCTCTAACCGAAGACGAAATTTGATGAAGAAGGTTCGCTGAAGCAGTGGTGTCGGAATAAACAGGATTGTTTTCTCGCCTGGATCAGAAATCGTCGCAATACGCAGATCGAGAGTGAGCTCCTCTACATTTCCCAAGGTTATGGTATTCAAAAGATGAGTGCTGGAATGAGATCAAATTTCCCTCCGTATTAACAAACTTGAACTCACGCTACATCGTCCGACAGAGTTTCTATCACGATTTCTAGCCTTCGAAATTTTATTTCATCAAACAAATGCGAGATTCCAGCGAGTTCTAATTGGCTAGTGCATTTATTTAGCACAGCCATGCCGATTTTCCTCCCGAAACATTTCCCAGTAGCCGAAGATCTGTGTCCATGCTGAGAGACTCTATTTCGAAATCCTGAAAACGAACCAAAACTGAAAAAAACTGAAAATGAATGAAAAAAAGGATAGAATGCTCGTATTTTTTAACAAACATTGTTCAACTTTCTGATCAAGTGTAGAGGGAAGTTTCGAAGCATGAGACTTAGCTCGAACAGCTTCGAATGACGATTTCGTGAGCAAGTGCAGAGGGAAATTGCGAAGCACCAGACTGAGTTTGAACAGGTTCGGATAACGAGATGAGCATTTAATGTTCATGTAAAATGTGTCCGGCCATGTTACTGCAGATCCGTATACATGGACCTCCTCGACGAATGGAAAATTAACGCCTCTCATCACAAATCCATCGACTCTCGACTTTACCATCTTCGATGCCTGAATTTTGCTAATCAAATCACATTTTTTGATATCACTTTTTTTACCATTCTTAGTTCAGCAACAGTCTCTGGTGCATATTCTAATATCTTCCAGGATAGTTCCTCAGGCAACAATTCGAACGGAGACAAGTTGTCGAGAAGTTGAGCGAGATCAGACATGTCAAAGACAGAATCCAGTTGAGCGGAAGAAAAGTGATGATTGTCCATCTTAATGCGCAATTTAAAGAAGGAGAAACATCAAAGTTTGTATGCGTATACTGGAAACGCAGTCTTGTAGCTATCTCCAACCATATCAGAATTCTGAAAACCCAATGTTTGTATCTGGTTTCTGAATCAAGTTAGAGCGAGTTGGCTGCGTGCCAAATCACCCTGATCCCACTCTGGTAATGCTCCACTACTCGTAGACCTAGTGAACAGTGATTTTTAGCCGATTACTAGTAGTAGACACACTAGATATCCCGAGGTTGAGAGGGCCAGATCCACTAGTAGTAGACACAGTCCAGCCCACTACTAGTAGACACAGCACTAGAAGCGCGCTCGCGAGAAAGGGTTTCGGCGCCAAGAAGTGCAGATGGCACGGCTCGTGCGTCACTATTTCATTGCTTCAAGTATATGGATTTACTGTTCGTGCAAGTTAAATTATTATATTTTCTTCCATTCGGTGCCTTCCAGTCAGGTTAGTTATCACTTTCATGCCACCGAATATATTTACAGGAAGACAATAATTACTGAAAAAAGCTATTTTGAATATCTACTACTATCATTGAGGTGAGATATCGATTCATTACAAGCCTTTCAGGAGCAGATTCCCAATTGTCAGCCTCATTCATTCTGCTCTTAAGGTGAGTTCCTTATTTTCCCAATGATTCAATTCGTTCAGAAATCGACAAATTCTGGAGTGATCTACAGCAATCATTCATCACCCCCCCCCCCAGCCCTCTACAGAGCTAGGTCACTATGCCTTCCTCCACTCTCAATAATTGTAACCCCTTCAATTTCGTGCCGTTAGCTCCAGAATATTGTTGTAAAGATATTTGTGTGATAAAACATAAGCTGGAACACATGAGCCATCGAAATACGTGTCAATACGAAATCAGCCCACTACTAGTACACCTAGTCTCTCTACGAGTAGTACACCTAGTCGGGGGATCCCACTAGTAGTACACCTAGTCTCTCCACGACTAGTTTACTAGCTAGGCTACTACTCGTGGAAAGACTAGGTCTACTAGTAGTAGAACATTACCAGAGCAGGCAACGGGCGAGAGAGCGTGCGAAATGAAGAGAGCGCGGATATACCCTCTGGCATAGTTGCCGTTTCGCATCCCTCCTTCTTTAAGCGTGTGAAAAAACAAAATAGGTACTAAGAACCCAAGAAAAAGTTGCGATTGTCCAAAATGGAAGACAGTATCATCAAATAAGTGGGATGCGCGCGCGTTCTCTCACCTTTATTAAGCGCTACCACTTTTTGACCCGTTCTCGCGGGCGCGAAAATGTAAAAATTAATGTTGAACTACGCGTCGAAATGCAACAAGAATATTTATCGCATTTAATCGGTCAATGTATATTCGAAATGAATGTTGCTATGCTCAACAGTTTGAAAATACGACGAATCGCATTCAATGCTCTCCCCAACATTCGAGAACGAGGAAAACCGGCAATTAGATACTCGCTCAAAATGAATCATGTGACGATACTCATGCTCAATCGTGAATTGGTATCGAATTATCTCGGTTGTCTCCTCGGTTGACAGGTCCGATTCGCGAATTATTTCGGGCAACATTTCGCAACGAAAAATGGCCATTCCTTTGAGAGCTGCAGCTGATTCTGGATGGATCGTGTGACTCAATTTGAATGAGAAGTCACAAAACGCTTGAGTACGAAGCGCTACACATATTTCTGCGCAGACTTCCTTTTCTCGATTGGACATGTTTTCCACGGTAATTGATTGATCCGCAGCATAGAGTTTGTAAATGCGAATGAAGAGATGGAAACCGTCTTCAGAAGAGCATTGATTTCGCGCATAATTGAGCAGCGGGAAGAATATTCGCGTTCGAGCACGTCGGATTGCTGAATACGCTAACGATATTTCCAGTAACGATTCAACTTACCTCCAGAATTCATTGATAAACCCAAACTGTGTAGTAGATAGAGAGGAGAAAGAATTTGAATATTGTAGAAAGATAAAAAGCGTCGTTCAACAAGAACGAGCCACCATTCAGTGAAAAAAGCAACGCTACAGGGTGTACGAATCATTCTCAGAAGAAATCAATACTTTCCGTAAACCCGCTGGCGAGTATTTGCTGTTGGGTTCATCCAATCATCCTATAAGGACGATCTACAATTCGCATTCTCTCCCACAGTCAGGCATGCTTAATCCCATGTCCCTGATCTCCGCTCTCTTTGTCTTAGCAGTGGTCGTCAATGGTGCTCGGGACTACCACAACCCGTACGCGGCCGATCAGCAACTGCACCATCGTGTGAATACGGCGCCAATTGAGAGGTAATTTTCATTTTTTATACTATCAGTTGTCTCTGACTGGATTAAGACATTCATAATATCATAGATAGCAGAAAAATGTTGACAAGCAATACAACTTTTAGTCTCGTCCTTCGAGCCCCTTCCTTCAATCGCACGAAGAAATACGACATCGTTCTGCTCGTGATCAGTGCTGAGTGGGAAACGAGCGAGAGGGAGGAGATTAGGAAGACGTGGGCTTCAAAGGAGGACTCGGGGATGCAGAAGGTGCGATTTCTTTGGATTCTGGCTCAAATTCTACCGAGCAGTCTGCCTCACCGACGCACATTGCCTAGTCGATTTCGATTGTAAAGTCGCTTGACGTGGACGCACCTTTCCGTTTATTATTTCATTGTGAGCAGCTCAGAACTAAAAAGTCTTTTAGGAAGGCAGATCGCTGGTAATTTTCCTTATCGGTCGATCGAATTGGAGAGGTGCAGAAGCCGCAAACCACAAGGATGTACTGGAAGTCGATGTTAGAGAGACCTACAGGAACCTGGTGTACAAGGTGCGCTTTCAATCTAATTCGAAGAATTCCTCCCATTGCAACGTAGTACGTTGAACGTACTGTTATCATTGTCGTCTATCTGTTTTGTCGCCAAACAGGTTCACAGCCACCAGCTCTTCATGCGCCATTTTGATGCGACAAAATAAATTACTTTCAGATCGAGGCCGGATTCCGCTGGGTCAAGGCAAACGTCCAGGCTGATTTCGTCGCCAAGGTTGATTCGGATTCCGTGGTGCACATCGATAGATTGTACGGGAATCTGCTCAGAGTGAACGAGAAAATACAGGAGTGAGTTTTTTTCGTTTTTGATTATTATTCCATTGTTTTATTTTCAGGAACCACTGGTTCGTGTGCTACAGTGCGGACGAATCGCCGCTGATCAGAGATAAGAGCTCGAAGTGGTCATTCACTCTTTATTATTGTTTTTATTATTGTTAGTAATTCAGGTACGTTCCCGAATCGGACTACGCCCCGGCCTTCTACCCTCCCTAATGCAGTGGAGCGGGCTATGTGATGAGAAGAGCGACATTTGATGGAATTGTGGAGAGAATGGGGAGTCATAAGGTTCGTGTTTTAAGCACGGCCGATCGACAAATTATTGGCAATATTTTGTGTGCTGAATTTATAATAATTTCTTGAAACGCAACCCAAATTGGCTCCCGGCAATGCACATTAATTCCCCCCCCCCCCCCCCCCCCGCCCCTTTAATACTCAAATACTTGAATTATTTTATATTTTTTTAAAAATAATTAATTAATTAATAATTAAGGTCTTCGAGATCGAAGACGCTTTCCTCACTGGAGTCGTCGCTCAAAATCTAGGAGACGTCGCTTTCATACAGGGAATGGTCGCGAGAGAATACGTTCGTTTTTTTCCATTTTTAAAAATTGATCAAATCTGAAGCTTTTGCATGCAACTGTTATCGTACTTCTCAACAATAAAGTTACGTGTTTCGAAATTATTTCCTCCTTTTCAGACCATTTTCTCTGACTGTGACTCAAATCAACAGCCCTTCCTCTCCATTCTCAACACTGAGAGGCAGTTCCATCATTATGATCAATGGAAAGACCTGACCGCGGCGTGGAAGCGTTTGAAGAACCCGCACTGCAACGGGAGATGGTAAAAAGGGAGTGCAAAATTAGTTTTGCGAGGCTTTTGTTTCGGTGATGTTTTGTGTATGCCATTCATTCTTTTATGTCAATATTGGAATTGTGATGTTTTGATTTTCGTGTTGCAAAAATACAATTCAATCATTTATCACGCACGCGCTGAATAGAGATTTAGACAAGGAACTCAAAAGAAAAAAAAGCATACGAGTACGAACTGGGTGACAAAGGAAGCAATTAGATAGATCGGTGATGGGACTTTTGGAACCGTTTGTTATCACTTTTGTGGTGTATACCATAATGTTACAAATACACTGATTCGTCCAGAAGTCCTAAAAAGGCTTTGTCTCATTTCCCGTAGAAATAGGGTTCCAAAACGTCCGGTAATAAGCGTTGTTAAAACGCGTTCTCTGTAAGAGCGGGACAGTTGCCTACAGGCGGTGGCACAATGATTCAAAATGGTCGGATTGAGCTGAAATTTTCTGTGGGGAGTGCCTATGGGTCGGGAATGCTTCCACCAAATTTTTAGACCCATTGACCAACTTTTTGACCTACCAAAAATTTCAATATTTGCCCTCATGCAATACACCATTCGATAGAGAATGAAAAGTTATGACTTAAGCTATTTTTTCGTCCATTTTGGATTTCATCTGCATGAGTTATGCATGAAAATGTGCAATTTTTTGGGTTTTGAATTTTTTTCATCGCGAAGATCTCATTTGCACCGGTCAATTTTGTGCTCATTCGATGCGCCTTGCAATTCTCCATCGACATGATTTTTTTCAATATTTATTTCGGAAACGAAAGGCATGAAATTTCATGTTTTCTAGCACGCATTCGTCGACGCAGGTTCGAATCCGCCTCCCTACATCATCTTTTGCCAA
>LS585031.1:135671-145991 GCA_900490775.1 Pristionchus maxplancki
ACCTCGGCCTTTTAAATGAGCAAGGAAAAACTGAGGGAAAACTGAGGTAAACGGGGATAGACGAGAGAAAGGACGCACACCACACCAAGGGAAGAGGGTAGATCAAAGGCGAGAGTTGCAGTTTTCACGCGTTTCGCTTCAGTTTTTTCTTGCTCATTTAAAAGGCCGAGGTTATTTTTCTACGATCATATATAGATTCGGAATCCTCTCATCAAGGCTGATCGATCTATCTAGGTCGCTAAGCTTGCAAACGCCTCTCCCCGAAATTCAATTTTCTAATTAATTTATTCGTGTAATTATTGAAAAATGAATTAGACAGGAAGAATCGCCATAAAATTTTGACCCTGGAGCCATTTCCACTTAATTTTAGCGCACTCGAGTGAGGCGAAATTTGAGAAAATCGTAATTTGACGTGACGTCGTCTGGAGCCAACGGAGACTCACTGTGAAAAATGAAAGTGTCTACGTTGATTAGCACCCTCGAGAACCTCAAATCACGCAGTTTGAGAGAAATGACCTTTTTGAGCTGTGCCGGCCTCTGTTCGATCTGCTCGACTCTTAGGAAAACGGCGTCATATGATATCGTGATGTCATGATGATGTCATGAAATGATGTCATGTAAAATAGTAAAATCTACAAATTGTTTTACCTCAGCAAAGATCTTGTTCGAGATGGCCCTCGTCGATGGCAATATTCCTCCATTGGCAGAGCGACGACGAACGGAGTTGAAACCTGAGCAAACAAGAAGTTTTCGCACTTTAATAATAGCCCGTGATTTCATGCCGCCCACAGATCAGGGAAAGAGGATGGAGATATAACAAGCGTCTATTTTCAATGCGAAATTCGTTAGATTGTTTTCCAAATGGGTGCTTATGGGTGGACGTAAGTGCCTTAAATTCCGGGGTTGTATTTACTTGACTAACCATAGGAACGAGGTAAGTGGAGAGAGAAAGAGAAATAAACTGACCATCATCATACTTGGGCGCGCCCATGTACCGCCTGACAGGGTGCATCGTCGATCCGAGCATCCGATTGGCAGTGTCATCGTGATTGCACCAACCGGAGATGGAGCGGTAGGGGTAACTGAGAGTTTTTTTGGAGAGAAATGGGATACTATTGGATAAAAATAGAGCACCTCTTATCACAAACATCCGGGCGCTCGATGCACGAAAAGTCCAGCGGGTTCGAGGAGCCGCCCTGGATTGAATTAACACTTTGATTTGAAATTTGTTTATCGATTAAAATATTTTACAATACGATTACAGTGAGCGCCCACTCACATAGTCCGCCTGTCTCTTTGTTCTGTTGGGCGTGATCAGAGCCTCGAGGGTCTTCAGAGAATCGATCTGTAATGAAACAATGAATAGATAAAAACGAAAAAAGTAAGGAACTTACACCAGCAAGTTTCGGCAGGAACGCAGCGCCGTGGTTAGCGATGAGAATGCGTGTCGTTTCCTGAAAAGAGACAACTCCCTCTCTACTGCAATCTCTGTGTTGGCGCGTTGCAAATCGCAGAGGGTTAGTCGAGCACAATACCGACATATTTAAATGTGTTCATTGTTATCCAACCTGCATAATATCGCCGACCTTCCCAGCCGCGATCGAGGCACCGTTCGCCTTTTGCGTGTTCGGGTTGCGATTGTCCTCTCCTGAGAAGATCATCATGCATTTCTGACCATTTTTAGCTTTTTTATTTGCTTTGCGTCAATAATAGTAGGCGTTCTCACCGAGCAGATCGTCCGTCACTACATTGATCAGCGCAACGTTGCTGATTGCCTGCTTCATTGCAGCGGCTAGTAGTTCGGCCGGAGTGGCTGACCTGAATTTAAATATTAAATCATTATTAATTTAATAATATTAATTATTAATTAAATATTATTGGACTCACGTCGCACCATACGCGCAAGCCAGCGCACTAGCGAGCAGAAGACAGAGGCGCATCTTCAGCTAACTCCAAGGAAATGGAGCGTGTCAAGTGAGGTTCCATTTAGGGGATCCACTTTTTATAGTAGCGCAAAAGTGTGGACTGTGACCCGTAGCAACGTGGGCAATGGCAGAAGTGTTAGTTCAGATGCCGAAAGCGTTCAAGTTTGTGAGATCGCCGGTTTGACTCACTTATTTTGCAAGCAACAAGACGCCCACACATTTTCCAGGACAAGTGTTGTATAACCCTCGCAGTATTCGAACCATCGATATCTGTCGTGAATCATTTTACATTTTACATTTTATTTTCAGAGCTTCATATCTGTACATTTGTTTCTAAATGCTTCAGGGATACGCAAACTAGTGAGCAGCCCGTAAATAAACTAGATTTTTCCTGGTTGTTTTCGCAGAATGATCGACGAACACTTTCAATTTCTGAATGCACGGCTATTCAATCATTTCTCTCTACGCTAGCGCGCGTAGAGCCGCAGTGATGCGATACTAACGGAATTGCCAAGAAATGATCTGCCTCTCACTATTTACTATATTTCTCGCCAGTCAAGGAGTGTGAAAGAACGCTCAAAATAAGGAGTGACAAGCAATTGTTAAAATTCCCGTATTCGAAAACAAATTGTGGAGCGACTTTCGATCGTGCCACACTTAACGAGCGTTCGCGGTGTACCGACACCGAAAAATCCCACACATTTCGACACGATCACGCTGCAGAACGAGGACGATCATGTTTGTAAGGAACTCACTTTATTCTCTGAACAAAAATACAAATCAAAAGAAAATTAATAACAAAATGAATGTATCAAAATGAACTATTGTTGCGTAACGAAATTCATGAATCTATAATAACTAGGGTAGTAGCAGTTCGGGGTTTGCAACGTTGTCCACGCCGCAGTCAGGTCCTTTTTGTATTTGTAGTAGCGGAATTGGTGGTGCGTGCACAAAATGGACCGGGCTGGCCCGTGAACGTCGCAATTTGAGTACGTCGTCTGAAAAAAAAGATAATATTGTTCATTTGTCTGTTTTATCAGTTTGATTACTCTGAAAACTTGATGTTTTGAATCGAACTTACGTATTCCGTCGCAACAACACCACTGTCGATTTTATCGACGATATATTTTGCGACAACTCCAGTGAAGAAGACATCCTCAACTTCGAGAACCTTAATATCATTTGAATTATAAACAAAACATATTTTTAACGAAAAAATAAATAAAAACCTTGTGCTCTTTCATTTTTTCTACAATCTTCGCAAATGCTGGTCTGCTCATCACGTAACCCGGTCCATTGCAGTAGTCTGGAAACCTCCATCCAGAGAAATCGTTGTAGGAGGTGTACCTGAAGTATTTTCAATAACATTTATGTTATTGAACTGTTGTAGCAGTTGAAACGAGAAAGAAACACTGACCAGGCCGAATACTCATCTCTGATGGGACCCGCTCCCCAGATACTGGAGCAAACCAGAAAGTTGTCGGACCTGAAAATTGCTTCAAAATTCGAGATAAAAATGGATGGTCGTACTTGTACTCGATCTCGTATCTCTTCAGCGTAGCATGCAATCTGTCAATGTGCACCACAGTGTCCGAGTCAATCTTGGCAACGAACTCGGATTCAACGTGTTTCTTCAACCAGAGAAATCCGGCCTCAATCTGCAATGCAGAGCTAATCGGAATATTCTATTCCGAATTCCTACCTTGTAAACCAGATTCCGGTAAGTTTCCTCAATATCAACTTGGAGAAGATCTCCATAAGTTGCTGCTTCTTCGTCCAATAGAGATGAACGACCAACAAGAAAGATTACTAAGGCTTCTCCAGCCTGCAAGTATTTTAAAGGTATTTAAATTAAAAAATTAACAAATCTAACCTTCAGCGAGTTAGAAGACTCCACAGCTGCCCATTGCTCCCTGATCTCTTTTCTTAGAGCGATTTCATAATCAGCGCTGATTACGAGCAGAGCGATCCCATACTTCGTCGCATTTTCATATCGAGGAGAACGGATTACGAATCTAAAAAAATTTGAATGAGAAATAAATATTTTTATTTCTAAACTAACTTTTCAATTGGCTCCATGTTGATCAATTGATGTAGCGTCTGGTTGGCGTTTCCATACTTTACCCTTTCACTTCTCGGACTTCCAATTCTTCTGAATCCACCCGCTTTTGATGCTGCTTCATTGAAAGTTGCGAAGACGATCAAGAGCTGTAGAAACAACCTCATTCCTGCAAAATTCGGATACGAAATTTACAAGCAAATAGCAGAAAATAAGATATGAATGTGCACAACAAATATCAGTGGCGACTGATGATACAGTTATGCTCAGTTTGTGAACTCTCTTGCCGGTGGCATCCGAATAGGATCAATGTTGGGTCCATCCTTGATGTTACTGGCGTGTTCCGATGTGGATCCATTGACGTGTATGCCAGGGGGTACGGTTGGATTAGAATGGAATCAGGTTATGGGTTATTGATTTATCCATACGCAGAATCAGATACAAATCAAATAAGTTAATTAACCATAGCTGCAGAACAAAAGCAATAAACACATTCTAATTAGCAATTCAGTCTACAATAGCCTCAATTGTAGCAGATCGGTGATTTCAGTCGCTTCCATGCTGCAGTTATGTTCTTCTTGTAGTGAGAGTCACTGAACTGATCGTGGGTGCACAGAATGGAGAGATTTGGTCCATGGGTGTCGCAGTGGGAGTAGGCTGTCTGAAATGGGAGACATCATCATCAATTTTGAACCTGAAATTTTCGAAAACTGTTGTGAGAATCAGGCATATTTTCTACAGAGACAACTATAGTTACGAATTTACGAAAAATCTTCTGAAAAAAAAGCTCACGTATTGCGTGGCAACGACGCCTCTGTCGATGACGTTGTCGAGGATATTCTGAGCGACGATGCCAGTGAAGAAGACGTCCTCCACTTCGAGAACCTGTTTTTTTTTTTGTTTTTGTTTTTACAAATGAAAACAACAACATAAAAATAACTCACATGATGTTTACTCATGCTTCCTACAATCTTCTCGAATGCAACTCGGGACATCACGTAGCCTGGACCACTGCAGAAGCGGGGCCAGCGAGAGGCGGGGTAGTCCGAGCGGGAGACGTACCTGAATAATAACAATAACAACAACAAAATTAATAATAACAATAACAACAATAACAACAACAACTCACCAGGCAGAGTATTCATCCCTGAATGGCCAAGCACCCCATTGGCTGGAGCAAACCAGAAAGTTTTTCGCCCTGAAAAGTTCTTTATTTCAGGGAATAAATAAATTAGCCGAACCACTGCCGCCGCTCATATCTTTTCAGGGTAGAATACAATCGATCAATGTGAACCACTGTATCTGAATCAATCTTGGCAACGAATTCGGATTTCACGTGTTTCTTCAACCACAGGAAACCGGCTTCAATCTAGAAAAATGAATCTGATGTGGTTCTGGTGATAATGTTTAACTTTGTAAACCAGATTCCGGTAGGTTTCCTCGATATCAATTTGGAGGAGATCTTCGTACGTGGCCGCCTCTTCATCCAATTCCCTTGATCGGCCGACGAGAAATATCACGAGAGCTTTTCCGGACTGGAATATTCATTAGTCATTAAAATATTCATTATTAAAACAAAATTTGTCTCTGCACTTACCTTGAGCATATTGGATTCCTTCTTTGCAACCCATTGGTCTCTGATCTCCTTCCTTAGAGCTGTCTCATAATTAGCACTGATCACGAGTAGAACAATTCCGTATTTGGTGGAGTTATTGAACCGAGGAGAGTGAAGAACGAGCCTGGAATATATATTTTTGAAAGATGAAATCATTTGAATACATACTTCTCAACAGATTCCTTGTTGATTATGCGATGAAGGGTTTGATTGGCGTTTCCATACTTTATTCTCGACTCATCTCCATTTGCAATCGCTTTTGACGACGCGACGCTCGACAAGATGATAAGGAGTGGTAGCTTCCACATTATTCTTGAAAAATAGTTAAACGTTGAGCAGAAAATTCGAAAACGACTGAAGCAACAAGAGAAGAATAAACAAAATATAACTCCATGTCAAAAGGTAGACTAGGTAGACTTGTAAGCATTATATCGGCGGCATCCGATGAAATCACTCATATCCGGATATCTTCCGATCTCAATCTCATTGGAAGAATTGTGCTCAAAATGAATCAAACCATCGTTTTTTCTAACTATAATTTCTTTTTTTCTGATTGGAAAAAAGGAACGTGAACTCAAATTCAAGGTCAACCTGCACAACGCATTTAAACAAATATATTTATAACCAGCATAGAATCTGTTGTAAAACTGAACAGAAAGTGGAGTGAATCACCCTCCTTCAAAAAAAATTGAATTCTGGGAGTAAAGGCCATCCATGAATGTCATTCGCTGGTATATAAGACGTGAATTGCCCGATAAAGATTGCTGTGACAATAACCACGAGAAAATTGAACAATTAAAAAATATATTTTAGAGATTCAAAAGAGACGATTTTAAAGATTAGAGAAGAATTTCTGAAATTTCTAAATATGAAATGGAAGGATAACCACGCTACAGATAAGAATAAGAATAGATCCAACGACGAAAAGTGGAGGATATAATAAAATGATCATTTGATATCGGGGTTTTTGAGCGTTTTCCATGCTGCAGCTAAGTCCTTCTTGTATTTGGAGCCCTTGAATTGATCATGGGTGCAGAGAATAGACATGAGAGGCCCGTGAGCATCTCTGTAGGTGAAAGGGCTCTGAATTTAATGAATTAAAATAAATTATCTCCCTGTCAAAAAGGAAGAAATAAACGAACGTAGATGCTTTCGACGATGGTATTACCAATAAGGTATATCTTGAGATCTTGCGCCAGGATTCCAGTGAAAAACACGTCCTCCACTTCGATTACCTCAATATTTAAATATTTTTTATCTGTCTCTGTGTATTTGTAGAATCTGTGCTTTAAAAACTCACTTGGTATTCGCTCATTCGAGATACAATCTTTTCCAAAACCTTTCTTTTCATTACATAGCCAGGACCATTGCAGTAAAGCGGATAAGTGTCGTGGGAATAGTCTGATTTGGAGACATACCTGGTTTCATAATATTCAATTATCCGAATTTTTTTAAAATAGAACGAACCAATGCGAGTGCTTATTTCTCTCCGGCGCCCCCTTCCAAACGTGGCAAAGCAGCCATTCATATCTGAAATTGCACCCTTTTGCGTGGCAGCACGTAACACGACATACTCATAGTGAGACTCATATCTCTTCAAGATCGCGTATAGTCGATCAATGTGCACCACGGTATCCGAATCGACTTTTGCCACGAATTCCGAATACACATTTTCATTGAGCCACCGAAATCCCGCCTCGATCTGAACAAAAGCGAACATAATTGAACAAAAACGTGGTGATTGAGGTGCAGAAATTTGGGGGAAGATTCGAAAAAGGAAGATTTACTTAGAAAAAACTCATATATTGCAAGAAACAAGATCACTCACTTTGTAAACCAGGTTACGATACGTTTCATCGATATCGACTTGCAGTAAATCACCGTGCTTTGAAGCCTCTTTATCCAGGTTAGACGATCGGCCCACAAGGAATATCACCAGTGATTTGCCTGTCTGGACTTTGCGATTCACTTTAGTCCATCTAAAGAGGAGTTACCTTCTGCATTGTTGATTCTCCGCTTGACGCCCACAGTTTTCTGATCTCCTCCCTTTCTTTTATCTCCCATTCAGCACTGATGACGAGAAGGGCAATGCCGTATTTGTTGGAGAATTTGTAGCGAGGAGTGCGGAGGATCAGACTGAAGTGAACTTTCATTTTTTACATATTTTTCATGTAAAAATTAAAAAAAGATAATAGAAAAGAAGAAAGTACCTGTCTATTGGACTGTTATTGATCAGCCGATGCAACGTTTGGTTTGCTTTTCCATACGTTGTTGAAGGGTCACATCCTACCCGACAGGATGACACTTCTTGAAGAGCAACCAAAACCATGAGAAGTAAGGGAAGGAGACACCTCATACCTGAGGAATGTAAGGTAAAGGTAAAGGGACAGCGTTATTCTAGGCACTTGTGTCCCGCGGTGGGAGCTGAGGAATAAACGGTTTGTCAAGCACGAAGACACGGCACTAATGATCAAGCATAACGAATAGCACGAAGCACCAGTAAGATGAATGACACACCAAGAGGCTGGTGGTTCCACTTGGTTGGGCCCAGTATCTAGTTGGTGGCATCCGATCCAAGCTCGATTTAGGAATTTCTAATAACTTCCATCGATTTCTTGCACATATTAATGTGTACCACTTCCAAAAAAGAAAATACATTTATTAGCCAAAAAAACAGTCAAAACAAGAGCAAACTGGCAAGTACATCTACCATAGCAAGATCAACACACCTACAAACAATTTGAGAAGATGTATCAGGAATTCGTGAATGGCTAAATTCAAATCCCTCGAATCATGGATGTAACTCATAAATTCACAGTGAGGATTGTTGCGTCCTTCAGTACTTGCCAAGCCTTCGTGAGATCTTTATCGTATCTGTTATTCGGACCAAATTGGTAATGAGTGCACAAAACAGACAGAAAAGGACCGTCAATGCCCCAGTGGGCATGGGAAGTCTGAAATGGATGGATTGAATTCATTTGGAGGTAGAGGTAACTCACGAATTGGGTTCTCACCACGCCCTGGTTCACAAATGTAGCATTTATCGATCGTGCCACGATTCCAGTGAAGAAAACGTCCTCCACCTCTATTACCTGTGTTTTAAAAGATTTCTTAATCACTGGCAATATGATAACGCACCTTATGATTACGCATGCTATCCACTATTTTCGCGAGTGTTGCAAATTTCATCGCGTAGCCTGGCCCATCGCAGTAAGGTGGATACCATTTACCAGGGAAGTCTGAGACGGAAACAAACCTAAAATCACCACATAGTCATGCAACTGAGATAAATAATAAAAATGAACGAAATAAATAAAAATATGTCAATAAATAACTAACCATTGCGAGGGTTTCCACCTGATTGGTTCGGCACCTTTCCTTTCGTCGCAAAGCAGCCAGTGGCTCGAGCTGAAACACAATTCTATCATCTCATTCAATCGTAACTATCAAACCTTTGCTGCATCTCGGCTCTTTTAAGCTCATGGTACAGTCCATCTATATGTACTACTGTATCAGAATCGATCTTGGCCACAAACTCTGATTGCACGTTCTCCTTGACCCACCGAAATCCAGCTTCGATCTGAATGTATAGATTAATTGGCGCTTGTGCTGTTGTGGGAGTCTTGTACTTCATGCTAGTAATGATAGGAAAAAAGGGGATAAGATAATATGATAATTGATAGGACTGATATGAATAACTGATAGGATAATTCCCTATTCTGTTAGTCGTCGCGAGCGGTCCCCTCTCCATTCGCTCTGATGGAGAGCGGTTTTTCCCTAATTCCCCTCGTCTCGATCAACGACTCAACAAGAAAGGAATCCCCATCCAAGCCGGACTGGTCGCCGTGTGACGGGTATGACCACCTAAGATGTTTGGTCCCTCAGAATCTAGGCTCGATTCTCTCGCTCAAAGATAGATCATTCGAGTTTGGAGGACTCGCGTTCACTGAAGAATCCAGAACACGCAAGGCTTCGTTTTCGACCAACAGTGGGATCTATCAGTGTGCAATGTTTTGAAATTGTTTTTTTTCAAAATTTTGAATTTCTTCTTGTCGACTTTTTCCACCGGATTTTCTCCTTTTCTCTTTTCTCCCCCACTTTTTCGACAGCTTTAGATCTATCAGTGGACAGTGGGATCTATCAGTGTGCAATGCCATCAAACGTTCTATCGGGAACCAGAAGAATGGAACTCTCTCTCCAGTCGTTGCGACTGTGACAAGGAAAGAAGACGAATCCCCTGACCCGACATCCCTCAAAATGACTATTTCGAAATGTGAAGAACAGCCCTCTGACAACCCATCTTGATCAGCGCCCAGAAAGCGATACTGATAAATATTGTATCATCGTGATATAGGGATAATTCAACAATCTGAATCATTTTTAAATGTGGTACTCCCTTTCATTAATTACAGTAGTGGCCAAAATTATATGACATCGCGTTTTTTGGCCATAACTTCTTTCAAACTCAATCGATCTTGATGAAATTTAGGCTGCACGTTTATTTTATGGTTCCCAACGGCACTGTAGGTCAATGAGCAGGAAAATCAAGGTGGATGATAGGTAACCGAAATTCGTGCTTTTCACTGACTTTGACATTTTTCGAAAACACGTGTTTCTAAAATCGAGATTAAATGGCATGCAAACATACAGATGCAGGTGAGAAAGACCAACAACGAGGCTATCGAATCTATGTTCTAGATTGGTTCAACGACCATTTTTGA
>LS585031.1:158844-174163 GCA_900490775.1 Pristionchus maxplancki
CCGATTTGTAGCAGAAGCGCGAGTAGAGGGAGGCGAGAGGGCGGGAGGAGTGAGAGAGACACGTGCGAGAGAGGCTCCGCCCCCTTCCCTCTCCCTCCCCATCTCTCCCTCTCACCCGGTGTGCCTTGCGCGCGTGGTTTTTGGGGCATAACTTTTGATAGAGAAGAGATATCCACAAACGGTAAAAAGCATGATGCTATTCAGACCTATATCTACACATTGAGGTCATGAATAGTCCGCCTAGGTTAATTCGGGAGTGCACCTTGCGGTCTCTAACTATAGTAAATGCATCCCCTCGAAAAATCAAGACGGTAAGAAAATAATATCGTCGACAATTGCAATTTTAATGCCATTTTTTTCCAGCTCCGCTTCAGCATCCAGCAGTGCGCACGATACGTTGCGTATCGGGGAGAAGAGGTGGGTTGGTTATTTATTTTACAACCTTGATTAATTTTTTATAGCCGTATGGCTATCTTCCCACTGGTGTTGCGCCGGGCGCAAGAGCAACGAAGGAAGACCGCAGGAAGACTGTAAAATCGGAGGATGTAAGTATCTACCAGTTTTCATCTTCATTCAACCTTGCTCTACAGAAGTTGAACATCGGGAGAGGAGAAACTGTTTCGTTTTCTCGTTCGATTCGCATTCCTGCCGCGGTCCCGTCGTTCGACAATTGTCCCATGATCAGCGTCAGATATGTCCTCAAGGCGAGTTATTGGCAAATCCTCATTTCACCGTCTCCTCATTCTGCACCTTAATTAAAAGACCGTTGCTCAAAATTTTGTACCCTATTCAAGGTCAAGACAATCACCGGCGGAATTGCGGGCACATCAGTGTCCGTGCTGATTCCAATCGTCATCGGAACTGTTCCAATCAAGTAATTTGCATCAATTTTAAGCCCGATTTTTCAATCTGATGCATGATTTCAGATCTGAAGATCAAAGATGCGATGACGATTGGGATGGGAGCGGAGAGGAAGAGGAGGAGGAAGAGGAGGAGTATGATGAAGATGAAGATGAGGAATGGGAGGAGGAAGTGTCTGAAGAAGACGAGGAAGAGGATGAAAAAGCAGAGAATGCAGCTATATCTGAGTCCGTAATTGTATAGATAAACAAGTGAAAAATAAAGATCAATGCCATCGTGTAATGATAGTGGTTGAAGAAGTTTTTTGCAATATGTCCATGAAAGTTTCCTACCTAACTCGGTTTTTAGCCAACGATTCTCGAATCAATACAATGATTCCGTTTTCTCTTTTCTGTTTCCCCGCGCTTTGTTCGATGAATCTGCCTATTCTATTGAAATTTCTTGAAAAGCGTGAGTAATAGCTCAGCTCCGACATTTTCATTTTCCGTTCCATAACAGCAAACAATCATGCACGCCATAGCATGGCTACAATTTTTCTCTTCGTTAGCAACGTTGTTGCTTCTACCAATCCATTTGCGGTCAGTTTACCTGATCGATTAGAGTTCGAAATACTGGTAATCGTCTCTTCATTTCACGCAATCTCGCACCAGTCAGATAGACGAGATAGTATGTAAAATAAAGAGACGATTACCCGTATTTCGAAATCTATGCACTTGATTATCAGGTTCGTTGTCTTCCTCATGTCTGCTGAAGGTGCTAAGCACCTTGAGCGTTCTTTTCGTGTCTATCAAATCAACCTATGTAAGGGTTTTTAATTTTTCCGCATATCCCAGGTAACTAGCGGGGTGTGATATAGCCCGAATTCATCGAAAACAAGATCCTGCCATTCGGAGTCGAACCTTGGATAAGAGGGATGAAATCTATCTTATAATTTTTAGATATTCTTCATATCCTCTACTCTGTAAATAAGCTAATTATTCACGACACGGCGTGGTACGGTCTAGCAGGTGATTTATTCATGGTTTGTAGAGCCAATTTTATTTTAATTGCTCAAAAAAATTATAGGGTCAACGATGGCCTTCATATATTGACAGCTACTTCGTGAGTTGACGAGAAACGATTGCTGTTTTTTTCAATCAGTAAATACAGGAGATATTATTTCTCGTTGGAGCAAACGTATTTAATTTGCTTGTTGGCGCGAACCAACTGTGCTCAGTCGCCCTGCCTTTCTACCACAAAAGAGCATGCCGAAAGCGGAAAGCGCAAAATGATTTTCAGATTACAGATTTTCACGTACAAGCGACTGATTGGATCGTGTTTCATAGCGTGGATACTTGTTATTATTGTGATGAGAGTTCTACCTTCATTCATGGAATGTATACGATATTCTTCGTACCTACAAACCATAATGTTAGTTATCAGGTAAAGTTTGCAGTGATTGACACCCAAAATCATCCAATTCAGATAAAATACTTTCTTGGGGGATTTTTTGTGCAGTTATTCACTATGACATGTTATGGGATATTATATTTAATCGTCCGAAAATCGGCCAAGAGCGTCGAAGGGGAAAACGTGAGAAATGTCCCAAAAAGTGTGCGAAGAAACTGTCAAGTAGCCGCCTTAATTTGCTTTGGTATGTTTAGGCTCCACCCACTTTTGATTTGAACAAAGATTTAAATTTTGAGCATCTACGGATTACCAATATTCCCAGGTTCCATAGCTGCGTACTCCATGTTAATAATACATCCAGTATTCATGTCAAAAGACGTTATGATAACCGTTGGATGGCTTGCAATTTTTTACGGATTGATCACAACGTGAGATATTTTTAATAATTATAATATCTAGATACATATCACAACCGTTCAGAATGATCCTCCTTTTCAAGAATGCAGTAACACCTATAATCATGCTTGGAATGTTTCCAAAGGTTCTTCATTCTTATGATACGAATTAATAAAAATTTCAGATTCGTCGATTGTTTGCTGGAAGGAAGATTTCGGCATCTCCATAAGAAATGAGTATTAACATCAACTAGCAAATTAATGTTTTCAAATAAATTAAATTGTGAATGATGAAATAAACTTTCGAATGATTCTGTATTGGCTTTTCATTCAGTTTGCAGCAACCGTGAGAAAATAAAGGCGTTTATAAGATGGTTTATTCATCTTTTTCCTCCTTCTGATGCTTCGGATTATGCGAGGTTGGTTGATTTTTTTTGGTTGATTTGGTTAGACAAAATTTCTAAAATTATTTTTGTAAGTTCCTACTTATCTACTCGTGATCGTTCTTCTCCTTCCTGTGATGATATCGACACGCAAGGTAAATTCGCATCCTCCTTATCATTGTTACCTCTACATATATATATTAAGCGTAAGCATCCATAGTCATACCCCCTTTTCGGGTATACAAGTTGCGAAATTGACCCCCATCACAGTTATTGTGTGGAACGGGTGAAATCGTTCGAGTGACTAAATCACTGATGGGGATGAACGCTAGTTGAGCAATATGCAATAGACAGGATCAGAGATAGATTCATTTAAATGCACTGGTTCTCTTCTAAAAATGCTTATTTTTTAAAAATTCTTTTCTTTATTCAATATCTATTTGTAGGCGTGCGAATGGGTCGGTGATGCTCCTGCTTGTCTCTTTGTGAGCTGCCCGTCGGGAACCGTCGAGATGGACCGCACCCGTTATGGGTCGTCCTCTTTCGCTGCCGAATTCGGAGAGTACGATTTATTTTACTCGAAAAAGACATTGGCTAGCCACTGGAATAGTCTAATCCTTGTTTTCCATTTGCAACGAGTAGCAATTCAGATTGTGCTGGGTCGGAGGTAAAGCGCTCTGCTGCAATCAGGACGCATTTCTGAAAGATGCGGGCAAAGTAATATTGGTCGTTAAAATTCTTAATTGTTAAAATTATTAATAATTTTTTATAATAATAATTATTTTTTATTAATTATTCTTTAAAAATAATTTAAATATTAATAACTATAAATCTAAAAAATATAATAATTTAAAATTATTAAAAATTATAAATAATTTTAATATTTATTTCAAATTCAGCACTGCGCTTACTACGATGACAGGTGTCCTACAGGAAAAGAAGAAATTGCTCATATTAGCGGGTTAGTCATTCAAGGAAAGAAATACAAATTTATTTTATTAAAGTTTTCATTGTGTTTAGCGCCAATGGAGCATTGGCCCATTGCTGCGATCCAGGAACGCTCGAGGCAGTGTGAAGATATTGATATTTCACAATAAAGTGATTCATTCCGGAATTTCGAAACCATGAAACAAAAGAACTCCCACGCTTATCTATGCATTAAATGTTCGTTGACAACACATCACAATATCAATCAATACCAATAGTTTCAATTAAATCATTTATGAAGCGTCACTGTCGTTACGGTTGCCTGTTGAAAATCGCGTCACAACATGCAACTGCGCAATTCCCTGCGCACCGTCCCGTCGAATACGAGCAATATGTAAGTGGGCAATATGGAATACACTCCCGTAACAGTGAAGTATTTGGTGAAGAATACTCGTCGATCTCTCTGAAATTGCCTGCTATTCTAATAGAAAAATAAAAAAATTCATCCAACATGGTCACTTGTGCTGTCAAGAAACGTGAAGTAGTAGTACACACAATAGACTATCTTAAATGTTTTTATAAATAAATTGTTGAAAAGATTATTAATTTACCTCCAGTGAAATCACAACAACCGCTATTGCAAGCAGGGCATTGGCCTGTTTTACACCCCTCGCTTGCACTTTATGACTTGGTGTGATCTGAAAAGATAAAACTCGAATTTTTATCGTACGATAAGAAAGGATTAGCTGCCTTACCGTCAGCTTTAGCCGAAATCGGATCAGAATTATCGAGTAGAGTACGATCATAGTTGCAATTGCAGTTGCAAGCATGACAAAGCCGCGAAGGTACTGCCATTTCAGAGCTGTTGTGTCGAATTTCTGAAACTGACTTTTGCTTATAAAATGATTAATATGACTTGAAATAGCCATATTTATGAACAATAATAATGCTTGATATAGTGGCCTAGGGATACGACGGACAGAATAGTGATTCTTCTGGACCGGATAAATTAAGTTTCAATTACCTGCAGAAACGCGCGACCGCTCGGGTAGACCACCCAGCGCGCATCGTGCTGTGAGTTCTCGAATCCAATCAATGAGCTGATTAGGATCTCCAAACAGATGACAAATCGAAGAAGAAAGGGCTGGTTCCAGATCTGCAATTTTTCATTTTCACAGAAAGACCAAAAGGAGATCAGATGTGGTCCGACAATCAATGGGAAGTGGCGCTTTAACAACGACGCGTCGTCCTACGGCTAGTGACGTCACGTTTGCCGGATCAGGCCTCAGAATGAGAAGAAAAACGCACATTCCTATGCAGTTGCGGCACAAGCGTGGCCGTCGCTCGATTGAGGCAGATCATCGTGTTGACGAATCCCTGCATGATCCTTGTGGACCAACTGCACCAGAAGAAGAGCTGAACTTATGTTTTTGGGAGACTTTCGAAAATATGAAAAATACCCTCTTCGGCGCTTCCGAATTGATGTAGAAATCTAGAAACCAGCCCAGCGACGGTACGACACCCAGCGCGAGACCGGTAACGATGGAGATGATGTCTGTTGCGAGGCCGATCTAAACTATCCATTTGTGGTCCCATTTTTCCACTCTAGTGGATCATTTTCCCCCGGTACTCCTGTCATGATGTTAAATAGACTGGCCGTACTGCTCTAATTGCTGATTCGGCATACCCTGTACAGCGTGAAGAATGTCCTGCCGAACAGTGACTTCTCTCTGATGAGAAGGACGAGAATGGAAATGGTGATGGGCAATGTGGCAATGCATAGACCAGATACTATGCAGGTAATGGCTAAAGTGAGGTCCTCAATTGACTGGTCGTCCATAGTCTGAATTGACGAAATAACTTAATAAGGTTCAAGTTGATCCCGACCTCGAGACTGACCAGTGGCAGAGATTGAGGTTAGAATTAGAAGACTCTGGGAATAACTGACGATAAGATGAATAGAATGCTCATGTGATGTAAGCATCAGTCATTTCACGTCTTCGAATAACAGTAATCAGACATAAGGGGGCATTAACGTACTACGCCTTTGTCATAGGATAGAAGTGAACTATGAACATACAATTTCTTCTCAGCAATACAGAAGCACTTCTGAAATCAAGCATACTAGATACAATCCCACTCTTTGTTCCCACTTGTGCCTTTCTTGAGACGATATCGTCAACACTTGCAACAATTGCTAAAGACCGACTATGTCGTATTCTTTCCTTTTATCTTTTGTCTTTCCCTCATCCCACGTAGCAACATCAGTCTTGCTGCAGAAGCTCATTGTTGCGGATGTTGCGTCTGGCGTTGCTGGCTCAAGTGCTAGTTCTCCAGGTTGGATTAGAAATTTTCAGTTTTTTCTGGAATTTCTGCTGTTCAGATCCACGCCATGCCCGACTCGATGTGCTTCACGAGTGCAGCAGGGAGCGCAGCAGCCCGGCCCGTGATTGAGGTGAGATGCCTTTTCTGGTTGACCACTACTCTGGCGACTGGTTTGGCTTCTCCCCGACCAGTCAGTGGTTGTCGTAATGGTGAACCAATGAATGGTCAATCATTGGTCAGACGGTCGAGAGCGCACGTGAAATGAAGAGGGTCAGTTCATGGATCAACTGCGCATTTTGAGGCAAACACGACCGAGACGGAGCGAGGTTGCAAGGTGCTGTGCGGGGATAACGATGAGGTTTGACTTTAATCTTTGTAAATTAGGTCATCAGATCGGAAAATGGTTTGCAGTTCACTAAAAACGAAACGAAGAGACGATTTATCCGTTTCGAACTCTTCAGTGCTCCGCGGTCTCCTACTCCTTCCCCTCCTGCCTCCTACTCGGTGCGACAAACGCGACGATAAGGTGCAGCAAACCGGCTGCTGAGATATTTCCGAAGCAGAAAACGGGCTGCCCGGGTATGTTTTTGAAATTGTATCGCCAAGCTAACAACAATAACAATAACAACAATAACAACAATAACAATAACAAGTCTCAGAGCGCACGGACATCATGGCAGGCATCAACACTGGTCCTGATCCTTGCGTGGATAAATGGTTCCCAGCTGATTGCAAGATGAACTCAAACGGGATTTGCCAGCCGAGAAAGAATTATGTTGTTAGGTACCTTTTCCTAACAAATTGTTATTTTTAAAAAGAAAAAAAAAGTTAACTTTTTCAGAGGCATCGATGAGTTCGGCACGCGAGTGACGCTGGATAATGAGCTCAGAAATGTGAGCATTCCTCTTCTTTCATTCGTCAGTTCCACTGATTCCGACACTTTCCAGCCTCTTTTTTTGAGAAAAAATGTGTATAATTCAGTGAAAAATTCCTATTCAGTTGCTTCGATTCAACGTCACTCGCAATCTGTGGCAGATTGTCCATTCTCCCACGGGTTTCACCAAGTACTTCGTCTCGGTTAGCTGCGCCACGAGTGGTGAGCATTTGATTGTACTTGATTGTACTCGTAGAACTCCGCTTTTCGAAATTGACAACAAATTCGACGTCTTGCAGCAACTACTTGCCTCTGTGGCCCACTCCCGGGGGTCAGGCCGAATCTCGCTGGAGGAATAGATGCACAAGTTGAAGGAAGTGGAGCGTGCGCTGATCCCGAGCATCGACTGACGTGAGTAAAGAGACTTCGAGTAGACGAAAACAATAGAGTTCGAATCTCTCTCGCCACTCTGACCGGTGAGAGAGTATGGAAAATAAAGAGTCGAGTACAAAAAACAACAAGTATGTATCAATTTTGCAGTGTGTTCGGAGGAAAAGACGCACCAGGCAGCGCCACCACCTCGTTTGCTGCTTCTGTGGCTAGTACAGTAAGTGTAGTAGCTACTACAGTACAAATCAATCATGATTGTTTGATTGTTTAACCTTGTTTGTCATCAACAAAACACGCACATAGCCGAATGTGGAATCCAGGAGACGTCCTTTCACCCCCTGCTTCTTAGTCCACTCGATCGGTCGTCATCTGAAGAGATTTCAGATGACGATAACATGCCGTGCGGGCATCTGGCTGCTCAACTACATCGACAACAGCAACGGAGGGCAGATTGTGAACGCGACGTGTGCACCATGAGATCATAGCAGATTTGTATTTATTGTGCATTTTATTGTTAATAACCGCATAGATAAAAGAAGTAAATGCCATCATTAAAAAGTCCAACTCAAAGTGAAAATTTAATGAACAATTCGCAAACTTCTCGACAACAGTAGTGGATGGCAGATTGTGAATGCGACTTGTGCTCCGCAAAATAGAATTGGATCTCGTTTCGAAATTGCGAAAAAAGTGGAGATTATATGACTGTCTGCGTTGATAACTGACGTAGACACCATGGTTATCCAGTTCTACGAAATACTTTTCAATGAGCAGCGGGCAACATGTTTCGACTACACTATAGCCTCTATTACCACACTCGCACGAAGTTGTCCTAACTACGTACATTGTTTGGCATCTTTTGTTTTCCGTTGTTTCCTGTTGTGAGTAATAGATTCTCAGTGCCTCGTTTCTGAAACTGGGTAAAGAGTGTGTAAAACAGAGAGAATCTTGCACAAAGGAAAGGAAAAGATCACGTACATTCGTGAGAGGACCACCAAGCTACGCATTTTCTCACTTCCCGTAGCTTCACAACACGGGTTCTTACGTACGCGAGCTGCGGCGGAGTAGGCTCAATGAGACAAGCGCTGTCGTTGCTGCTGCTGTTCGAAGCGGTACGTTGTCCCATCATCTTCAGTTACAACATCTTTGTTATTGTCGTTTATCAACTAACCAGAAGAACGTCGTAGGTGATTTCGTCACCTGAACTTTTTTCCTCTCATCCCCGTTTTTTTCGTGATTCGGGGAGATACGACCTCAGGCGTTTGCGCTTCATGTAAAGAAATGATGTCCAGGCGTCATGCATGTTAGATGACACTTGCTTCCCGCCCACTGCAAACAGTGGCCCGGCCCGGCCCATTCTCTGGCAGAACAGGACCGAGACGGAGAGGAGGTGCAAAGTGCTGTGTGGAGATAATGCTGCTGTGATTGAAATATGTAGTGTTGTTGTTGTTGTTATTGCTGTTGTTGTTGTTTTTGTTGTTGATGTTGTTTTTATTTTACTTTTTACATTTTGCAGTGCCGTGCCGTCTCCTACATCTATCCTAACTGCACACTTCTTGGCGCCGTGGATAATTCGATGAAATGCAGTGATCCAGCTGTGGAAGTATTCATCAGGCAAGACGGCGGGTGCCCAGGTGATTTTTACCGTTTTTAACAAATTAATTAGGCGTTAATTAATAAGCAATTAAATTAATTTTTACATGAGTTTAGCGCGCACAAACATGACTTCCGGCATCGACAACCCGCCGGACAAGTGCGTGCAATACTTCCCGGGCAAAGCAAAGCTGAGTAATGCAAGAGGAATCTGTCCCAGAGATACGAACAATTTTGTAGTTAGGTGATTCATTGATTCAAATGGCGATAAAATGGATACTTTTACAGAGGCATTGACGAGTTTGGATTTCGAGTCACGCTGGATAACGACATTAATAATGTTTGTTTCTAATTTTCTTAGATTTTCGAAATTCAAAGAAGAGTGCAGGTCCTGTCATTCAATCCTACGCGCAATTTGTGGAAGTTCTACCACGCTTCCTCAGGATTTGTCAAGTATTTCCTGTCCGTGAGCTGCGCTACAAATAGTATGTTGATTATAGCTTATGTACAGCGTTTTTTCACAATTATTTGGAAGAAATGCATTTTCACTAAATGTAATGCCAATTTACGTGGGAAACGCGACGACGTTGCATTCCCGACCATCTGTTATGGTTCCAATCCCAGCCTACGTCTGTCCCTGCGACGGGCTTCCCGGCATCCAACCAGCTCTCATGGGCGGCGTCGGACCGAAGACCGAGGCCACAGGGACCTGCGTGGATCCGGATCACCGAATCAAGTGATAAATCCGAATTTGGATGGCGCTTAGGCTCTGAAATGCTGAAATGGTTGCAGCTTCGTTGGCGGAAAGGACCCACCGGGCAGTTTATCCACTGGCTACCAAGCTTCGGAAGCCGTTCAGGATAGTGCTTGTTTACAACGGAACGAGGGGTAAAAACTGGAAAGCAATTGATTTCAGATGACAATAACGTGCCAGGCCGGAATTTTGCTGCTGAATTACGTCGATGATAGAAATGGGTGGCAGATTCTGAATGCGACTTGTGCTCCGTGATAAAAGATTCCATGTTTGCGTGTTGCTTCTATGTCCATCGCATTAACCGTTGCTTCTAACATAAACAATGCCTTTTAAAAACTATTTTCAAATCGCTCATAATTGCACATTCTCTACCTTTCCAGCTACATTCTAGCTCTTTCGAAACTTCACAGCAACGATTGTTGGCATCCTTTGTTGCATTCTCCTTAGCGAGAAAGAAACTCAAGCCGATGAGATAGTGCGCTCACCGAAGAGAATATCACACAGAAGGGCACGTAGCTGTCATGAGACTCCACTTCTCGCTTATCAACCATACCTGACAACGCGTGGGTTCTTTCGTACTCGAGCAGAGAAGAAAATCGTACTCGAGAAGGCAAGGAAAGCGCACGATGAGAGTCGAACTGCTATTGCTGCTCATTACTCCTCTTGTAAGTTTGCTCTAACTTCGAGATAGTGTGTGAAATGAAGAGACGCTTACCTGTTTCGAATTCTACTAATCTCAGATATCCGGTATGGCAGACGACACGTGCTTTCCGCCCACGGCCAATAGTGGGCCGGCCAGGCCGATTGTGCTGCAGGAGAAAACAGAGACGGAGAGACGCTGTAAAGTACTCTGCGGCGACAATCCTAACGTCAGTTTGATGCTATTTCATGCGCAATCATGACAAGGATCCGCATCTATAAAGAGCTCGTCTGATACGCCTTTACTGTTCGCGTATTCATTGAGTAAATAACAGGATTTTTATTCAAATCTTGGAATGTATACTATACGATTCCAGTGCCGGGCCGTGTCCTACATCTACCCTAACTGCACGCTGCTGGGAGCTGTCGATAACTCGATGAAGTGCAGTGATCCCGCGGTCGAAGTATTCATACGGCAGGACGGAGGATGCCCGCGTAAGGTTTTTTCTTGTAAAGTACAGTTCGGAATACGTCTCTTCATTTTGCACACTCTCTCGTCACTTTGACTGGACGATTTCTAAATCTATTGTTAGGTCAAAATGGATTTCAGAGCGCGCCGACATTACGGGCGGCATCGACAATCCTCCTGACAAATGCGTCAAATTCGTTCCGGGTAAAACGAAGCTCGGTGGCGCGAACGGAATCTGCCCCAGGGACGTGAACAATTTTGTCGTCAGGTGAAGTATGCTTTTTAATGCGATAAAACGACTACTTTTACAGAGGAATCGACGAGTTTGGGTTCCGAGTCACTCTGGATAACGACATCAATAATGTAAGTTTGTATTTTTGTTTTTTTGTTTTTCCATCTCTCTTGACGTGCATGTTTTCAGGTCCTGACATTCAATGCAACTCGCAATTTGTGGAAGTTCTATCACGCTTCCTCAGGATTCGTCAAATACTTCACCTCCGTGAGCTGCGCTACGAGTAGTGAGACTTTTTCTCATTTTCCTCCCTTTCAACTCAAAAAGTGCAGTTCGAGACAAAAAATGCACTTTCAGCCCTCGAATGTCCCTGCGCCGAACTGGAGAATATCAAGCCAAATCTTGCCGGAGGCGTGGGACCGAAGCAGGAAGTGAGAGGGACGTGTGTGAATCCAACTGACAGGATTAAGTGAGTTGATGTTTCTGTAATCCTATAATTAGGGATGGCTTCGCAAGAAATCGTTTCTTTATTTCGCGTGCTCTCTCAACGGGCAGAGCTGCGAGAGAGCGTGTAGAATAAAGAGAGTCATTTCTTACCATCCCTACCTATAAAATTACAGCTTCCTCGGGGGCAAGGACCGGCCGGGCAGTCCATCAACGGGGTACGCCGCGTCGGAAGCCGTTCAGGTTAGAAAGACAATCTTTAAAAATCTTTAAAAAATACTTTTTTTAGATGACAATCACGTGCCAGGCCGGTATCTGGTTACTGAACTACGTCGACAATAGGAATGGATGGCAGATACTGAATGCGACCTGTGCTCCGTGATAAAGTAATTGGATGTTATTGCTGCTCACAGACTTTTCTCATAGAGACAAGTGAATTCCTGTCGCTTATCATTGTTAACTTCGTCTATGCATTGGAATGCTATTCAAACACACATTTAAACACTGTTGCTGATGTTGATACCGACGTGGGTGCGCATTGACGCACCTTTTCCCCTCTTCTCCACTCTCCTGACTCCTTCTTGCATCTTTGAGCGTAGTCTCCTCGCGACGAGTTCAGTTTCTAGTTTGAGAGGAGAGAAGATTCATGATCTCTGAAATCGCACGAAACGGGAGAATCAATTGACCGAATCAGGATTGGATCACCAATTGTTCATAGAAGCACATACGAACAGCAGAAATGAAAATTTCGTAAATGAAATTAAAGTTGCATTAATGTTCGATTTTGTATGTAGAGGCGCGCTCGGGTGAAGTTAAACTACGTCTTAAAGTTACAAAACTGATGGACAACCTAATGGAAGTCCGCATTTGCTACATCAAAGTAGGCAGAATTCGCCACTCCATTCTGTCCTCTGACTCCACTGTGCCCTTTTCACTCTGATCAATTAAAGACTGAGCAGACTGAAGAGAGCGACTCTCTCGTTTCACCGCGGTCTCTCGTGCCCTAGAGGAGCGAGAGAGCATGGGAAAGAGAGAGAGAGAGTCAGACTCGTGAAGAAGGTAACTATGCACTAGTCTTGCCCTGTTGCTCCGAATCGTCACTTCGCCCCCACTCATAGCAACATTCGTTGGCGAAAAATGGCTCCAGAAGAGCGGATGGCGATCTTACAGCTGCTACTTCTGGTAATTACCTCGGTGAGCCATTAAATTTGTTATTTTCTGTGCTCGCTGGCTCGACTTTTTGAGGGGAAAACTGAAAAAAAATCTCCCCGGATAAAGCTTCATTCGTTCACGACATCACACAGAGCTGTAATAAATTGTGTATGATTACCCTTTTTCTACTTGGTATTTGAGCAAGTTTCACCGATAAGCCGCACCTTTACTTTTACTCTTTTTACTTTCATTTACCGAAAATTGCAACGTGCCAAAGGACTACCGTATTTTTATGTGGCAATGCCTGTTTTTCGTTGTAGGAGTGACCATTTTAGACTCGTGGGATGACTTCTGTTATTTGGCATTCAATGGCTTCCTATTCACAGATCGACGCCATGCCGGACGACATGTGCTTCCTTCTCACCAACAGCACCCTTCCTCGTCCAGTGCTGAACAAGACACAGCTGGCGACCGAGAGGGCCTGCAAGGTGGCATGTGGTGATAACCCGCTGGTGAGGTTATTCATTCCTATTTGAATATTTGGATTTCACGTCTCATCTTGCAAACTCAAGAAGAAGCCTCACATTTGGGTTTTTTTCATTTTCTGAAAGAAGTATGATGCGCAGAATATTATCTAGCAGTGTAAAATCATGAACAGTAAAAACAATTAAAACAAAAGAGTTGCGACCGGCTTTCTGGGGTGCAACGAAAAGGCCGGGTACAGCGAGGCCTACGTATTATCGTGTGTTCGTAGAAAAATGATCATCATAAATAATTCCCTCCAGTGCACCGCGGTCTCCTACAAGGACCTCAAATGTACACAACTGGGGGCTCCGAATAGCTCGATTACTTGCACTGGCTCACAGACGACAGTGCAAGTGAAGACGACCGTGGATTGTCCAGGTACGTGAAAAATCGTCTCTTCATTCCGAGTGCTCTCTCACCGGTCAGAGAGGCGAGAGAGCGTGTGGAATGAAGAGGGACCCCTAAATTTTTTAGTAAAAGGGACTGAGATAAGACTTTTTCGCTGCATTGTTGCGACTTTCTGAACTTTTCTTTAACTTTTCAGTCCGGGTCGACCCAAAGGCGAACTTCGGCAACGACAACTGCATTACTGCTCTGAACCCGGCCGATCTCTCGTTTAACAAGAATGGAATCTGTCCGAGAAACAGTCAGAGATACGTTATCAGGTTGGGCTTTCACTGTTCTTTTTATCGTGCTTACTGAAGTTTGAATTTGAATGAAAAAATTGACATTTTTCTCGAATTTGAAACAATGTTTTTAAAATTTAATATTGAAAAATAATTCCAGAGGCATCGACGAGTTCGGCAACAGAGTCACGCTGGATAATGACATCATGAATGTATTTTTTTATTATTCATCCGTTTTGTATAATTCATTAATTAATTAATTAAGGTGCTCTCCTTCAATTCCACTCGCAACATGTGGAAGTTCTACTTGGCTTCGGCCGACTTCACCAAGTGGCTGGTGGCCGTGAGCTGCGCGAATGCGCGTAAGTTTAATTGCTATTTTTAAAGAAATCTTCGATTTTGTTGCACTTTTATTTAGTTGCGAAACCAAACAAGTAACCAACAAAAAATGAAGATGTAATTTGCAGTCGATAACTGCTGCACCACCTCGCTCTACAACGTGGAGCCACCAGTTGCTGGGCAGTCGCCGGTCCAGAATAATGGGAACGGAGCATGCGCTGATACTACTAAGAGGCTCACGTCGGTTAATAGTCTGAGTTGCTTCAATTGAGAAGGAAACTGATGTATTCTGAGCATTTTGAGTACAGTTGGGCAGGGCAACAACTAAAAAATTGCTATGGCTACTATGCGATTAGTTATTCCCTTTTTGCAGTTTCTTCGGAGGCAAGTACAAACCCGACGCCCTTCCGTCCACGTTTAGCGCTGCTGAGTCAGCCACGGTGAGCTATAATTTGTTTCTCTTAGAATCTTTTTTCTCTCAGGACAAATACATTTTTGACACTTCGTAGCGCTTTTTAATCTAAATTCTATTAGTCCTACACTCATTCTCGCAAGATGCGATTTGATTCGGTCGCGTTCGTTTATGTTTGAAGCATTTTAAGATGACAATCACGTGCCAGGCGGGCATCTGGTTGATGAACTACCTGGACAACAGGAATGGATGGGCGATCACGAATGCGACTTGTGTTCCTTGACCCCCCCCCCTAATGACATTATAACATGTAATCTGATCGATCTCCTTCCACTATGTACACTAAAAATACCCAGTCCTTGCATATTTTCCGGTGGAATATCACGAATGCGACGTATCGTCAAGAAATTAAACTACGAGCCAAATTCCAAACACTCCAAATTGTTTCAAACTCTTGTTACAAACTCGAAAACGCTCAAAATAGAAGGAAATTGCTCATTTATATATTCATTCGATTCGTTGACTTACTAATTTTCTCGAAATCCTGCTTAATATTTATATAAAAATAAAAATAAAAAAATATTTAATAAACA
>LS585031.1:179052-207812 GCA_900490775.1 Pristionchus maxplancki
TGTTTATTAAATATTTTTTTATTTTTATTTTTATATAAATATTAAGCAGGATTTCGAGAAAATTAGTAAGTCAACGAATCGAATGAATATATAAATGAGCAATTTCCTTCTATTTTGAGCGTTTTCGAGTTTGTAACAAGAGTTTGAAACAATTTGGAGTGTTTGGAATTTGGCTCGTAGTTTAATTTCTTGACGATATGTTCCATGACCACATTATACAGCTATTCCCCAGTCATAGAATGGTCAAAATACTGTGTGTAATCTCGAGTGAAAGTCGGTAAAAATGTCTTTATGCTTTGTTATAATCATCGCTTGTTGACTTGTCTCTCTAACTAGTATCAAAAGTTTACGAAACAGGAACAATTCCGCACAAGTCCCTTTAGCCATCTTATGGGCTTCCTTTGTTTTGACTAACGAAACGTGCAACTCAGCACAAATTCTTTCTTTAACCAGAGAGAGAGCGTGCAGAAAAAGGAGTGTTGCTGGACCTTTAGGACCTCCAAGGGGTTTGACTTCCTGAACCTTGCAAGTGGTCCCCTTTTCCGTCCAAAACAGCCCAATGCCTTCCGAAATGGGATACACCCTCCGGATTCTGCTGCTTGTTATTGCCCAGGTATGTTTTCCGAGTATTTTTGAATCCATTGATTGATCGTTTGGGTCGCATGCATGCCGGATTCTATGTGTTTCAACGATGAATTTGATCCGGCAAAACCATACGCTGCTCGTCCAATTGTGGCCAAGTCACAGCAAGTCACGAAGCGCGCTTGCGAGGTGGCCTGTGCGGATGAGGTGACGGTGAGTTTTGTTGTTGTTGTTGTTGTTGTTGTTTCTATTGCTCTCGATGAAACCATTTACAGTGCAAAGGCATCTCCTACAAGCAACCGTACTGCGACTTTCTCGGGGAGTCAACCGAAGAAGCGGGATGCCAAGGGTTCAAGGTGGTTGTGTCGACTAAGTCGGAGACTTGCATGGGTAATTCAATTGATTTCTTCATGTTCGACTCAAAAGAGCTTTTCAGACCGGACCGACATATCAAAAGACTTCGGCACAGACCCCTGTGCTGAGAAGCTCTACCCTGAGGACACGAATAAGGGCCAGGAAATGATTTGCCCGAGGGATAGCAGGAATCTCGTGATCCGGTTCGGTTATTATTTTCGAAAATCAAAAAAATATACAAAATTATCAGAGCAATAAACGAAACCGGCGTGCGAATGACGATCGACAACGATAATATGAATGTGAGTGTCTGAAAATGCACAGGCCGGGAGTCGAACCCGGAGTCATAACCTGTAGTTTTAGGTCCTCTCCTACGACGCAGCTAGGAAAATGTGGAAGATTTCTTACGCGCCTCTGAAATGGTCTGTCTGGGCTGTGGCCGTGAGCTGCGCTACGTCTATTGATAGTAAGCATTTTCGTATTTTCGAAAATCGGGAAACCCTTTTAGCGTATAATTGCGGTTGCGGTCCCCTTCCCATGATGGATCCTGGCCGTTTTGGCTTTGATGGAGCCGTGGCAGCTGCAAAGGGAAAAGAGGGCGCTTGCGATGATCCGAATCATCAGATCACGTAAATCGATTATTGTTGTTTTGAGTTTTCAAAATAAACAACAACAATACGATTCAGGTACTGGGGCGCTAAGTTCCGTCCCTATCAGGACGCCGAGACGTACTCAGCTGCGGACGCGGCTAAGGTTTGTTTTTATTATTGTTATTATTTGTTATTGTTGTTATTTGTTATTGTTATTATTATTGTTTTTCCGATGACGATCGTGTGCCGGGCGGGCATCTGGTTGTTCAACAATCTGGACGGACACGACGGATGGGAGATCACGAATGCAACTTGTTCGGTGGTTGATGGGTGTCCCGGTTGTTCTAAATGAACTCGATGATTACCTAAGAATATTTGCATACCGTGTACATTGTTTCTGCTCTGATAAAAAAAAATCACGGAGAATATTTCCAGTGTTTTCGAAGGTATCAGCAGCGCTCACGCTCATTTCACTACATGCAACAAAGCACCAGAGCTCACCCATTCTGCGGGTCTTTGTTGTCACTTACGAAGCTCGTTTCTCGGGAGAAAGAAGGGATAGCTTGGCAAGAAACGGCTCTCTTAGTTTTCCATGCTCTCTCGAATCTCTGACCGTTGAGAAAGTACGCCAGGAGATCATTTCTTGCAATCCCTAAGAGAAAGACTTCTTTCTAACCAACGAGAGAGCACACAAAATGAGGAGGGCGCCTGATCCTTTGAAACTTCGGAGCTGTGGATCTTTAGAGAAGCTTTAGAGAAAAAACTCCGTTTCTTCGTCATAACAAGCACGATTCTTGCTGAAATGTTGCCTGCCGTTTCATTACTACTGTGCACACTGCTGATATTACCTCAGGTGCGTTGTTTTTATGAGTTAAAAACAACAACAACAACAACAATAGGGAAGTTATTTTTTTCAGAACATCTTTGGCATGCCCGATTACATGTGCTTCGTGGAGCAGATAGACCCTGTCAAGTCCTATTCAGCTCGGCCAATTATAGCCAAGTCGCAGCAAGTAACGGCGCGCGCCTGCGAGATTGCCTGTGCGGATGAGGAAACAGTTAGTTTATTAGAATTCAGACCCTTCTTCTTTATTGACGGCTCTCAAATAAAAGTTCTGATTGTGCATTATCACCTCTGTTTTAATCCTTGGCGCACTAACCAAAAAGCGTCGCGATGCAAACAGTACTTGCAGTGCAAGGGCATCTCCTACAAGGATCCATTCTGCAACTATCTCGGGGATCCGACGGGCGAGGCGTCTTGTGAGGGGCTCGCGTCGCAGGGAGTCGTAGTCAAGACGAAGTCGGAGATTTGCGGAGGTAATTTTTCTAGATACGCTTTATCGCAACGAAATGCTCGAATACAAAAGATGATTAGCAATAATTTAGCATTATGGACGCATCCGACGATCTACTTAGAGCATTGTTTTTCAGAACGAGAAGATATCACTAAAGAGTTCGGCAATGATAAGTGTGCCGAGAAGCTCTACCCTGAGATCACAGTCAAGGGCAAGCAAGGCATTTGCCCGAGAGACAGCAACAACTACATGATAAGGTGATTTATTTTTTGTATAATCATTTTTTTCAATTTTTGTCGTACCTGGTCTTATCGGTGTACACCACCAGGCGTGGTCGACTGTAAAATCGTCTTGATTGTGGAAGCAACTTTACCTTTTTTTATGAGATCAATTGTTTCAGGGCCATAAACGAGACCGGCGTGCGAGTGACGATCGACAACGATGTTGAGAATGTGAGAATTTCGCCTATTTATGCTGTATTTATATTCTATTTTGATGTATTATCAACATTTTTTAGATCCTCTCCTACGATTCTGAGCGACACATGTGGAAGATCACGTGGGAATTCTCCGGCTGGAACATCTGGCTGGTGGCCGTCAGCTGCGCTACCACGATCGATAGTGAGACCGTTATTTATCATTTAGGCCCGGTATATCTACCTTTTTCATCTTGAGCTGCATCTGTAAACAATTCCCTCGCAGTTCCAAACCTTACAGAGGATTCTTATGCATTTCTATCCCAGTTCACTGTGAAACTATTAGTAACTGAGCTCGCCTAGTGTAATCGCTGTTTCGGGATTAGAGTAGGTAGAATGCTTAGATAGAAGAAGATATAGAAGAAGACACTGTAGATAGAAAAGGATACTAAAGATACTGTAGATAGAAAAGGATACTAAAGATACTGTAGATAGAAAAGGATACTAAAGATTAGAATAGAGAGAGAGGCGAACAATGGGTACTGTACTCAGAAAATACCGAAAATACAGTACCGAAAATATGTGAGACAATAAAACGGGTACCTCAGCCGATGAGGAGTCCGAATGTGAATACGAGATCGAGATAAGAGACGACTTTATTGGGTTTCAGTGTGTGTGAGACGAGAGAGCGAGCACCAGAGCGAGAGGGCCAGGGGGGCGGGGCCAAAGGGGGGAGGACCGTGCCTGCCAGCACAATCGCTTTGATTTTTTCCGTTCCCACAAAACCATTTTTCTTCTCAGCCTACACGTGCGGGTGCGATCGTCTTCAGATGATCGACCCGGGGCGTTGGGGCGTCGAGAACGGCGTCGAGGCGATCAAAGATAGACCTGGACCTTGCGAGGACCCGACGCATAGGCTGCAGTGAGTGATAAGGCCACTAATTAGATTAAAAACTAATTAAAACCGATTTGCATCAATTTTCATTTAATTATTAGGCCGAGTCACTTGCCATACCTACTCCGATCATACCTTGCTTAGTAAAATTTAAAACAAAACCTCAATTCGCAGCTTCTGGAGTCCGAAATACAACGCAAACATCGACGTTCAATACTTTCCGCCGGATATAACTGCAAAGGTTCGGAGTAATTAATTCTTAATTAACTTAATTAATTAATTTTAGCAGCAAATCACGTGCAAGGCGGGCATCTGGCTGATGACTCGAGACGATAACAGCAACGGATTTCAGATATCGAACGCAACTTGCGCTCCTGTTCCGCAAGCTTGATTTAGGGTTGGCTTTGCAAGAAATGACTCTCTTCATTCTGCACGCTCTCTCATCTCTCTGACCGGCGAGAGAGTACGCGAAATGAAGAGACGATTTCGTGCGAAGCCATCCCTAGCTTGATTCCCTGCACGAACTTACTTTTTTACTGTCTCATGTGCATTGTAATTGGCGTTAAAACTTTTCTGAAGACAAAGAAGGTCCAAGGTCCGATTCTCCTCCTCTGAAAGCGCCAACTAGAGAAAGCGATGCCCAAACTGTTGGAAACCTCTGCACAATTGCCTTCACGACGGAGCGACATTGCGTGCTGCTCTCTCCCTTTCACACGCTCTCTCGCTGCTCTGACTGGGTAGATAGCGTTGAATGGAGAGAGAAGTCAGGGTTCTGAGGACCATAGCTCGCACACTCGAGCGCGTGACCATTCTTTTGTTTCCAATGGAGAAGTTGCAGCTAGGAAGGGAAACTAGGAAGAAACTTGACTCTAACCGACGAGAGAGCAGGCGAAAGGAGGAGAGCGATTGGACTCAACCTCTTCCCGGTCCGAAGCTCCACTCACTCGTCATCGCTGGGCATGGTTTGGTAATGGCTCTCTTCATTCTGTATACTCTCTCGACTCTCTGACTGGTGAAATGAACAAAGAAGTTCTTGCCAAGCCATCTCTAGTCGTATCTGGGTGCTTCGCGCCATGAGGTACTTGCTCCTTACCCTCTTGTATTTACTCATCGTTGAGGTGAGTTGCAGGTGTTCGGTAGATAAAAGTGTGTCATTCAGGTAGGATGCATGCCCGATACCATGTGCTTCAACGAGGAAACTGACCCGATCAAGTCGCTCTCTGCTAGGGTCATTCTTGATAAGACAGAGAAGGAAACGGCTCGGGCCTGCGAGGTGGCGTGCGGAGGAAACGATCAGGTCTGTTTTCAATGATTCCTGGCGATATTAAAATTAAATTAAATATTAAATATTAAATATTAAATATTATGCCCTTATTAATGTGATATTATGGCGATATTAAATGCCCTTGCGAATTTAGTAAAATGAATAAAATAATAAAATGAGTAAAGCAATCGGGCTGTTGAGGGGGTCTCGTACTTTTACAAGTATTAAGTATTTTTTTATCGTTGGATAGTTTTTAGATCGTTCGAAAACATAAAAAAAGGTTGCTAAACCCAATCACTTCAGTGCAAGTACATCTCCTACGTGGATCCGTTCTGCTACTTCCTCGGGGACCCATCGGACGATGCTGGTTGCAGCAATCAAGTTACCGTCAGGGTCAAAGGAGACTGTACAAGTGAGCCAGTTTATCTGATATTAGAACGTTGACTGTTTCGAAAGTATATTGGTTGTATGTTAGATGCTAGTAGCAATCTAGACACGGTGAGTTTAAAAATTCTTATAAAATTGTATCAAAATATGTGCGAAAAATTACCTTTTCTCGCACTTGTCCATTAGGAATAGACATTGAAACGTATCCAAACAACAGTGAAATAGGAAGCGTATGGCGCATTTTTCGAAAGAGAATGTGGATTATGCCAGTGAGGAGCGATTTTGATAATGCATTTTCAATCGTTTTTGATTCACAAATTTAAAAATTAGTTAATTTGATAAAAAAAATTAGTTAACCTTTTTTTGCCAACTCAGATAAATGGCGCCTTGCAGCCCGACAGAACATCACCGCCGAATTCGGAAAAGACCCTTGCACAGACAAGATCTTTGACGTGGCAACGAACAAGGACCGCGAGGGCATTTGTCCCAGTGATGACAGGATGATGGTGATCAGGTATAAAATTTTTGATCCTCTGGTTCGACTCCCGGCCGGTGCACTACCTTTTGCAATATTCAGAGGCATCAACGAGACCGGCGCGCGCGTGACGATCGACAATGATGTGGCAAATGTAATGTTTATTGTTATTTTTATAATAAAATAAATATAAAAAATCGTTTCAGATCCTCAGTTTCGACGCGAATCGTAACATGTGGAAGTTCACCTATCCCGACTCTGGATACACATCCTGGCTGGTGGCTGTGAGCTGCGTGACTACGATTGATAGTACGTTTTCGATATTGTTTTAATAATAATAATAGTAACAACAACAACAATAACAATAATAATTCAGCCTACACCTGCGGCTGCAACCCGCTTCCCATGATGGACCCGGCCCGATACGGTTTCTTAGGCCCAGCCGAAGCTAACGTTGGGCCTTCAGGAGCTTGTGCAGACACGACGAATCAGCTTACGTGGGTATTTTACAATAAAATTGACAATTTTAAAATCAAAATCACGAAAAAATGGCGATTTTTTTAGGTACTGGGGCGCCAAATTCCGCCCGAACGAGGACTACGGCAGCTTGCGGCCGGATGAGGCGGCTAAGGTACTTTATTGAATTAAAAATTAATGTTTAATAATTAATATTTAGATGCGAATCTCGTGCAAAGCCGGCATTTGGCTGCTAACGAAAGAGGATAACAGCAATGGATTTCAGATTGTGAACGCGACTTGCTCGCAGATGCCACAAGTTTGATGAATGGCTGATTTTCCTATTGTAATTCTCAGCCTACCTCTAAAACCCATTTCTATAGATTTCAAAATTGGCAGCCTATTTTTCATTGTACAAATGACATTCTCAAATATCAGTTCCTGATAAAATTTGTGAGTTTACGCACAGTCAAGGTTGAAGCTAGACAATCGCTCCAGTAGAGTTGTGCACCTCCAAAGACCCCCAAAAAAGTGGCTGAAACTCACGTACCCTCAGCTTCCTTGTAAACTTCTTGCAGATGGGAGACAAAGTGACTTGTTTCACTCTCATATTTTCTCTGATCGGCGAGAGATCGGGCGGAATCGAGAGAGTCAGAACGTGAGAGACACAGAGGCAGAGGGCACTGTTCCCTCTCATGCAAACAGTAGCTTCCTCGCCTCCCCCCTCCCTCCTCTCCTCTCCTCTCATCCCTCCTCTCATCTCAGATGTCAGTTATGGCTGCTCTATTGTCACGGTTTTTTATCTTGCTCAGACACGGCCATCCACTTGATCTTGAGTGTAGATCAGGGTCGGTTTCTCAAAAAATCGTATCTTCTTATCGCGTGCTCTCTCATCGGTCAGAGGGACGAGAGAGCGTGCAGAATGAAGAGAGTTATTTCTTATGAAGCCATCCATAGTGAAGATGTAGGCGTTTAGGGCGAAAAAGCGGCCTTTCGAACCTGGCGTGCAGTGTGCGGATTCAGTTTCGCTGTCTGTGTTGATGGAATCGGAGCACCTGAATGAATCGCTGAGTATGTGGCTTGACCTTGGTTTTTGAAATCCGAACTTCTGTTGCGCGAACTTTCGCGCGCTCAACCTCCTTCATTCTCACTATTTTCTGTGATTCTGAGCGGTCGTTCGTTCCTGATGTTTGACGTTCAACTTCAGATGCGCGAACGTTTCCACTTCAGGGCGAAGTATGCGCTGATTCTCTGTTATTTGGCCATTCTCTCCTCACTAGGAAACTTTGCAAGACAATCCCAGAAGGATCAATCAGGTCATCTATTATATCTGTAACGTAGGGTGCAAGTGCCAAGAATACGTTTTCGCCTTTTCCGGCAATCATGAATTCAGCTGTTGCTCGGTCATTCTCGAACTCATCGCCTTTCTTGCCCATCTTTCCCTACACAAACCGCACAATCGCCGACTCAGACGCGGATGATCTGATTAGTCTTTGTCCTCGCTCCAGAAAAGGGGAGCGATGCTCTTTTTTCTCGATTAGGGCAAATTAATTTTTTGAATTCATCACTTTGATCTCGCATTTTGCATCGGTGTTTGTGCATCAGAATGGAGATGAACGATGCTTTTTTCTCTCGATTATAACAATTCTTCCCTTAACTTTATTTTTTGAACGCCTTCTCTCCGACGATCAACATTTTGATTTGACCTGTTTGCTATGTGAACTTTCGCTGAAACTTACTTCATCTCATACTCTGCATTTTCTTCATTATGGCAAAGTAAAATTCCCACTAATGTTCGTTGAATTCCCACTTTCCCATTTATTGACGGTAGGTTGGTACGATGTCATTACTGATAGTGCGATCAGCAACGATCCTCATTTTGCATCAAGATATCACCAAATTGTAACCGCATATTCATGGTACTCCTTCGTTAACCCCACAGAATTTCGCGACTCCACTCTCCTCCCGATCTTTCAATCTTCTCTTATCTATTTGAATTCCCTCATCCTCGAGTGAAGTGCACATGCTTTACCATGCTCCCGCGTACATTATGGGCTAGGATCTGATTGGAAGCGGGAATGTTGTTTGAGTGAGCCTAGCCGACCTCAGATTCGCCTCTAGCTTGGTTAGAGATGGCCCTTCTCTCTGTGTGGATCTGAAGAAGGAAAGAAGTGAGGGAGGGAGCCCATCCCCCCTTGTCTATCAATGTTGGCCAACCTTTGTGAGCGCGATGTCGTTGCACGATTCCTTTGATTCCGCTGGATCCAAGATTTCTATGGGTCTGCGCTCGCCATTTTTAGATCAGCTCCATCTCAGCCCATTTTACGTGCATTCCCGCTTCACTGTTTGTAGGTTGATGGTTAACCTTGGGATTACTAATACACGTGCCCGAGTCGTTTACGCATCGCAGTAAGGAGGTAGGCAAGCAGTTTCAGACGTCTCTCGCCTTTTGTCTAGTCTCTTCATTCTTCATGCTCTCTCGCATGTCATAGATAACTAGAGATCACGGATAACGGAGAGAGCTGACTCTTCGTCTGGCTGAGATGTAGTGTTCCCTCTGTTCATCTCTCTTCCCTCCCCTGAAGCTTTCACTCATTTGTGGACATTAGCGATCAGAGCAAAGAGAAAGAAATTGCAAGGGAAGAAGAGCGCCTGAAATCCGAATGACGATTCGAAATTACACAAATTCTGGAATTTTGAGCCATTTCCGGTTAGGTTTCAGCTGTTCTTGAATTTCGCGAGGTCTTCAGATCTTCAATTTATTCGGTGAACCTACTCAGAAATCACAATTCCATCACCACTGTGAGAGTGCGCGAGAGAGCATGCACACCGGAGAGAGCAGAGCCTCCAAAGTATTGTCTACTTGTTCAAGCTATGCCGAGGAATCATTTCATTTTCTACTAGCCCGATAGCTTGATACACAATTCTGTGAATCTATTCGCGCGATAGTAAGTTATCCTATTCCGAACCATCCGCTTATCGTCTCCACAAATATTATCGTGTTCTCCTCCATTGTGTCGTCGCCGTTTATCACTTCCTCCATTCGTCGCCCAGCAAAACACACTTCCAGACGCACACAACCAGTCACCCTGCTGCGCCGCACCGCACACCACCTCGAGGGCGACGTTTTGGACACGTCGCCCCCGATGTACGCACACCACGGCACGCAGGACCGGAGGCGGTCGCTGTGTCGTGTTGATGAGATGACGCTGAATCGATTCGCGCCCAGCTACAGTAATTACATGTATGGTACGACGGGAACCATGAACCCGGCAGGGACGATGAACCCGAGGTGAGCATCAAATCTTATTTAAGTTTAGATTGTCATTTTCTAATAGGAAAAGAATGAGAAAAGAAGTGCCATTAGTCTGGTCAAATCAGGTATGTTTCACGTTATTGATAATTGCCATAGCATACCTCTTGGACGATTTTCTCAACTTTTCTTTTTCAAAAAATATTGTGAACACTCAGAAAATATCAGAAAATATATTGAGATTACTCGTGTTCCGATGTCCAAGCAAAACATGCACTTCCAATACCCCTAGCAGAAAACGGTGCATTGCAAGCCATTCTGTTTCTGTTTTCTGTTGCGTGCGTTCACTCGAGCACGGTTCTTCATGCCTGACCATGGCGCTTGCTAGAAATCGTCCGACTCTCTCACTTCACGCACTCTCTTACCAGTTAGAGAGGCGAGAGAGCACGGAACAGTGAGAGACTCGGATCTTCGTCCAGCTTATTTACCCACTCCCTGCTCCCTTTGATGTCTTTGATTGTTGCTCCTCCTCGGCTCCCGCTTGACCCCTCCCTCTGTACACTTGTCTGTACACAATCCGCAAGCTGCTCTCTCCATTTTCCATGATCTCTCGCCGGTCAGACAGCGTTAGAGATCATGTCAAATGGAGAGAGTGACCAAGTTTGCGCAGAATAATCGTCAAAGAAGCGGGAAAAGCCGCCTGGATTACGCTGCAGCGCTAATTTTGGCGCGGTTCTATCGGAGGTGAGATGTTCGAGGGACGAACACTACAACAAAATTGATTAAAGGCAGTGAAAATTTGTAATCATCTGATCGCCTCAAGCACAAATAAAGCAAAACCGCTCCCCAATGAGTCAGGAACATGGCAAATCTCGTATTTCTCTTGCTGGTGAGAGATCAGGCAAAGAGAGGAGAGCGTTCATGATCAATGCTCTCTTCTTTTTGAGTGCTCTCCAGCTTGTTAGACAGAGCGAGAGAGCAGGCGGAATAAAGAGAGCCAGACAGTGGCGTTTTGTTGCCTCTCTTCAGGCGGTGTCAATTACCTGTGAGCACGCACTGAGACAATGAACGGGAGAGAGCCACTGCTCACTCTCAGTTGCGTTTCTGCTTCCCGCTCTCAGTTCCCCCTAGATTGGCGCTCGTGAGCGGTCTGTCGTCCACTTTGAGGATTTGCTTTATTATTATCTTTTAAAATGTTATCATTCCAAAAGAAGGCCACTCACTCTCAGTTGCGTTTCCTCCTCCTTGGTTGAGCGGTCTGAGCTCAAATTCGAGGAATTATTTTATAATTATTTGTAAATGTAGACATCTCGCGCTGAATTGTTGAAGAGCTGCTGTGCGGTTTCGAATATTCTTTTTCTAGATCGAAATTTTTTAAAATCTATTTTTTGCAATATCGCCGTTGCTAATATTGTCATTACTTGATCTAGGAGATTTTGCAATGTTTCTGAAACGCAATTGCGCAATATCATTTTGATTTTTTTGCAATGAACAACGAACAGCATCCGCATTCGATGAGTGATCTGGGGCTATTCATCTACTAGAATAGCAGTTGTGGTTTGCGGTGCTTAAAAGAAGACGGTATTGTGGCGTGTAGAGCGTGATTGATTTTTTTAAGTTTTTGAATTCGCATGCCGATAACAATAATATCAGAATCTCTTTCAACCAAGGATATTTCTATATCTTTGAAACATACCCTGCCATTTTTCCAACAAACCAAAAATGAAGAATCTCTACGGCGAGAAACGCAATCGCTACTTCTCGCCACCTCTACTTGACATGAGGCTTAGCCGGCGTGCGATCACACTCCGAGTCTCTCCATTCCGCCCGCTCTCTCGCCGGTCAGAGCCAGCGAGAGAGCAGGCGGTATTGAGAGAGGCAGACCGTCTTTCATAAGTCTCCAGCGCAACCATCGTGCCTCTCCATTCCGCCCTCTCTCTAGCCAGTCAGAGCCAGCGAGAGAGCATGGAAAATCGAGAGAGTCAGACAGTCGTTCATAAGTCTCAACCACTGCCATTGTCTTAGTTCCTGTTGGCTCGTTGAGATTAGGTGGGTAATCCACTCACGGGGGTTGACTTACCTCTGCTCACTTCGCTGACCCGCCACCTTCGCAAATTTTACTTACATTTCGCGCCGATTTCGAATAAAAATCATTTTTTCGTTCTTATTTTTATTCATTTATTTGTTATTTACAGGCATAGCCAGATCGACTCCCTTCCCCGCTACAACTTCGATGCAGACCGCAGAATGTACAGGAGCACTTCGCTAAATAGGTTATTAATTATTAATTAATTATTAAATATTAATTAATCAATATTAATTAGTAATTGTTAATGAAGTGATTAATTCCAGTCTGGCCGCCGCCTCCTCGCTGCCGTCCAAGGAGTCGCCGGTGAGTGGAAATCATTTGAAAAATAGTGAAAAATCAGAAAAATTACATGGAGCCGTCATTTCCGCGACCTAATTCCCGGTTCTCAGGTCTCCTCCCGCCTCGACACGGCCGCCTCATCGTCAACGGCTCCTCTAGGGGAGGATGGCGTGTATTCTGGAGCATCGGGGAGCACGATGTTAGATTATTTTTATTTTTGGCGCTCCTGATGAAATTCCGTTTCTGGTTTCTTCGTGATTTTAAAAAAAAGCACGTCTTTGCCTATTCCTGTCATCAGGGCATCACATAGATCATTTCCCTCCGCATTACGCAACTAGCGCCCGCCCTAGTTCCTATCCGGGCCTAATTCTCAGTCTTCCGGGGAGCGATTTCGTGACGTCCATCTCTTTGTGTTCGTTGTTCCTCTTCCCTACTCTCGATGTCGGGTGCTATTCTTAGCCGGGAGTTGGGCAGTCATAGAGTAGATTACTCTGTGAGAACGTGCATTTTTCATCAAAAAGCCATACCTTAGATCGTTCAAAATAGTCTTTAATTTCGTTATTGCGCAAAATTCTTCAAGCTCTGACGTCCCATTTCTTTCTGTTCGTTGTTCGTTGTTCCTCTTCCTCCTCTTGTCCCATCGGGGCTATTCTCGTCCGCTTCTAGCCCCCAATTGGGGAATCCGCTGCTCTGACTTTCTGCATTTCCCATGCTCTCGAACGCTGTCTGACCGGCGAGAGAGCACGTGAAACGAGGAGACAGCGTCGCGTGCCTTCTGAGGATCCGGATGGCAGTCATCGACGACGACGATAGTGGACGACAGTCGGCGATGTCGTAGTCGATGGCCTTCCGCGACCGTAGATTAGTTTCGTGCTATTTTGAGATGGACTATCTCTGTTGTGGGCGTTGTTCTTTGGTTAAACTATTCTTGTGAGCCCAAAGACAAGAATATCAGTCTCTTTGCGATCAAGCGCGATGGGTTACTGTTACAGATAGTAGGCCTTAGACTGTGAATCTTTGTTTCAATAGAGAGTAAATCCCCGCATCTCAGCCGACTTCCGCCAAGTGTACGAGAAACGTCTCTGCCATCTAAGGCGAGAATGTCCACTAATTTCCCACGATCACCGGTCCTGATCCCTTTCCTTCCTCTCCTCGCGCTTCTCTCATTACCTCTCCCCACCTTCCGGTCTGCTAATCTCCCTGAGGTGTCCTTCCTTGCCCTGGAACCCACCAGACCCTAGTACCACGGTACCACAGAGTACCCACGGTACCTCAAACCATCCTGGATCTGTGCATTCACGCGAGCGCCATGGCGCCGCTGCCAGCCAGGCCCGCGCCCGCACCGAGCAGGTTCACTTATTTATTTTTTAAATATTTTTTATTACTTATCGTTTGAATTTCCATAGATTGCAATACGCAATCCTAACAGGTTCATGTTTTATTGATTTTTTGGACGCGCGATCTCAATGCATCCCAGGCATTGAGGCATTGTTGGTTTGCAGCAAGCGTGAAACGTAACCGAAACATACTTTCCCCAAATTTTCGAGCAGTGTCTATCAAAGCGCTTGCTTTAAAAAAACTCTTGTCAGGTACTTTGATCACTTTGAGTAGCTCTGACATTTTAGGATAGGCTTGAATGAGACAAACAAGAAATGAATCGTAACGGAACCACTAAATAGGGAACCTCCATTAGCCACGGAAACGAATCGGGAATTGAGTGTCGTGGGTGCATAGAGACTGGTGAGGGATACTAGAATCCGTTTTCAAAAGTTGCCAAAATGACCAATTAAGGACCGAAAATCGATAATTAATAAGGCAGCGTTCACCACATGGCGCTGCTCGCCAAAATACCCATCGAGAAACACGCTCCCTCTGCCATCAGTAGGATGGCCTAACTGGTAGAGCGCCGGTCTAGAGATCACGCAGGGGCTGGTTCGGCACCATGTCAATGCAAACTTTTTGCAAACTTTTTTTCAAGCTTCAAGTTCTCTTGTAAGATTTTTGAAAACATACATTTTTGGTTTTACGGCCAATAATAAATAAAGAACGCATCGAAAAATAAGGTGCAGATTACGGTATGAAGATTTTCGAAAATTATCATTTGAAATTTACCATTATAGCTATATTAATTCTGCCCACTTTTTGGATTATCTTATTGGTCTAAAACACCAAACATAACAACATGCAAAAGAAATTGAAGCTTGGAAAAAAAGTTTGCAAAAAGTTTGCATCGACAGGGTGCCGAACCAGCACCTGCGTGATCTATAGACCGGCGCTCTACCAGTTAGGCTATCCTACTGATGGGAGAGGTAGCGTGTTTCTCGATGGGTATTTTGGCGAGCAGCCCCATGTGGTGAACGCTGCCTTATTAATTATCGATTTTCGGTCCTTAATTGGTCATTTTGGCAACTTTTGAAAACGGATTCTAGTATCCCTCACCAGTCTCTATGCACCCACGACACTCAATTCCCGATTCGTTTCCGTGCACAGCATTCTAACCCTACAGAAAAGGGGGGTATCACTTTACATTTCGAACTGCAAACTCGAAACTTGACAGGTTGCTGAAACATATCGCTATCCTCATTCTGAACAAGGGGATTAATTTTTGAATTTTCCCGCGTTGCCGTATTCGCGATATGTTTCAGAGATATCTCAAATTGCGAAAGTTTTTTGCAGTTCGAATACGGTGACGCGGGAAAATTCAAAAATTAATCCCCTTGTTCACCCTTATCTGGCGAGAACAAAAGGGGTCAGAACGCTGTGCGTGGCTAATGGAGGTTCCCTATTAAGCAGTTGGTGCGAAAAAGAGTCGAAGCTCTTCTTATTCACGCTTTTGACTCCAACCGGAAGTCTCGACTCTGATAGATGGAAACTGACCGTGGGCGCTCTTGTAGTTTCACGGGCATCATCTTTAACTCACCCCAGCGACCTCATTCCTGACCACAAACTCGATTCGTTCTTCTGATTCGCTTTTTGCCACAACCGGAAGTCTCGCCTCTTGTAAGTGAGCGTCTAGCCCCAAAAATCGCGTGTGATACTGTCTCTCCTGTCTGCTCAATGTACGCAATCACTCTCTGGTTAGACAGCTCGAGACAGCGTCTGACTCTCTCAATTTCACCTGCTCTCTCGTACTGTCTAACCTTTGCGATACTGTCTAACCCTCTCAATTCTACCCGCTCTCTCACGCTGTCTAACCTGCAAGAGAGCATGTAAATAGAAGAGACTAGAAGTCGGGTAATGCGATCGGGCGCTGATTCAGAGAGGCGAGCAAGAGGGAGTGTGGCTCAATTACCAGATGATGCAGATACTCGGAAGAGGGAGGGAGGGAGCGTGGGCCCGCGGGTCATCTGTTTCGAAACGTTACTCATTTTAAGCGATTCATTCTAATTTTTGTGACCATATTTACGTTGCGAAAGAGGTTTTTGATAAGCCGGCACATGTATTTGCATTAATTTAGCGCAAAAATGTCACCAGAGATGCATCAAATTTTGTTTTACTGAGTATAGGGCGGCTCTGAGATAGTGGCCCTTTGGATGCAGATACTCGGAAGAAGGGAGGAGCGTGGGCCCGCGGGTCATCTGTTTCGAAACGCTTTGTACTCAGTTCGCTCACTATATATTCCTTTCTCGTCTTATCCATATTCTGAATAATCCAAAACCAGCGTAATCTCATCTGAAATTAATTTCCAGCATAGGCAGGTGTTCCGAGCTTTGATAGTGCTGTGATATTCAACGATCAGATTTGTCTTTTCATTGTGTGTTGAACGGCTATGTTGTTATGGTTATAAGAAAAATTTAATTGTTATTAATCAATTAACTATTAATTATACTAATTAACCTAATTAAGATACTCGCGTCGAGCGATCGGGCTCGTTCTCTGCATCGCGCTGTCTCTTCTTCTACTCGTCTCGCTGCTCGCCGGGCTGGTGGCCTTCGCGGGAGCGAATAGTAATGGAGAAGGCAGCATGCGTGAGTTATTGTTGTTGTTGTTGTTGATGATGCTGTTGTTTTGAATTGATTACAAAGAAATATAGCCTGGTTGGTTAGGAGAATGGGATTTGACAACTGGCCGGCAGCATGCGTGAGTTGCTTGATTGTAATTTCGAAAATAGAGCCTCGTTAGAGACGCGGTCGCCTTTGCATGGGTAGGCCGTAATACAGAACGCAGCATTCGTTTTTACTGGTTTAAATTCGAAAACGAACCCCAAGTAGAAGATTGATGATTTCCGATTGATTATTTAAATTTTCTGGCGGAAGTCCACGCAATATTAGTTATTAGCCGACGGCTTGCTGTTATGGAAATTACGAAACACATTCCACCAGATCATTTCCGAACTAATTCACATTTCCTCTCTGGTCCATTCCGAGAAGTCCACTCTCCCATTCTGTCATCATGCACCAGAATTAACAAGTGCTGAGCATTTCCCATCCTGATCATGCGCACTTGGGCTATCAGAATGGGAAATCAGCCTCTTCTTTCCTTATAATCTCTCTTTACTCATGCGCCTTTCCCCAACTAGGAATAGGCTCTACGATGACGTCAACTGCCTTCTGAAGACGTCGATCAACTCCGGATGTGTTGGTCTTCTCCTCAACGAGACGAACTCGTCTCTAACCCGTTGAAATCAGGCCACCGGAAGCGAGAGAGCACGAAACGGGAGAGAGCGGCAGAGAAATCAGAGCGAGGGATGTGCGTAACTTCCGCAACTTCCGCAGTATCAGTTACCACGAGAGCCAGCCTGACGGTCCCGGCTCTCCCTATTTTCCGGCTCTCTCGCTGGCCAGAGAAAGGGATAGACAGGGGGATGGGGGAGAGTGGGTATCGCTTACTAGCGGCGCAGCTTCTAAGAATAGGAGGAGGGCAAGAAGAACTTTGAGGCGAGAAGCGCAAAAAGGCTGGCAGAGAGGTCACTGAGGCTTGCGAGAGTGAGGAAAGGCACGTTCGAGGGGACTTTTAGACTTTTAAAAATCCTATATTTGCACTGTTTATTGAAAACATGAGAAATGTATCCCAGATTTCTATCTCAGTGTCAATATATTGTGTAAAGAGCAAACAAGTTCTCATGAAAAGACTGGGTTGCGGTAGTTTTCAGGGTTACGGTAATGTTCCCCTCGAGACCCCAGAATTGCAGCCCCCGACTGCCTGCCTCCTCTCGATTCGGCCGAGCAGCAGCTGCACCGGCACAAGGGCGCGCAGGCGCCGCCCGGTCTCTGCCTCACCAAGGACTGCGTGCGGCTCGGTGAGGGCGACGTTTACTAATTGCTGCAATCATGTCGATTTTTGTATTGCGTGCGACTTGGCGACGTTTAAACTATTACATTGCACGAAACAAACAGACGCACTAGCGCTTAGATAAATCAAACCCAATTTCAAGTAGTTGTGAAACATACTTCTCCACAACTCTTGACAGCGCTGCGTGCGTTGGTTTCTGTCATTTCCCAATGCTATTGTGCAGCCGCCAACTACCTCAACAACATGAACGCGGACGTGAAACCGTGCGACGACTTCTACGAGTTTGCGTGCGGCCGCTACAGTAATTCCAAGGTGCGTAGTGCAATCTGTGAGGCGCCCTTTCCGAATGGTCGCTTGGTCAAAAATGCGATGGTTCAGGTGATTCCGGAGCACGAGAAGAAGGTGACAGTGCTCAGTGAGATGACCGCCGGGTTGAATCGGCATCTGAAGCGTGAGTTGATCGATAATTGAAGGATACCGTACTCTACCGTAATCAATCGATAATTGATCGATACCGTACCCTGATTCAGGGATCCTCGAGGGCACTCGGGACGCCAACGAGACGGCCCCGCTCGCTTTCGCCCGCACCTACTACGAGTCCTGCATGGATAACGCGGCGCTGGAAGAAACGGTAAGATATCGATCGATCGATAGTACTGTATGCTACCGTAACTGATCGATTGAATAGTAACATATTTCGGCTCTGAAGTACGGCAGGCTACGTTTTGCCTGTCTTTAATTTTGGAATAAGTTCTGTCTCACCAAGACGACATAAATCAGCGAATAAATCAGCGAGCGTTGATTCTTCCTTACTTGCTTTATCTAAATAGGACTAATTACTTGCGAAGTTGATCTTACATCACCCCATACACGGTTCCTACCGTAACCCGCAAAATCCACTCAGGACCTGCAACCGCTCAACACATTGATCTCCCGGCTGGGCGGGTGGTCGCTGCTCACCAACTCGCGCTTTGACTCGACCCACTTCCAGTGGGAGCTGCTGGCCGGTGAGGAATTTCGAAATACGGGACTAAGCTGTGGTCTCAATTTGTGACCCTCCATGCAGGCCATAACGCAAAAAAACCCCAAATATCCGTAACTAGACTGTAGTCTCGATTTGCTCAGGCCACAACACACACACAAACCGCTAATATTCGTTACTAGACTCTAGTTTGGACTTGCAGGCCACAACGCGCTGCTCGGCCGCTCCGGCCTCTTCCACCTCTTCGTGCACAAGTCGTTCGAGCGCAGCGATGAGAACATGATCATGGTGAGTCGTGACTAGACTGTAGTTTCGATGTATTTTCATTTCGCACACTCTCTCGTCCCCGTCCGGCTTGTTATTTATTATTTGTTGGTTTTGGGACTAGAAAAGAGAAATTAATTGCATTTCACACCACTCTAGGACACGTGAGCGGTTTGTGAAACACATGTGATCGTGCATCCGTGCAAATACAGTAGAAAGCGAGATAAAATCTAAAAAAAACCTTTTTAAAGATTTTTTATTTGTTTAGTTCGCGCCGCCCCGTCTTCTCCTCGAGAAGAAGAAGTTCTACGACCTGGCGCCCTTCGAGAGCAACGAGTACATCCAGAAGTACAAGGTCTACATGCTCGAGTTCCTCGAACAACTCGGTTCGTGTAGTTTGATCTTTGATCTCTGTATTTTGATCTTTGATCTCTGTAGTTTGATCTTTGATCTCTGATCCCTCTCAGGCGCGGACCGCGACGCGCTCGTCCCGCACGTCGACAACATCCTCCAGTTCGAGATGCTGATAGCCAATGTTTGTTATTGTTATTGTTATTGGCGTTGTTGTTGTTGTTGTTGTTATTGTTTTGACCGGAAGTGCTTCAGGCAACGAAGAGGGACAACATCCGCAATCATACGGCGATCAACAATGTCGTGCGGTTGGGCGATTTCAAGCGGAAGCATCCCAAGGTGCGTCGAGTAACAAAGATTCGCCAGCTGTCAAAATCCGTTTCGAAATCTTGGAGAAAACACGACTACTGTATGATTTTGAGATATTCACATAGCAATTTACCAACGATCAACTGCGTCAGTTGCATTGCTCTTAGTAGCGAATGTGAAACACACCCAAACAAACCGTGGTGAAAAACTGAGAATGAAAAAAGTAATCAATCCTGCCGTATCTCCAGGTCAACTGGGATCTCTTCCTGAACGACGAAATCCGCGCGCTGCTCGCGCCAATCTCCGAGGATACGGTAAGTGGCAAAAGATAGATGCAGACTGGGGGGATCGAACTAACGACCTACTGTTTTTGATGCGGCTACTCTAACCACTGAGCTATGATCATGCACCTTTTACAGGTAGTCAACATTATTGATCCGGCGTTCTTCGACGCACTCGGCGCTCTCCTGACTGGAAATCGCATGCAGTACGGTATTATTGATTGGGCTGAAGTACGGTAGAAGTGATCGTTTATTGATTTTTCACATGTTCAGAATAATCAACGACTTTCTCATGTGGCGGCTCATCTCCAGCTTCGAGGAATATCTGCCGCGAAGGTATCTAATTGCTAAATTTTGGATCAGATATCAAAATAAAGCCAATTATGCAAATAATCGTAACTACACTCTAGTTTCGACCCTCCAGATTCCGTCTGCCCGGTCACAAGTTCCGGCTGTGGATGCGTGGCTCTGCCGAGGAACCCGCCTGGGAGACCTGTGTGCGGATTGTCAGGTTGGACTTTGATCTCTAGTTTGCCCGTCAGAATCTCATCTGTCCGATACCATAGCTCGCTTTGGGTTACGGTAATCATCCTTCCAGGACCCACATCCCCGCTCCCCTCGCATCAGCCTACGCCGCCGAGTACTTCACTGAGAGCGATCGGAATCAGGTTATTATTGAAAATAATAAGTAAATAATAATAACAACAACAACAACAACAATAATAATAACAACAATAATTATCCAGGCCGTGGAGATGATCACCGACCTCAAGATCGCCATGGAGCAGACGCTCGTCACTGCTGGTGAGTTGTCGTTGTTGTTGTTGTTGTTGTTGTTGTTGTTTTATGTTTTCAAGGGTTTACCTTTTTCGCTCTTACCGGTAGAATCAATAAGTTGGCACAGTTCGCAATATGTTTCACATTCGCCACAAAACAAACGTTGTTATTGGCACACTGGACCATTGGAAGGCGCTATAAAAAATAACAAAAAAAATTTTCATTGGTTATTGAGTGTATTCTTCGACACTTTTTCAATTTTTAATAACTAATAATTTTAATTATTAATTAAAATTAATAACCGTGCAGACTGGATGGACGAGGCGACGCGCACTGCAGCGATTGCGAAGCTGCAGCAGATGGGGCACAAGGTGAGATTTTATTATAATTTCTCTTATCAATTAGAGAAAAGAACTTTAAAATAATCATTTTGACTCGGAAGCTCCTACTTGTTTCTAAAATGCCTTTTCCCATTCCAATACTACATACTTTCCCCTCGCAGGTCGGCTTTCCCTAGTGGCTCGTCAACAAGATCATGCACCTAGGGCTTATTCTGCGCATTTTGAAACGTCAAAAACAACAATAACAACAACAGCACACCCTTACAGGTCGGCTTTCCCGACTGGCTCTTTAGTTTGCGCTTCTAAGGCTAGGGTGTTGCGACAATAAAACAACAACAATACCAAAAACAACAACAATAACAACACCTCATTCCTCATTTCAGGTCGGCTTTCCGGACTGGCTCTTCAACACCACTCACATCATGGCACCTTTCGACGGCGTGAAATTGCACGGGAAAAGATACTTTGAGAATGCGATGGCCCTGGAGAAATCTCAGTTCAAGTGAGCATTTTTTTCCACTCTGGCTTAGAGAGAAAATCGTAACTCTTGAATGTGATGGAGAATAATGATTTTTTTGATTTTCTAAAGGAGTATCAAAAGAAATCAAAAAAACTGCCTTTACTAGTTTTTGACCCCAACGTGAAACCTATCAGAACAGTAACATTGCAGAGAGATGCTTTCTCGACTCCACTCGACGCGACGCTCTTCTTCTCAAGAGGTTTGTTAATTAGCTAATTAATTAACTGATTAGTTAATTAATAAACTAATTAACAACGGTCATTCAAGGTCTGGGTGGCCTCAATAATCGCAGTCGATGCCTTCCATTACTTCAACGCGAATGAGATCAGTGAGTCATGTTTTGAATATCACAACAATATTTTTGTTCTTGTTTTTATTTGTGTTATTATTATTTTTACTTCAATAACAACAACAATAACAACAACAATGTCAGAGGACTATCGCCAGCGACGGATGGGTCTGTAGTAGTTGCACTTAGCCTTGACCAATAAGACTCAATAACACCTAGACTCAATAACACCTGAATTACTAATCACGTATCCTACTAGTTGTCACACAAGTAGTCCTAGTCCGATCTAGTCAAAACAATAACAACAACAATAACAACAACAATAACAACCCCATTTGCAGTCTTCCCCGCGGGCATTCTGCAGTTCCCGATGTTCGTGCGCGACGCGCCTTCGTACGTGAACTACGGCGCCATCGGGATGGGCATCGGACACGAGATCACGCACGGTTATGATGATCTGGGTATGTTGTTGTTGTTGTTGTTATTGTTGTTATTGTTTACTTATTGCTTTCCAGGCGCGCAGTACGACGGCACGGGCAACCTGCGCGGCTGGTGGCGGCCGGACACGATGCGCGTCTTCCAGGTACGGAGCCTGACCTAAAAACGACCTACCGTACCCTGAAGTAGAACAAATTGTTATTTTAAAAAGCAAAAGGCGGCTACTGACAGTGGTCAATTGTTTATTTTTTGAAACGGAAAAGCTATCACCAACACGACGTTCAACTCGCTCTGATACTGTCCGTTCCCTGAAACATATTAATTCAAAATTCTTGGATGTAAAAAAGATCCACGCAACTATACCAGTACCGTCTCCTCATCGTATCCTCTCCGTAGCCAGGGAGTACTGTAGCCTACTGTAGGCTACCGTAACCTACCGTACTCTCCTCATTCTAGAACAAGAAGCAGTGCTTCATCATGCAGTACGGCGCCAAGACCGAGCCCGGGACGGGCAGGAAGGTAATTATTAATAATTAATTAATTATTTAATAATTAACTAATTAACTTAATCAATTAATTAAGCTCGACGGCCGCCTCACTGTGGGCGAGAACATCGCGGACAATGGAGGACTACGCGTGGCGTACGGGGTGCGTGGTCGGGACTAGAGTGTAGTTTAGATTTGGGAAATCCACTCTCAGAAAAGCGAGAGAGCATGCGAGATGAAGCGATTGCCTAGATCAAAGATCAAAGATCAAAGAGCAAAGACTAATCTCAGGCGTACCACCTGCACTCAACACGCGCGAAGAAGGACGAGCAGAGGCTGCCGACGTTCGGCAATTGGACCGACGCACAGATGTTCTTCCTGGCTTTCGCTAATGTGAGTTCGATATTTTTTCGGTTCGAAGAGACCTGTTCGAAGAGAAAAGAGATCGATTTTTTTTATTTTTTTGCAAAAAGGGCTCATACTAATGCGATAACCGGGGTTCATAGCATTTTATTTCTTCCTGAAACATAGATATTAGTGAAGCACGAAGCATAAAAAGGGAGAGGGACTGGAATTTTTTTCTATTGGCTAATCGAAACTAGACTCTAGTCACGACCATGTCTCCTTCCAATCACCCATTGCAGACGTGGTGCGAGGCCGTGAAGCCGTCCGCCATCAACTACTTGCTGGATACAGACGTCCACTCGCTGGGCCGATATCGGTGAGTGGTCTTTGATCTTTGGCTCTGATCTTTGATCTCTGATCTTTGTAATTTGTAGTTTGACCCTTTCCTGATAGGCTTCAGCGATATGACAAATGCAGTCAATGCGGTGTACTGCAGTAGGCCATTGAAATCGGTTGTAAAAATTATTTTCGAAAAATGTCACTTTTAAATTTATTAATTATGAAAACTCTTGCAGAGTCAACGTACCGCTGCAGAACTTTCCCGAATTCGCGAAAGCCTTCGACTGCCCGATCGGCGCGCCGATGAACCCCTTCGAGAAGTGCCGAGTCTGGTGATCCACCCATTTCCCTCAAGCCCCGCCCCTTTTCCCAAGCTCCGCCCCTTTTCCTCAGTATTCCCCGCCCCTGCGCCGGTTAGTATCTGTATTCAGCACGCACACACGCACATTTATTATCGTGATCTACGCCCCGCCCCAAATCGAGACTACACTCTAGTTACGATTATTGACCCCCGAAGAGACGAAGAAGAATTACATTCCGGGTATCGCCAAAGACCCCAAACCGAACATGTTGTAAGCTCTAGAGTGGGCGATTCGAGGCGCCGTCTCTCTTAGTTTCGAGCGCTCTCTCGTCGCTCTAACCGGTGAGAGAGCGTGTCGAATGGAGAGACGACTCGCATTGTCCACTCTAGCTACCCCCCGCAGCCACTTATTGCCGGAAGGAAATTAGAGAGAATTAAGTAGTTTTCTGCAAAAAATCTGTTGTTGTGAATACCCCGCTGATAAACGACCAAAGACTTCGAGGAATTGTGTAATACGATGATGAATGTGAAGCTGGCAAGAGTGATTCATGAATCGTTCCTATGAAGAATTGGGAGAAAAGTACAGATGTGACTAACCTGAGGAATCAAAATATCTCGCTATCGCGGCAAAACCGTATTGGGTGTATTGTAATGAACCAACTCCCGAATAACTCAAGTGCCCACCATGTTTACAGTGCCTTGGGCTCATTGCTACTCTCTCCTTTGCTCCCGCTCTCTCGTTCGCTCTGACCGACGAGAGAGCACTGCATTTCGAGAGATCCCAGAGCACAGCCATTGGCAGTATGATCTTCCCTGTCACGGGGGAAGGTGAGGAAGGGAGGAATGGTCTGTCTCTCCTCATTTCACGCACTCTCTCACCGGTCAGGGAGGCGAGAGAGTGCGCAAAATGAAGAGCCTACTGCTTGCCAAGCCATCCCTAGGCGAAAAGGTGAGGAAGGGGGAAGCAAACCGGCTCTTTCGCGCTATTCATCCCTGCTTTTCTTTGTACGAGGAAAGTCACTATTACTCGTTCGGTTCAGTGAGGACTCTCTCATTTCCCCACGCTCTCTCGCATCTCTGACCGAGAGAGCATCGCGAACTGAGAGATATGAGAGAGGAGTATTACTCGTTCGGTTCAGTACGATGTTATCAATGTTTTCACTGTCAGTTCCGGCTGAGTGTCCGCTATTTGCATCGCATTTCTGTCTAGAAAATTGAAAACAGTGAGTAATCCCGGGGTTTTTACTGCTGGGAACTCCGTATCATGTCCAGAGTGCTGAAAACAAACGACTTTGTAATTGTTTTATTTCATACCTACAAGCAGCCTGTTCTCATCTATTCAACTTGTCCGAGAAATGGTCTAACACGCTCGCGAACTTGCCTACTGTTGTTTGATCCATGAAGCCCTGTCCCGAGAACAGTCTGGGCTCTAGATTCTCAAGTTCAGAACCCCCATTCCGCTTCATTCAATCCTTGATCCCTCTCAGATCTCAGGCCATTGTTCGCTCCCCTGCTTGTGAAGTGGCGAGCAAACATCCCGCATCCATAGCCGCGTTCTATTGTTTTTAGTCCCCCCGGACGAGGATCAAGCTGACCATTTCTCTTCATTCTGCACATTAAGAGCTACTTCACCTTTTAAAAATATGCATAAATTCCGCCGTCATTCGTTGTTTTTAGTTCCTTCGAGCTAGGTTCTGACCAACCCGATCATTCTCGAGAACTCATCTTAGGTTCGGATATGTTTCGCAATGTTGGCATAACCTGATTGGTCCTTCCTGTTTGATTGCAATTCGCTCAGCTCCGCAAAAAATTGAAAGATGTAAGCGTGTTCAAAGCGTGGGATCATCTTGCAGCTAAACCATCAAATGTATTCATTCGAGCGAAAACATTGATCCAATAGGGAACAGATCGCATCTCGGATCGCTTTCAAACTCGAAACCTGACCGGTGAGAGAGTACGTGAAATTGAGAGACGGTGCATCTCGGGCCCCCTTCAATACTCCGAACTGGGGTACTTCACGCGGTGTTTTGCTCTGCGCGCCCGTTCCAAATCCGGAAAACGGCCGGCGCGTCGATTAGTGTGCTCGCTCGAAGAATGATCGGACTCTCTCATTTCTTAATACTCTCTCATCTATCAGTGAAGCGAGAGACTACGGGAAAGTGAGAGAGACAGACGATTAGTGTGCTCGCTCTTACCTTCGTTCTTTCTTCCTTCCCTTTCCACTCGTTTTCCTTCTTACCCCGACAGTTCATTCATTCATTCACTCATCCTTTGATTGGGGGAACGATCTTACAATTTCATGCTCTCTTTGTTTCACATGCTCAATCGCTGCTCTGAGCGAGAAAAGAGAAGGAGGAAATGAGAGTGATCGTCTTTTGGTTGCGCATCCTGTCTTTCTTTCGCCCATTTTCGCTGTTCGACCTGAGTGACTTGAGATCTTGAACATTTGTCTCGTTGGAACGTCTTAGCTCCAAACTAGGATTGTCCATTCATTGTCAGCATTGCCTATCTTCTTGGGGATTAAAGGATCCCAAATCAGTACTATTAGAGGTGTTTCGATCCCCAATCCTAGTCGAGTGGGATGACTTCACTAGAAATCGTGTTTTCATTTCGCTTCTTGTTTTTTCGTCTTGTTGTCAGCGAGGCGAGATAGAATGAGAGCCATTATGCCAAGTTATTTACTATCGAGATGGTTTCTTGCTCGTTCTATGCAACGATCTTAGATCTTCCTTTATCACCTGATCTATCTACCTATCGGAACTACTTTATTATCGTTCCCTTTCCTGACCTTGACTGCAGTTACTGTCTGACTCTCTCCATTCTACGTGATCTCTCGTTTCTCTGACTGGCGAGAGACAAGGCTGAGCTGAGAGACGGGAAATGTCTGACTCTCTCTATTTCACATTATCTCTCCCTTCTCTTACTGGCGAGAAACAATGCTGAGCTGAGAGACGAGAATAGTTCCCGCAGTTCATCTCTCACTTCCGCCCTTCTCTGCTCTTTTATCATCTCCAACCTCCTTAGAACCGCCGCGTTTTCTTTCTATGTCATCATATTAGCCGCGGATTCGGTTCTGTTTAGGGATGGCTTGGCAAGAAATCGTCTCTTCATTTCACATGCATTCTCACCGGTCAGAGAGGCGAGAGAGCGTGCAAGATGAAGAGAGTCATTGCTTGCCATGCAATCTCTAGTTACGTTTCACCAGTTCCTCGTAAGCTCCGTGATCCGAGCCTGTTCGTTGCTTTATAGATTCTGTTTTAAAAATACTAATAATTCGCTCCAGAACTTTCACCGGGTTGCCCAATCGAGACTAGACTCTAGTCACGACAATGTCTCACGAGCATCACCACCACGACCACGCTGGGCACGACCATGCGGCGATGGGTGAGTGTTGTTGTTGTTGTTATTATTTTTGTTGTTGTTGTTGTTGTTATTGTTATTGTTATTCCAGACTCGACCACGGCCTCGTTCTCATCCACGACTGGAGCACCGATGCAGATGGACATGAGTGGCATGCACCATGATCACTCGGCCATGTGAGATTTTTCGAAAATCAGTCAGAAAACGGCGAGAGAGCGTGGGAAAACGAGAGAGTGCAAGATTGATTAGCAACGATTTGGTGCAAATTCCGTAGTATAACAAACATGCAGATGGACATGAGTGGCATGCACCATGAGCACTCGGCTATGTGCGAATATTTCAAATAGTAGTAAAAATATTCCTATATTTTTGTTCTTACCACACTGCAAAATGAGTTTCAGAAAGTACTCAATAACACGGGATTACCATTTAGATTGATCGCTGAGTGACTTATTTGGGCATAAACCAATTCTCCATTTTATTAGGACGTTTGGAGGATATCTTTTTTTGATAAATAATCTATTTTTTATATAAAATAAATTAAGGGGTCACTCGATGTCGTTCCACGGCGGGCTCAAGGAGGTCGTGCTGTTCCAGTTCTGGCAGACTGCCTCGCCCCTCAGTGAGTCTCCAATCATCAAATATTGTGAATGTGCATAACGGGGTTACCTTTACCGTTTTTAAATTGGTTAGAAAGAAAGATAGTGCACAGAATGATGATAAGATATTTTGTTACGGAGATGTGCATCTCATAGATCCATCCCAGAGATTCTTTGATCTCCAACCCGTTATAAATCGCCGCTGGGCTACAATGCAAGCGAAAACCCCGTAAGTAAGGCGACACTTCTAGGACAAACAGCGAAAAACGCGTGGAGATTTAGTGGCAGACATCCGGATTCCTCATTCTGATCTGACGATAGTGAAATAGATCACAGCTCGAGGAAACTCGAAGATCAAAACGTTCCACTCTTTAACCACTCAAAAAGTGCACTGCTTTAGTGAACTGGAAAGATACCTTATCGGCTCGTTTTGTTGACCAGCGCTGGTAAAAATCGGCTGTTTTGTAGCCTTCAGCAACTACAAATGCCGCCGTAGCCTTTGCCAAGCTTCTTACTTGATATTAGCCTTTTAACCGTTTTCTTTCGTTCAGCGATCCTTTGAATTTTCTAGACCAGAATTAATTTTAGGCTACTAAAATCAAATAAAATCAGGCATGCTCCTCTCCGTCATCATTTGATATTAGCTTCATATTTTTTATTAAATTATTTAAATTTATATTATTTATTTATTTATTTTTTATTTATTCAAATCTCAGGCATGATTCTCTCCTGCATCGTCGTCGTCCTGCTCTGCTTCGTCATGGAAGCGACCAGGTGGTCGAGGATGAAGAGGGAGGCCGTGAATAAGATGAACACTGCTTCGAACAGGTGAGATGAAGGGGGAAGTGGTTCACTATTACGGATGGCTTCTCAAGAAACGGCTCTCCTCATTTTGCGTGCTCTCTCTCTTCTGACCGGTGAGAGAGTACGCGAAATGAAGAGGCGAAATGAATGAAGAGTTTCTTGTGAAGCCATCCCTACTCACTATCATTATCCATCTCTTCTCACTGCAGTTATGCTGTCTATGAAACACACCCGGTTGAAAAAAAACCAAGAATGACGGAAGCTACTAGACACATTGTTGTCTGATCGTCGATTCGAAACTACACTCTAGTCTCCACTCTAACATTTTCAGCCCGGTCACTCCCCATTGTCCAACACTATTAACTGACTTCAACTGAGAGCGAAGTGGTGTAGTGGTCTAAGGCGCCCA
>LS585031.1:207912-233186 GCA_900490775.1 Pristionchus maxplancki
TCCCGGCCGTGACACCGCCTCCGCCCCACCAAGGCGCCCGAAAGGGGAATTGGTAGTGACTAGATCACGCGGTAAAGTAGGTCCGAAGAAGAGATTAGGCCCTCCGGACTGAATTGGCCTTAATTGTTCACTGGCCTAGCAGTGGCGCACCGCAGGACGCAAGTGCCTAGAATAACGGTGTTACCTTTACCTTTACCTTACCTCAACTGATTCGAAACTTGACTGTAGTCTGATCGTTGATCTCTCCAGCCCGGTGACTCCTCATCGCCTCGTCGACGCCTGTCTCCACGCCGTCCAACTCACCATCTCCTACCTCCTCATGCTCGTCTTCATGACCTTCAACGTGTGGTTGTGTGTGGCGACGGTGGTGGGAGAGGTACGCCGATTACTAATTTGAAGTCCTGTTGAAATTGGACGTGGTGCACCAATTCGACGTTTCCCAGGTGATCGCCCGTCTGCTGTTCACCTGCTTCCTCCCTGTGGAGGGCGCGCCCGAGACTGCCGAGACGTCCTGCTGCACCTAGACTGTCGAGACTACAGTATAGTCACGACCACAGTGTAGTTTGATCACTGGCATGAAAACTACAAAAAGTCTCTATTTATTCCCGACTTAGCCATAGAACGAAATAGTTTGATCTTTGATCTTGCATAGGTTGCTAACTCGATACATTGTGATACCCAGAGCCATAATCATTCCACAGTCGCATGTAACTTATGGTAGTGTACGATAAATTATTCAAAAAATTGGTGTGCAAAGGCGACGGTTCTCAAATTCGACAATCTTGTGATTGTATCATTGTGGTGTGCTCCGACGACGTTTCCCTGAGCCAAACACTTTATCGGGGCCCTGTCTACACATTACAATACTACGAAAGACGACATCCCAGATTAGAATTACGATCGTTTGCTGATCTTTGGACTTTGGTCTTTGGTCTCTCAGACGGAGTTGATGGGCGTGACCTCGACCTCGAGGAACGGAAGACCTGCGGAGTGATCTTTGATCTTTGGACTTTGAACCCTAGAGATCAAAGATCAAAGACCAGAGATCAAAGATCAAAGATCAATCCTCACCATTGGACGCGAAGCCCCTCTTGATGTCGATGGTGAAGTCGTGCCGCTTCATGCTCTGCAAATTATTTTTCATCCTTGTAGAGATCAAAGGTCATCTTCAGCAGATTAAAGATCAGAGATCAAAGATCAAAGATCAAAGATCACTGACCATGAACTTGTTCTGGATGCGCTGCACGATCTGGCCGATCATCCAGTTCTCGCGGTCGCCCAGGCGCGTCTGCAAATATTTTATTATTTATTTTATTTTTACCGCTGAATCTAGAAAAATCTTCAGGGTTAAAGTGAAGCAAACAATGAACAAGCAATAACAATGATCCTGATCCCTTATCCCATGTTCTTTGATCCAACCTGCGGCAGGGCGAGCGTGGGCACCTCCTCGGCGCGCTCGATCTGGCGAAGCGCCCATTCTGGAAGGAGAATGTTGTTGGATGAAGCTCTGCTTACCCTATACCAAGCTACAGTATGCACAGTACTTCACCGTACTCTACACTGGGTCTATAGTATGCAACCGTACCCTCAATCCTCTTGCTCGGCAGATCCGATCCGACGAGCTGCACGGCACGCGACACGCGTGTCTGCCCGACGATCGGGTGCTTCACCTGGAACGACGATTACTAATTTGAAGTCCTGTTGAAATTTGGATGAGGTGCGCGAATGCGACCTTTCCCAAATGGTGCACCAAGTCGACTTAAAATCAAGGTCATTGAGCTTTAAAAACAGCTATAGTAGATCGACTACATTCACTGAGAAAATGGCTGTTTAGAATGGGGGTGTAGTTTGATCTTTGATCTCTGATCTTTGAACTCTCGCTCACCATGGGTCCCAGATTGATCTCCGCATCCTTCACCAGGACGACGGACTCGAACGAGTTCGTGCCGGTAGACTGCATGTAGCTGTAAAGGAGAGATTGCATAGTGATGACGCAATACCTCGTAGATGCGAGGTGAGCTTCGCCCTTCTCCCTTTCCTACTCAAAATAGTCCCAGTTCGATGGGATTCTACTGTACCCTTCCCCACTTCAGTCCTCGATACTCAAGCTACAGTATCCTACCGTACTCTTCCTCGTTTCAGTTTGTGATACTCACGTCTGCTCGATCTCGCAGTCGTACACGGTGATGTTCTCGCCCGTGAGGTTGAGCTTGTTCGGGTTCGACGCGTCCTTCGCGCTGCCGCCTCCGCCTTCTGAAGAGGTGATCTTTGATCTTTGATCTTCGATCTTTGATCATTGACCTTTGATCTTTGGTCCATGATCTTGATCTTCCAGACACTTCAAACTGTCTGAGCCCTAGTGCCGCCGCTTATTGTTATTGCAAACATTTTTTTCAATTTTTTTTCTAGGATGCAACATAGGGTTGGTGAATCCGAATGATACCGACACTCGGATATCCGACTTCCATTCCCCTTGTTTACTATCCGGGTGTATTCGAAAACCGGTCGGTTATCCGAGTGGGAGAGGGAAGGACCGGATAACCGACTAAAACCGGCGGTTCCGCACGTAAACACGCGAGAGAGTGCGGAATCGCAAGTAAACTAGAGAGAGACCAGAGAAAGAGAGACACGAGAGAGGCTTTGATCTACCCGGTCCCTGGGCCTCTCTCACGTGTTTACGTGCGAATCCGCCGTCTCTCTCGTGGATACGTGCGAAACCGCCGGTCAATGTCGGTTATCCGGCCCTTCCCTCTCACACTCGGATAACCGACCGGATAATGACCTTCCTGGCGAATCCGACCGGATATTGCGCCCCTCGGATAATAGAGTCGGTTATCCGAACTATCCGAACCGATTTGACACACCCTAATGCAACATCAGCCTTGGCGCTTGGTTTATGTAGCAAACTGTTTCTCCTGTGCCATACGATGCACTGGATTGTCAATCTTGATGCAGAAACTAGAGTGCGAAATACGAGTCGCCGTCTCTTCATTCTTCGTACTCTCTCGTCAGCAGACCGGGCGAGAGAGCGCGCAAAATGAAGAGACGGTGACTCGTATTTCGCACTCTATTGATGCAGAAACCGACCGGAAGTGGGCGGCGAGTGGTTGGTGGCCTTGTAGGCGACTGCAGGCACTGCAATTGATCTTTGATCTACAACTCCGCTACAGTATGCTACCGTAACTCTACCGTAATCATGCAGTAATCCTACCGTACCCAAGTTTGCCCGCTACCGTACTCACTCGGGCACAGATCGGCCAACGCGACGAACTCCGAGTCGTTCCTCTCCCGGTTGTTGTAGGGCGGCGGGGTGGACGCGCCGCTCGACCAATCCTTGCTGCCTGAATCAGGGCGGATTACGGTAGTATACAGTATCCAGAACTACAGTAGTCAGGTGAATCGATAACTAGGTAAGTAACCCTTCAGTACCTAGAGCTACAGTAATCAGGTTCGATCGATTACTGGGTTACGGTTTGATACAGTATCCAAGAACTACAGTAGTCAGGTGAATCGATAACTGGGTTACAGTAACCTTCAGTACCTAGAACTACAGTAATCAAGTGAATCTATAATTGAGTTGCAGTATCCCTACCCTAATCCTACAGTACCCTACCGTACCCGTCGAGAACAGCGACGAGAGACTCTTCGAGAGGCCGGAGAATCTGTTCATGGCCGTGGTGGCTGCGTTTGAAGTGGCCGCCATGTACTCCTTGATCACTTCGGCGGAGGAGGAGGAGGCCGGACCGCCTGGGATTGGTCTTTGATCTTTGATCTTTGACCCTTTGAACAACTCCTGCTACCGTAACTGACCGTTTTTCTACAGCACCCCTAGCTACCGTAACCCAACCATAACGTTGATACCGTACCCGGCAGCACGCCAATGTTCGTATCCTCCTTACCGTAACCCTGCTACCGTAACCTACAGTAACCTTCAGTACCATTTACCGTAACCTACAGTAATCCCCTGATACCGTACCCGGCAGCACGCCAATGTTCGTGTCGGACACTGTACCGGCGGCGCCCGCGCTGCTCGACGAGCTCGACAGGTTGGTGGCCACGTCCGAGACTGCAAGAGGGAGTACGGTAAGACTACAGTATCCCGCGGCTACCGTAACCTATAGACTCACGATAAGATACAATAACCCACATGCTACCGTAACCTACAGTACTCACGATAAGATACAGTAACCCATGCTACCGTAACCTACAGAACTCCTCTGACTACAGTACCCATGCTACCGTAACCTACAGTACTCCATCCTACCGTATCCCTACCGTACCCGAGCTAGCAGCCGCTGCCACGCCGCTACTGACTGCCGACACGACGGGCGCAGCCGTGTCCACCACCGCCTTGGAGACCTCCTGGGCTGCAAAAAGTACGGTATCCCGGTCCTAATCATCGGTTCCAGTTTCTTCGGCCCTAAATGCCGGTTCTCCATTCCCCGGTCCTCACCCTTCTTCACGTTCTCCTGCACGGTCGCGCTCACTGCTGCCGCCTTCTCAGACGCTGCCTGGAAGTGATCTTTGATCTTTGGTCTTTGGTCTTTGATCTCTGATCTCGTAACCCCCGGTGTACCGTACTACAGTTGCTCTGATTACAGTAGCTAGAACATCTCAAGTTACTCTGCCCTAGACTACTTTGCCGTGGGCTACCGTACCCTCAAATACAGTAACCTACCGTACCCCATCCTACCGTACCTTGGACACCTCCGTGATCTTGGCCTTGGCCGCCGTCGCGCCCTCCATGATGGCCGTCGTAGTCTCCGAGACGGCCTTCGAGGCGGCCGAGACTGGAAAATTGGTCTTTGATCTTTGATCTTTGATCTCTGGAATTTTTCTCCATTACAGTACTCCTGCACTACCGTATCCCATCCCTGCAGTACCCTTCTCCGAAACCGCGGTCGCGGTCGCGGACGCCGCCTTGTACGCGTCGGACGTCCGCTTGTGCGCGGCCGCCGCAGTGTCCATCGCCGCCTTCGCGCCGTCCGCCACTGAAGCGGATGAGGTTAGGGATCAAAGATCAAAGATCAACTCACTCTTCTGCGACATGTCGCTCATCGCTGCGCTGAACGTGTACGCGTGCTCGGATGCCTGAGAGTAGAGTGTAGTTTGTAGTTTGATCTTTGATCTTGTAGTTTGATCTCTGATCTAATCCCCTCACCTTCTGAGCTGCGCCAGTTGCAGCCACGGAGAGGTCCGAGACGGACTTGGATGCCTGCAATTGTGGTTTGTTGTTTGATCTTTGATCTTTGGCCGTTGATCTTAGATCCCTAGCTACCTTACCTTCTGAGCAGCGCCCGAGGCAGCTACAGTGAGGTCCGAAACCGACTTGGAGGCCTAGAAAGATCAACGATCAAGATACAGTATTTCCAATTTTATTCAATAAATCATAGCACGCATGCCACCTAAAGGATATTAAGGATCGAATAAACCGTGGCACATTGTAAAAGGCATAACTAGGCTGACGTCGGTTTTTGATAGTCCATAGGGTCCCTCACAAGATAGCGTCGAGCTTTGTTCGATATTGTTGATTTCATCGACGTCAGACGTCGTCAAACTTGACGGGTGACGAAAATTTCCAACTTTGGGAGCCTGTAGCTCCTCGGAGAATAAAAATGATGCTTAGTCGTCAACTGATACAATGCTCCAAATTTGCTGGAGAATACGCCTGTCACTTGGGCCCATCGATATTTTTATTAGTATGTTTGTAAATCGATTAAAATAAATCATTTTCACCACATATTCGGGCCCAGCTTTTTGACAAGCTCAATCGACAGAGCTTGATGAGACGATTCGAATGATATATTGAACATAGGTTTTAGTGCGCCTCTGAGATATTACCATATTAAATGTATTACCCGACTCCCAGAAGACTCGTTTGTCATGCCTATTCCCTCGCGATGAACTCTAGAGATAGCTCTACTCTATTCTCCCAATAAGGACGCGTGGTGTAGTGGATAGCGCGTTGGTTTGATTTTGTTTTGCAAAATCCTCGGTTCGATTCCTGAAGTGATGCTACGTTTTGCAATATTTTTATAAGAGTTTAAAAATAATTAAAGTCATGATAACAATACATCAAAAATGTCAAAAATTGAGCAAAAGAAATTACACCTCATGTGGAGTCGAACCACAGCCAGCAAAATTGTAGGCAAACTCGTTATCCACTACACCACGAGTCCTTCTTGGGAGAAGAGAGTAGAGCTATCTCTAGAGTTCATCGCGAGGGAATAGGCATGACAAACGAGTCTTCAGGGAGTCGGGTAATACATTTAATGTGGTAATATCTCAGAGGCGCACTAAAATTTTATATACGTTCAGTATATCATTCGAATCGTCTCATCAAGCTCTGTCGATTGAGCTTGTCAAAAAGCTGGGCCCGAATATGTGGTGAAAATGATTTATTTTAATCGATTTACAAACATACTGATAAAAATATCGATGGGCCCAAGTGACGGGCGTATTCTCCAGCAAATTTGGAGCATTTTATCAGTTGACGACTAAGCACCAATTTTATTCTCCGAGGGGCTACAGGCTCCCAAAGTTGGCAATTTTCGGCATCCGTCAACTTTGACGACGTCTGACGTCGATGAAATCAACAATATCGAACAAAGCTCGACACTATCTTGTGAGGGACCCTATGGACTATCAAAAACTGCATAGAAATGTATGGGTCACATGATGTGCCAGCCACCCCCATATTTTACTCGATTCTTAGGTGGCACGCGTGATAGGGATCAAAGATCATAGATGTCGATACAAGTTTGGCATATGGGTGATCTTTGATCTCTGATCCTTAGCTACCGTACCTTCTGCGCCGCATCAGTAGCAGCCACCGTTAGGTCCGACACCGATTTTGAGGCCTGCAATTGTGGTTTGTTGATTGATCTTTGATCTTTGGTCGTTGATCTTTGATCCCTAGCTACCTTACCTTCTGTGCAGCGCCCGAGGCAGCTACAGTGAGGTCCGAAACCGACTTGGAGGCCTGTAAAGATCAAAGATCGTCAAACAATACCGAAATCATATTTACCGTGCTCATACCGTAACCCCTACCGTAGTGAAGGCGAGAGCCATATCCGAGAAGGAGGAGATCACGCTACCGTTCCCCACCCCACAGTACATCTACTCTATTGTAATCAATCATACCGTAACCTTACCGTAACACCTAATCCTTCCGTAATCCTTACCGTAGTGAATGCGAGGGCCGTCTACCCTATTGTAATCAATCATACCGTAACCCTACCGTAACCCGTACCGTAGTGAAGGCGAGGGCCATGTCCGAGAAGGAGGGGATCACGCTGCGCACGTTCTCCACCATCCGGTTGACCGTAGTCGCCTCGCTGCAAGAATAAAGTCAGTTGGAGATAGGGGTACGGTAGGGGTACAGTAATCTATAAAAATCAGTTTCTAATAGAATACCAACAAAAAAAGTCAGTTGTCGATACCACAGAGTACTGTAGTCCTACCGTACTTGTAGATAAAATTAGTTATCAATACCTATCTACCGATTTCTACCGTACTCCTAACAGTTCGGTCACTATCACAATAAAGTCAGTTGTCGATACCCATCTACCTTATTCTACCGTACTCCTCACAGTTCATTTTCGAACTCCTCCGTCGTCTTCGTGTTGCGCATCTCCTCGGTCATGCCAACGGTGAGCGTCGCGCCGGGCGTGAACGATTTCTGAATATTATCGATTGGATGGAGGGTACGGTCGATTACGGTAGGCTTGATACTGTAGGGTATGGTGGAATCGATAACTGGAGAGTACGGTAGGGCTGCGGTAGGATGCTATTGGAAAATGAACGGTTACTGTAGTTTTTAATGTTCAGAGATCAACGATCACATCTTTTCATTGCTTCATTCTCGTAAACAACTGTTCATTTCTCCCACTCCATAGCTCATCGAGTGGTGGGCGTCAATAAATCAATAAATACGGTGGTCGAAAGTGGGTAACGGTAGGCTACAGTAACCGCCTCACCGGCTTGCGCTTGCGGCTGCTCTTCCTCTTGCCCTTCAACGGCGTCGCCGACGAGGGAATCTCCAGGCCTGTCGTCGTCGACGAGGTGGAAGACTCGGCGCCTGAGTGTTACGGTAGTCAGGGTACGGTATCGATTGATCGATCGAGAACTGATGACTACGGTAGGCGGGTTACGGTATTTTACGGGGTTTTTGGGCAATCGAGAACTGAGTGGGGGCAGTTACCGTACCCGGTGCTGCTGCAGGCTCAGCGTCGGACGAAGGCGGGGCCGCTGAAGGGTATGGTAATGATGATTGATTACGGTAGATCGATCGAGGACTGATTGGATACGGTACTCTAGGGTACGGTAGGTCATGGATTACGGTACCTGCAGGGTCGGCCTCGGGCGCGGGCGGGGGCGGGGGCGGCGGGGGATCCATCTTGGTGAGCGGGGAGGAGAGGAGGAGAACCACTCGTGACGAGCTCACGAGAAGGGAATGAGGGGAGGAGGAAGAGACAGGGACGGAGGAAGAAGGAAAGAATTATGGAAATCGAATGGAAAGTAGGGGATTAGAGAGAGTTAAAAACGAAAAATATTGGTGAAAAACGGATTCGTGAATTCGGTTGAGTTTCAGGCGCTCGTGATGAGTGTGACGGAAGGAGTTTTGTTGATTCGGATCGAACTTTGAATATAAATGTGAGCTCAAAGAACGTTCCGATACATTGCAACATTCGTCTTGAAGTAAACAATACTTGCACAACACAAACAATGAAGTTGACGAACAAGTAAATCGAAAATGTACTAAATCAACCAGCTTCCTTCTACGGAGTTTCACTCCGCCTTCACCTTAACGAGCACAACTTTCCCAACTATGAACAAGACAAATCGAGCCAAACAATAGGCCAGAAGCATAACAACAACAAGAGCGAGAGCAATAATATCCAGATTCCAGTACTCGATGACGTTCATGTCGTACGATTGCGGTCGAAGGGCGGGCGAGGGACCGAATTCAGCGGCGAATTCGACTGTTCTGTGATAGAAAACTGTTTTTTCATCATTTTTTTCATGCAATTTTCGAAAATTGATTGAAATTTTCAAAAATTGATGATATTGGGATACCGAATAAGCTGCTCTTTGGACGAGAATGGCTTGTTGGCCAGCTTCGCAGCCAGGTTTCGGGCGTTTTCGCGGTAGCTGAAATGATTTGCATTGAAAATTTCCAGTCTTCTCCTTATTTTTTTATTGTCAAGAGAATCATCAACTCACCTTTCATTCTCCAGCAGATCCTTGATTGCAGCCGCGAATTTGTCCGTGTCCACCAAATCCAGCTTGTTGAACATCTAAATGATTATTTTTTTGAAAATACAAAATTATAAATAATAATAATAAACAAATAAATAAAAACACCTTTCCCAGTCCGTTCTTCTCCAGTAGCATCGCGTTGCGTGGCTGATCGGTGAAGATTGGAATGGACAGACCTTGAATTTGTTTTTTTTTGGAAAATTGATATTACTAAAATTGCTATTGCCATCAATTGTGGTACGCGTTTAAGTGAGTTTCATCGATGCCATAATTGTCTGTCCGGATTTTCCCGATAATGATTCCCGATGTTCTCTTTTGGTTAAAAAAATAATTAAACCAGCACAAGAAACATTGTCATTTTTTTGAATAAAAAAAAGAAAAAAATTCTCAATCCCTACCCGGCTTGCCCTTGAGCACAAACTCCTGGGTCGACGCGGCTCCTCCGTGGGTGATAAACGCAGTAAGTCTGCCATCCGACAGCAGATCGTTCTGCGGAATCCACTTGGCCAGGTGAAGATTGGGAGCTGTGGTGAGGGCTTCCTGCAGAATAGTGCTTGAAATGTGAGTAACCGTCTCTTCATTTCACACACTCTCTCGACCGGTTAAGAAAAATGAAGAGACGACGACTCGTAATTTGTGTCTACTGGAGAGTCGAAGATGTTTGGATTTCTAAAGTGCAGACAGGTTTCGATACGTCTAATGGACACTTGCTCGAATTGCTCTCAAAAGAGCTCAAATTGCTTTGATTCAGACAAAAAGAATTATTTTGTGGTCACCAACCTTAGAAAAATCATCCTCCGGACTCTCGTACTTCCAGATGAACGTGACGTCGGGGAAGCGGGAGACTGCCTGAACTGTTGAAGTTGAATTGTGTTTCAGCGGTAGTATTTACTTTCTTTCAATCTACAGAATGACGCTGATTCCATCTCGTTGTCCTCCTTCACAACTTTCGAAAGAACTAGAGCTCGAAATACGGGTGACTGTCTCTTCATTCTCCACAGTCTCTCGTCAGGTGACCGGGCGAGAGAGTGTGCGGAATGAAGAGACGGCGATTCGTATTTCGAGCTCTGCTTCTAAAGGACCATTTTTTGTCGATGTTCACCTCGACGATCGACCTCTTCACATTGTCGGGTATTCGATGGGTCATCACTACAGTACCGAAAGAGATCAGGACGGTCTTGGCGCGAAGAGAGAGCACGTTGTTGAAGTGCTGCCAAAGTTGTTGTTGTTGTTGTTGTTGTTGTTGTTGTTGTTGTTTGTTTGTTATTTATTATTTGTTACCTCATCCAGCGCCTTCGCCGGCCTCGCTCCAATGCCTCCCACATAGACTACTCGACTGAGGGTTGGATGGGCGAAATCGATCAATGGTTCGGAGTAGATGAGTGTGAAGGCAGCGTGGGAGGAGATTTCCTGAGAGGATTTTGGTCTTGCTCTCTCGTTAGCCCATGCTCTCTCGGTTCTCTGAGAGATCATTACGAAATGAAAGTCAGAAGTTTTCTGCAAAAAAATCGGCGTTTTTTTTGGAAAGAATCAAATTGGGGTCTAGGAGCGTTCTGTGAAGATCAGCTAACCTTCATGCTAGGAAAATCCGGTCCGAACTGTTCTCGAAATAATTCTTCCACCTGGAATGAAACATTGTAGAGTTATACGATGCGGGCTGTGTTTCACAATTCATCCTTGATCAAATATGTATAGGTAAAATGATTCGGTGTCTATGAATGTCAATCAATATTTTCTAGTTATCTAATTATGCTGTGAGGACTACGCAACCCACACTATCCAAGCTTCCAGGGTACTTTTGTAATAATGAAAATACGCGTCATTAACCTCACCATCCATCTGCTTGAGTGGAAGAACTTGTAGTAAAGTGCCTCAGAGAAGAGATTCTTCAATCTGGATAAGAAGGAGTGCACGTCGAGATGGGAGGTTGTAGGGCCTGTTATTGAATTTCGAAAATACTCTAATTCTTGTAAACTTTAATTAGCACGGGCAATTGCATGCATTTTTGAAATTAAAACAATAACGAGCTGAATAGAAGGAATACTACTCTAGTTTACTCTAGTTTATTCGGCTCTTCTCTACTTTAGGGGCCTCATCTAGTCCCAAAATTTTTTTGAAGTCGATCAGAGGCTCGGATCCCAAACAGACTGCAGCCGGAAAATCTTACTCGGATTGTAGCTCAGCGCGCCCGGCAGCCCAAACTCATCGATCATCCACGCGATCGGCGAGGATGCAGAGGTTGTGATGAGGGCGCGAGGTTTGATCAGCGGGACGATACCTGATTACGGTATTGGATTATTGATTTATTGATTGACTTTTGCGTACTGCGAACTTTGCAATCAATCTCGAAATAAAGTCAAAAATGCCAAAGGAAAGGGTATTCGGGAGGGTGTTGCGCGAATATGTTTCACCGCGTGAATATCTCGCATTCTAGAAGTGTTATTTAATGAACGATCATGGCCGACAATCAAAAATAAATAATTAAGCCCACCAATGCCGCACATGTCAAAGTTCTCCGCAATGAACACGTCGTACTGCTCCTCGCGCAATTGATTAATGAGTACGGTATCCCTGGAAATAGGGATAAATCAGTTGTCGGTTCATCATCTATTTTACATGCGAACGGTTATAAAAACTATTGGTTGAGATGAGGGAAAAAGCCCAACAATAAAAACCCCCATCCCGACCCATGGCTGACTTTCCCTTGATCCTTCTGTGCGTGAGATGATTGAGATAAAGAAGATTGAATTGGAAAAAACCTAATACCTCAACACTCCCTCACACTGCAGTGCGAAGCGATCTGAGTAGGGAGTGCCGACCTGCAATTTATTGATTATTCATGATCAAGGAGTACGAAAAGTCACCAGAAACGGCGTGAGAAAGTCGAACGAGCTGGCCTCGAACCAATTCGTCGCGTCCGAGTTGAGAAAGGCTGTCATCTGGAATGTGAACGTGCAGTTGAGTATGGTTCGTCACTAGGGTTGGTGAAATCAAGCCAAACCGACTTTCGGAATTCCGACAGGGAATCGAGAGGATTTGGCTTGCTCGGAATCGGAACTCGGTCGGTCGGCTTGCCTTCGAGAGTCAACTGTCGGAACGGAGTCGGTTTTCGGGCGGCTCGTGTTCCGACTGGTTCCGACTGTTCCGACTTGTTCCGACTTTGTTCCGACTTTCGAGTCTCGTCGAGTGTATGCAAATGTGGCATCTATCGTTCTCAACAGCGCTTTCACAACGCTGAGAATTGCTAGCTCGCTTGGCTTAGTGGTTGTGTTTTGGCTCTATCAATAGTTCAACGCCAGCTCAATTCCGCCCCACGGCGGTCAATTTTTGCTTACGTTTTTAATGTTTTTTTCAACATGACGAACATGGCGATTGAATCAGATTCAATATGAAAATTCATTTTGCCAACTCTAAAAAGTATTGTTCATGTTCTGGTGACAAAAAGCAATAAAAAAGAGAAATTTTTTAAAAAAAAATTAGCAAAAATTGACCGCAGTAGGGCGGAATTGAACTGGCGTTGATCTATTGATCGAGCTGAAACACAACCACTAAGCCAAGCGAGCTAGTGGTGCTCAGCGTTGTGAAAGCTTTGTTGAAAACGATAGAGGCCACATTTGCATACACTCGACGAGACTCGAAAGTCGGAACAAAGTCGGAACAAGTCGGAACAGTCGGAACAAGTCGGAACACGAGCCGCCGAAAACTGACTCCGTTCCGACAGTTGACTCTCGAAGGCAAGCCGACCGACCGAGTTCCGTCTCTTTTCGCGTGTACCGACTTTTTTGTTCCGAATCTGTTCCGATAGTCGGAACACCGACTGTCCCGACCCGATTTCACCAACCCTATTCGTCACCTGTCCGTGTATTGATCATTTGCTAAAAAGGGTAACGTTGACCTACTTCCCTTCTCTTTGCTCTCACTGGACTAATTTTAGCGATCTACGAAATCGAAAGACATTTAAAAAAATTCTGGAATGAATTGCGTGTACCTTCTTCGTCTTCTCCGTCTGCTCCACATAAATCTTGTGGGACTTCTCGGTGTTGTCGCGGAAGGAAGGATCGATGATGGGGATGAGGGAGGTCTGTAAATAGTTTTTTTTAAATATGGAATCAGGAACCCACGCCAGCATCGAACACGCCTAGTTGTTCCGAAATTGTATCGACTATGAAACGCAACTACAAATTACACGAAATGTTCAACACTGTTTTCCTAAACATAACTAAGTTTTTTATTTGAATAAATTTAACGGAAATAAACAACCTGAATAACTGAATTCAGTCTCACCACATTATGCCCTGCCTCGGCGAGAATATCCGCAATCGTGCCCATGAAATGGCCGTTCGACTGGCCAAATTTCGAGTTGTACACGAGGATTTTGAATGGCGATGTGAGACGAGTGAAAGAGAGGAGAAAGAGGGAGAGGAGTAACCGCATTTCAATGTTCGCTAAATGTTTTAATGCTCATAAAACAAATAACAGTTCACAACAAAACAAAGCAAGAACTTGCGCGGAACCAGATCAATGGAAGAATGATTTGAATCAACGGAAAAGCTTAGCAAAATGAAAGTACACTCCACAGAGCACTAGACGGGAGCCTCTCGCGAACAACAGTTGTCCGATCAATTGGAGGGTGCAAGATATAGCGACCGGCCGTGTGAGAGATCAGTAGTGTGACATGACGTGAAATTAATCGTTCTCTCTCCATTCCCCATGCTCTCTCGCCTTTCTGACTGCTTAGAGAGTGTGCTGAAGGGAGAGGAACGTAGAAGGATCGACAGATCAGCAAAGAACGATCGCGGACACATTTATTGCACACGAAATAGATGATAAGATAAAGATCGACTTGGTTGGACTTGAACTTCACACCCTCTCTCGCCTCTCTAAACGGAGAGAGAGTGGGCAAAATAAAGAGATTACTCGTATTTTGATCTCCGTTTATTCTTATAAGACAGAAATCTTGGTTGGCCTGTCCACGAAGTTTAGTCTCGGAAAACATTTCCGCATAGACATCCCTGAAAGAACTTGTTCCCTTACAAGGAAGTTCACTTTCGCATTTTACTTTGCAAGTATTTATCCTTACTCCTCCTTGATCTTGATGTACACAACTTTTCGTACAATGATCAGAGCAAATTGTACAAAGAAGTAGGCCAAAAATGAAACAAAAATGAGAGAAATGACAATAATATCGAGATTGCAGTACTCGATCCAGGTCATGTCGTAGGACATTGGTCGAAGGACCGGAGATGGACCGAATTCAGCAGCGAACTCGACTGTTCTGCAATTAACTCATCCATTTTATGTGCCGAAATTTCGAAAACACTCTCACTTGATCAACTGTTTCCGTGCACTGAACGGTTTCTTCGCGATCATGGAGGCTATTCGCTCGGCATTGAGTCGATATCTGCACACATTTCTGTCCATTTTTCCCTCAACGATCCTCATTTTTCCCTACTGTTGGTTCTCCAGCAAGTCTCCTATTGCTGCTGTTAGCTTCTCGGCATTGCCCAGATCCAGTTTATCGAAGACCTGAATTTTTGACGATTCAATATCTACGACAATTTTTAAATCATGGAATCACCTTGCCCACCCCACTCCTCTCCATCATTCCCGCGTTGCGCATCTGATCGCCAAAGATGGGAATGAAGAGGCCTGAGAATTAAAAATATGAGATAATAAAAGATTGCGTACAAAAATGAAGCATGTTCAATGTGATTGTCAGGAATATAATTTTGTTTTCTTATGCACCGGAATCCTCATCAGAAGCGCCTGTTGATTCTCTCTAATTCTCAATACTCTTCCTGAAACATATCCGCATGCGCAGATTGTTCTTCGCTAACGACAAGGAATTGTCGGTGTGGTAGTAACGAAACTTTAAGAATTCTATGAAAATTATGTTGAAATTCCCACCCGGGTTGCCCCTCAACGCCAGCTCCTGCGTCGAGCCCATTCCTCCATGGGTGACGAATGCAGTGAGTCGTCGATCAGCGAGCAGGTCGTTCTGCGAGATCCATCGGAGTAGGTGGAGGTTGGCAGCGAGGGATGCGGCTTCCTGTAATTAAATTTGAATTAATCACGCAATGCAATTGGCAGAGGCTGAAGTTAATGTTTACGTGAGAGATTTGGAATTAATAGCTCGTATCTCATTTCGCAATGGCAGGCCCTTTGGTCACTGCTAGAAAGCGCTCGGATTGATGTGATATAAGTTGAGAATAGAGAAAATGGGGGGAATTCATGCAGTTGGTCGCAAGCGACTTGTTTCGATGTCAAACCTTAGCAAATTCGTCGTCCGGCCTCTCATACTTCCAGATGAAGGTCACGTCGGGGAAGCGGGAGACTGCCTGAACTAGTTGAGTTTCAGGGAGTATTTCTAGTCGATTAGGCTGAAATGGAACCGATTGATTGGACTCATGCCCCCAAATTCATTGTTAGATTGACTCACCTCTACAATCGCCTTCTTGACATTTATATCCAATTCATGAGCCGGGACAATGGACCCGAAGGAGATGAGCACTGTCCGATTGCGAAGGGAGAGGATGGAGTCGAGCTTCTGAAACCACCCTTTTCTACTTATTCGCCTACAACAGACTTCACGGGAAGAGCCCTTATCCTACTAGATACTATTCAGAAACCCCATATTTGCCTACGCTTCTGGCGCTCCTGCTGTATAAAAATAATAGTCTCACCTCATCCACCTTCTTCGGCTCCCTCGCTCCGAGTCCGCCCACATAGACAACTCGATTGAGAGTCGGAGTCGCGAAGTCGAGCAATGGCTCGGAGTTGATGAGTGTGAACGCGGCACGGGATGAGATCTCCATCAAGGAGGGATAGTTCGGGCCGAATCTGTCTCGGAAGAGTTGCTCTACCTGGACGATTGTTATCATTTATCCATTTATCCATTGTCTATGAAAATTATTGATGCTTGAGGGCGGATATAAAACGAAGAGAGCATGTAATTAGAGTGCTGAATTCGGGTCGCCATCTCTTCATCTCACACTCATCAGAGCTCGACATGAGATATTGTGTAAAATTTAGAGATGGGGCTGTATATCGAATTCAACTAACATGTGATCTACTCGTAGCGAAGAACTTGTATCCAAGTAGTTCAGCGTAGATATTCTTCAATCGACTGTAGAAGGAATGTACGTCAAGATGGGAGATGGTTACGCATGAAAATCGATGATAATTGGTTGACTATAATTTTTGGAAAGAACAATCACTGCACTATTAATGGCACGATGCTGTCTTCCTTTGACAACGCTGTGAAACTCACTTGGATTTGTGCTTAGCGAGAGTGGGAGACCGAATTCGGGGCCCATGAATGGAAGAGGCGCCGAGGCAGCGCCGTTGATGAGTGCGCGAGGGCGGATGAGTGGCACGAGACCGGAAATGAACTAATTATTTTTAATTATTAATTTACTAATTAACTAATTAATTATTATTGACTATTTAAAACTACGCTCTAGTTCTGTCCGTGATAGTCTTTCCTGTGAAGTTAGTGACAGGCGTGTCAGTTCTGTGGTGTGCTTGATCTATGCACTCAGTGAGATAACGAACGCAAACTGAGAGAAAGATCGGAAAGATCAAAGGATTCTTACAAAGATTCCATTGAAAATTTAACAATCAACTCACCAATGCCGCACATGTCAAAGTTCTCCGCGATCATCACATCGAATTTCTCGTCCCTGAGGCGATCCAGCAATTCTTTCTGCTCCAGAACTCCTCTGCATTGGTGAACGAACTGATCCGCGTACGGTGTTGGGGCCTGAATCAATTAATATTAAAAATTATAATTACCTTAAAATTAATGACTCACCAATATCTGCCATGGATCCAGGGCATCCATCGTGAACCAGTTGACTTCTTCCGAGTGGAGAATAGATATTATCTGAATGAGAATTCAAGTTGTGTCATTCACACGCGGTCTGTTTTCAAAAAAAGATTATGTGAATGAAAACAGCGGATGATGATTTTATATAGATCCTTCACACTCTTTCACAAGGTAGACGAGAAATGATCTCACCGACCTCAAGTACAATAGATTCAATAACAGAAAGAAATGTAGACATCGCATACCCTCTTCGCCCCCTCCGTCTGCGGTACCAGCACGACCTTCGACTTGAGCGTTCCATTGGTGCAAGATGGGTCGATTTCAGGGATCAGTGAGGTCTAAACGATGATTTATAACTCCCTGATGATAAATCATTGATAGACTACACCTAAGCTGACGAAAAAATGACAAAAATGGAGAAACAAGAGACGCACCACATCATGCCCGGCGTCCACGAGAATATCCGCGATACTCCCGTAGAAATTCACGTTTGAATGCCCGAATTTCGAGTTGTAAACGAGGATTTTGTAGGCGGAAATACGGAAAACGAGAGTAGAAACAAGCAGAGAGACAAGGGCGACCCGCATGTTTACTGATAAAGATGAGAGGGAGGGAGCAGAGAACTAAGATGATTTATGATTGCATAAAGTGTGCTGATGAGATGGGTAGAGGATGGGCACAACTAGAAATGTGGCAGGGCATTGTCTCCATTTTTTTCTACCGAGGCAGTGTGCAAAATAAAGAGTTCCTGCCAGCACTTATTCAACGAGAAAGTCGAGACAATCTCCGCACCATTACCAATGGATAGAAGAAGAGCACATCTCGGCGGCTGGTAGACTATTTTCACCAATAATTGTTAGAATGAAGAGAGTTCAATTGGATCCACCCGCGTTCACTCAACGAATAAATGGCAAGATTGGAGATAACCTTCAAATATTTGAGAAAATAACTTCACAGAGATCAATTGCTCTGAGTTAGCACTTTCGTATTTGTAGTGATGGATCCGAGAGAATTACAGTGTCGGAAAAACTTATCGATCGAAAGATGGAAGGTTTTCGAGGAAAGCCGAGCCTTCCCAATTAGCGTTCCTTTGTGTTGATTTCGAGCAGACACAAAGCAATTCCTGAATCATTCCTAGAAACCTTTGTGAGTGCGCTCAATTTTTTCGAAAAAATTGGTATAAAAGGTCTGGATATTTTCGAAAATCAAGCTTCGAAAATGAGGATTCTTCTTCTAGTTGTGAGCGCCGTCGTACTCGTGCATGGATCTCCAGGAGATCCAAATTTTAAGCATTATCGAACCGTTAGTTTTTTCTTACTTTAATGGGGTATCCGATTAAAATTTCTAGAGAGCTGATCAAATCAAGCATGCTAAGGAACACAAGACAATCAGCGTCGATGAGGTTGGAAAATGTTTATTTTTGGCAAAATAAGACTGCGAATTCAGTTCAAAAAGCTGATCGGTACTGGACCCCTGGCTGATGATATGACAAGAACAGCAAAGGTTTTTGTTTATTATTGCACATTATTTTTGTAAATTTATTAATTAAGTTCGTCCAAAGGATGAGGGACCGAGCAGGCTCGAACAAGATGCAATCAGTTCAACCCTCCGATGCTGATAAGGTACGCATTTTTGAATTCATGTTTTTTAAAATTATTTATTCTTCAGAAAATTGCGAGCGATATTGACAAGCTAATGAAAGATCGAGTTGATTTCGATCCCGTTATCTCAGAGGCAAGCGAGCAGATAGCTGACCATCTTTTTGAAGTAAGTTGATGCTTGTCCCCACCTGTTCTCCCAGTAGCGATTCTATGCTATCAATTAGAGAGTTATGAAAAGTGTAGAATTAAGTTACTCCAGTGCTCGATTGCTAAATCATGATCAGAGTGCATTCTAGGGCGACATCGTTCTATCAGCTTCGGACATTGCTCGAATGGAAGAGGCAATGAGTAAACCGGATTCGAGAACCAAACGAGCTGCTCTCTATAGTTCCCCTAAGCTTTGGCCGAAAAACGAGACCATCCACTTCGGATACTTATCAGACTACAGTATGATAGACAATCCGGAATAATTATTAGAATGAAATTTAATTCAAGCTGATGCAGAAAAGGAGTGGATGAGGTATTCGGTCAAGGAACTGTCGGACAATACTTGTTTGAACATTGAAGAACAAAACTCTGGTGTGAGAGAGGTGAGCGGACTTTATTTTCTAAGTATATTTTTATATTAAAAGTTTGTAACATTTTAAAATTGTAGGTAATGTTTGTGAAGAATCCGTCATGCAGTTCGGCTATTGGCTATCCAGGAAAAGACAACCTACCGAGACACATCAGCATTGGGCCAACCTGTCAATCTGTAGGCACTGAATTATTTCATTAAAATATTTTGATGATCACTTGACGAATTATTGTATTTTTCAGACCGTTAGGCATGAATTCATGCACACTCTCGCTCTTGGTCACACTCAGACCAGGTAAGACAATTCAGAATGACTATTTGATGCAAACTAAATTTCGAAGATACTAAAAACTAGAGGGATGGAAAAAATGCACTGCTTTACGTAGTATACGGAGCAATAAAATCTATTTTGCCATTATAATGTTTTCAATAACTGAAAACTAATTTTCTAAAAATTTTAGCGATAATTTCAGTTTTTTTTGCTTTTTTTTCAGATTCGATAGAGACGACTTTGTTACAATCATGGTCACAAATAATTCCAACTTTGGGAAGGTTGTTGAATCTTTTCTCCCACTTATTAATACTCTTGACTCTATAAGATGTCGAAAGATGAAGCCTTTATCTTCGACCCGCCCGTTTCTTACGACTTCAGTAGCATAATGCATTATGGCGCCTGTGAGCTCCACAGTTAAAAAAAAATTAATCGAGTCTTGTACAGACGACTTCTCACCTGATGGAACGCCAACTATCGTGCCTCATGAGGCCGATTACGCCACGACAATAGGCCAAGTACCCACAGTTTGTGCGAAATTTGTCCTATATCAGCCCTTTTAAGCTCCTGACAACATCCTTTTCCGATTTCAAACAGATAAACTTGCGGTACAGTTGTGGTGGTGAGTTTGCTTATTTTAAAATCTGTTCTTTAAAATCGATATATATTGTAGATCACTGTCCTCAATTGATCAAGTGCGAGAATGGAGGGTATCCACATCCGCGGAAATGCAATCAGTGTGTTTCAAGAAATCTTTTTTCATTTGTATTTTTTCAAACAATCAATACCGATAATATTTGTTAGGTGCATCTGCACTGATTTCTACAGCGGATCTCGATGTGAACAATACAATGGAATTATTTTAACTGGAGAAACGGCAAGATACTAATAAAAAATATATGCTGAAGTGTTTTTTCAGCCCGAGAAAAGCAGATATACGATTACTGACAAGGGTACTTACAATAAGACTGTTCATGATGAGAATTATAGCAAATGGATCATTGAAAATTACAAAAAGTTCAAATCAATCGCTGTAACGGTTAGTTTTCTCTCTTAATCACAGATCTGAAATGGCATTGCGCAGGGTCCCAAAGGGAAAAGATTGCGCGTCACGATCACAAAAATCGACATTCGACAAGACAAGTGCCCTGGGAGGTGCCACCATACCGCTATCTCAATAATCGACAATAAATTAGCCGATCTAACGATGGGAGGCAAAATGTAATTCATCCACCGGCAGTCCTATTCACATTCACACACATACGTACAGGTTTTGCTGCAACAGTCGACAGAGTCATTCGTTCATTTCTCACACTAATGTTATCGGGTATTTACTGTGTTTCTTCTAAATCAATAATCTGTTAACTACTATCAGATATCGTGGATGGTCCACACCAGGTGGGGGCTACGACTTCGAAGTGACCGTTGAAATCGTCGACCCCAATCCAATCGCCGAACCATGGACGAAGAATCAGGCAATTCGATATGGCTTCGCCTCGGATTATAGTGAGTTTTCTCGTTTTTTGCTTAAAATATAATTATTTTAGCGGATGCTGAGAAGGCGTGGTTCAGAAATCAGCTATCGGAAATCTCGGATAATACGTGTCTGAAAATGGTGGAGAAGGGCGATGGAATCAGAGAGGTTTGCTCGCTAGTCAAGCAAAACTTGTTGAAAAAAAACCTTTTAGGTCCTGTTCAAACGAGGCGGCGGCGTTGGCTCAGTGGTTTCCTGGCTTTGTAAGATATTTTTTTATGATTTTTACTAATTTTGAATCCAGCTACCTTCAACGGCTCCGCGATAACCGTGCAACACGATGCGGATTACGCTACGACGTCAGGAAACGTACTTCAAGCAGCATTTTCAAAAATAAAACACACATTTCAGCGCCTCTGGCCAACTTTCGCCGACTACAAGCAGATCAATGCGCGATTCAAGTGTGGCGGTGAGTGAAACACTCAATCCAAGCTAACTCTTATATTTTTCAGACCATTGCCCTGTACCGGTTAAGTGCGAGTACGGAGGGTATCCGCACCCGAGAATTTGTGGAAAGTGGGTTTTTATTTACTTGAAAATAAAAATAAAATTAAAAAATCAGATGTGTGTGCCACGACTTCGCGGAGCGTGAACGATGCGAAATTCTCAAGGTGCTGAAATCAGACGAAAGACCAGTCAGTTTCCAGTTTTTTTTTATTTAAAAAAACGTTAAAATAGTTTAAAAAATTAAAAAAAAATGCAGGGCGACAATGGAAACACCGTAAGCGCGTTAGATTCTCGACCTGATATCCGCCCTAACAATGGCACTTGGAATACACTGAACAGCACCACGTACTCCAAGTTATTCGCCACCACCTTTCTGGTATGATTTATTGCCAACGAAATAACAATAAAAACAATAACAACAAAATTAACAAGAAATGCCAGGCACCATTCGGCAAGAAGCTCATCGTTACCTTCACCGACTATCGCATGCCAGCTGATATTTGCGCTGAGAAATGTCCCCAAGGAGCCTTCGAATTTATCGATAACGAAGCCGGTGACCTGACAACTAGCGGAGAGTTGTGAGTTTTCTGAAGCCATTTCGACTCAAATTTTACTGTGAATTGTAGATTCTGCTGCAACAAACCGCCGGGATACTCGTTCGTCACGAAAAGTAATGTGCTCGGGTGAGAATCACAATTTTTGGAGCCGTTTTAACGTTTTTATGTTCCAGATTTCGTGGATATGCGGCCACAGGCAAGAAATTGAACGTGCAACTGCATGTGCAAGTCCACGACAAGAAGCCGAATGCGACGCTGTTTGATGCCGAGTGGAAACTGCCCGATGGAACGCCTGTGCCCCTCAATTATTGAATCACTCTCCCGCCCCTGTAACGATATCGATATTACTACCCTCCAATTGCCAACACTTGTAGTGATTGATAAAAACATTCTAACCTCTCTCTACGTTACAAAACATATTCTAAAAGGACTTGCCACTCTCTAGCCAGTTCGCTCGATCAAGTGTTGATCATCAGTGAGGTGAAACGAATAGTCAAGAGAGCAGTAAAGTGAGTAATCTCAGAGGGAGATCACAGTTCGATGATGATCTCTCGCGCTGAAAGTGAATTACAACGGCTTGTTTGGGCAAGGTTCGGCTACGTTAGAGCCAGTTCGCTAGATCACGTATCCCTTCGAGTACTGATCTCAGCCTCTCATTTTCCCAAGTTCTTTTGCTGGTTAGAGAAAGCGCTAGCGACATAGTGATCGGCTCATATAAGCAAGAGATGATTGGGTTCATGCTTCACACTCAAACATGCGATGTTCCTTCGCAATCTTCTTCACACTATTACTACTGGTCGCCGTCGTTTGTGAGTTTCTTTATTGTTTTCTCCATTACAACTCGATATTTGCAGACGCCTACACGCCGGGAGGTTACTATTCTCATTTATTATGCGCGGTCTGAGACCATTATTTTTTAGATCATCAAATCGCGTCCAAGTGAAGTTAGGGGTTCCTCCAATAATGTATTTGAGAGAGCACGGGCGGCGCGAGCATGACGGAGACCTCGATGATGGAGGTGCCCAGCTTTAACCCAGGAGGAGGAGGAGGTGGAGGTGAGATCGATTGTTCTAAACTTTTTGTCGGCATATTCGAAATTCACTAGCTTTTCCAGGCTAGGGACGGTTTCGCAAGAATTCGTTTCTTGATTTCGCGTACTCTCTCACCGGTCAGAGAGGCGAGAGAGCGCGTAGAATGAAGAGAGTCATTTCTTGCGAAGCCATCTCTATTCCAGACGGGATGCTCGGTTTGAGCGCATGGTTGAATCGTGGCTACAATGACTGCTCGTGGTACTATGATTGGCAGAGGAGACAGTATAGACAGAATTGCGTGTGGAGAAGGAGATTGTGTGAGTTATGTGGAGTTAGGTTAGACAAACTGATCATGTTTCAGTTGGATGATCGCCTCGGATAATAATAATTAGCTTCCAAGATTTCAAACGATTGTCGCATTTGACGGAATTCAGTTATGTTTGCCTATTACTCATTGGAAATGAATCAATTGTTTCTTATGCAAGAATAGAGATCACAGAGTTCAATGTTGATTTATCAAGAAAGACGCACACGTTACTATTTGACTACTCTGTCATTCACTCCGTCTTCACTTTCCCAACAAAATACCGCAGGAATAACCTAACAACTTTGAAGAACACATACGAAACTAGCAAAACGATAACAATCAAGAATGCGAAGACATTACTGAATGAAGCCCATCTCCCTTCCGTAATGATCGAGCATTCGCAGGGGTCCGAATCGAGCAAGGAATTCCATATTTTTAACGAATATCTCTCTCGGCGAGAACGGTCTATTCCGAATCATTTCGCCTACTGCGCGCGCCTTCTCTTTGTATCTGAAAAGGCGAAATTAGGCCCTAAGTCTTAGGGAATGACCCGTGTTGATACCCTGTAGTAGATAGCAAACCTGGTATCAGTCAGCGCTGATCTTAGTGTTCTTTCCAGCAGCTCAGCATCCTCTAGCGACTGCTTCTCGAGAACGATGCCGGTGCCGATGCGGGCGATCACCTGAATATTAAATATTATTTTATATTTTATTTATTATTATTAAAAATGTGATAATTCATAAAATAATGAAATAATTACTCACGGCCGCATTCCTCTTCTGATCGCCCACAATGGGCACCACTATCAGTGGCACGCCTGCAGTCGTCGCCTCGATAGTGCTCCCCTGTCCGCAATGAGTGATGAAGAGGGAGAGGCGAGGGTCGTCTAAATATATTTATCGAAAGTATTTTCTAAATTCAAGTTTTAAAAGACTTAAAAGTGGAAGAAAACGCACAAAGCAAGTCAATCTGCGGCAGCCACGTTGTCTCGATCAGATTCGAAATTCCTTCGCTGATTTTATCCTCGGGTCTCTCGTACTTCCAGATGAAGGTGACGGAAGGGAACTTTCTGCAAGAATTTTGATTATCCCATATATATAGACGCAAAAGCCACATTCTCGTGGACAGAATCTGGCGGAATTGATTCAATTAGCGAGAGACAAGGGCGAGAGGGGAGACTACAGTGGGATTAGTGAGAGGCGAGAGAGGGAATTGGGGGAGATCAGACTGGTTGAGTGAATTATGCAATTCAATTATCGAGTTATTGTGAGTCTGCTCGGGCGAGAGGGGTGGTCTTTCTTCCCCCATTCATCGTCTGTTCGTCTACGCCGTGCGGTCGAGAGGGGAAACGCGGAGTGGATTACGTGGGTTTCTTCGTCGTTTTTTCGCTACCTTTTAGTTTTACAAACGATGGGTAGTTCTTTGCTGTATCAGTAGGTCATTATTTAGCACCCACCTGATAGAGAAATTGATATATGATCCTGACATAAATCGTTTCTGTTATTGATCTATCTCATCATATCGAAGAAGAGATGTCCGAAGTGCTTCGCTCATTTCTCCCCTGACTCTTCCTTACTTTTCTGACCTTTTGAGAGTCCAGCCTCGTTCAGCCGTCCGTGTGCTTAATGTGCACGGAACGCCTCCGTGGGGAGATAGACCGGGTATGCTCCGAAAGGGGTGTACAAATGGACCAGAACGAGGAATAAACCCTGGACTTGATGATGTGTTGGATTGGTAGGGAAGGGAAAGGAGAGGGACTGAGCCACCAAGTGGGCGCGAAGATTTGACCAAGTGGTGTGGTGGTACCAAACCAATGGGCGCCAAGATTATGCCCAAGTGGTGTGGTGGTATCAAACCAAT
>LS585031.1:275484-336798 GCA_900490775.1 Pristionchus maxplancki
CCGTCCTTCTTGCTGTCATTGGAAGACTCATCGGTAGATCTCTTTCCGTCCTTCTTGCTGTCGTTGGAAGACTCATCGATAGATCTCTTTTCTACTTCTCCGAACACATACAGGCGGCTCGGCTTGGGAGGAGAGGCGTCGAGATCTCTGAAATTGTTTCATCATCAGATGCTCATTGATTGCCGTGAAGGCACTTACTCAATCGAGGTTTCGCATATAGCGAGGCTGTAGACTCCAATGGAGAGGACAAGAACGGCTGTGAACTTCATGATGGCTGTGGAATGCATTCCGGTCTCACCGATCTCTTTTATAGTACATGAAAATGCCCTCTAGTCTCTTTTCAGACACATCCTCATCTCTTCAACGCCCATGTAACATGACTGTCAGAGAGACGAGATACTACATGAATTGAAGAGATTGATGTTCTCCGTTCGCCGTCTGCTTGCTCAACTGCCGACTAGAACGGTGATGTCTGCATCGGGACTATTACAGCACAACATTCGCTTTTTTGCTGCTTCCATGAGTGCATCTGTTTGGCTTGGGTCACACGAAAGAGACTATAGTTTATTCTCGTTTTGCCTTCAATGAAAGATTATCACAATGAAAGAATGAAAGAAAGACTTCATTATCACAATAAACACTCGGAAAGCCACGGCCATGAACGCTAGTATTACTAGGGCAGAGATTGCGATGATATCCAGATTGTGGTAGGCGACCCAGCTCATGTCGTAGGATTGCGGTCGGAGTGCTGGTGATGGACCAAACTGGGCGGCGAATTCGACGGTTCTGGAATGGAAGTATCAGATCCACTTTACTGGTAAAATGCATACTTAATCAACTGTTCTCTCGCGCTGAACGGTTTCTTGGCAATCATGGCAGCTATTCGGCGAGCGTTGATGTAGTAGCTGAAATAATTATTTCAGATGACTCGTGAATCCAAGAAGCATCAATTTGGCTTCTAAATTTCTTGCCTCTCATTCTCCAACAAATCCTTGACTGCAGCTGTGAACTTCTCGCTGTTGGTCATGTCTCGCTTGTCGAATACCTATATCGAGATTTCTTCGACGTTCCCTAGATAACGTTGCTACCTTTCCGATCCCACTCTGCTCCATCGCGCCAGCGTTTCGCGGTTGATCGCCCAGTACTGGGATGAAAAGGCCTGATGTGATTTATTTAGTTCGAGAATAAAGCTCCAAACTGACCCGGTTTGCCCCTAATCGTGATCTCCTGGGTGCTACCCATTCCTGCGTGGGTAATGAATGCAGTGAGTCGCGGATCAGCAAGTACTGCGTCGTTCTGCGGTATCCATTTGAAGAGGTGCAGATTGGCTGCTTTCTTCAGGGCTTCCTGAGTTTTTATATGCTTACTTTCTCAATTCATACATTTCAAAACCTTAGCAAAGCCGTCTTCCGGTTTCTCATACTTCCAGATGAAAGTCACATTGGAGAATCGTGCCACGGTCTTGAATAGCTTATTTGATTTTGTATTACGGTATGAGAACCTGGGTAATGCTGTGTTTGACTTCTTCCTTCAATTGGCTTGCGATAACGACAGATCCGAACGAAATTAGAACGGTTTTAGAACGCAGATTCAGAATCCTTTCCAGTTTCTGAAATATAAACTAATGAATTTTAGATAATTATACTCACCTCGTTCACTTTCTTAGGTTCTCTCGCTCCGAGTCCTCCAACGTAAACTATCCTACTCAGAGTAGGAGTGGCGAAGTCAACTAGTGGCTCGGAATTGACAATCGTGTATGCGGCATGCGATGAAATCTCCTGGAATGACTTCTTGCAGAATGGTGAATGAAGTCATCGTTTACCATAAGACCAGGATACTCTGGTCCATACTTCGCTTTGAACACGCTTTCTACCTGAAAGAAAATAATTGTTCGAGCACAAAGAGAATGGATACCGTCGATCGGCTAGGGTAAAAAAAGTTATAGTGAATAGCCTCAGCGTAGAGATTCCTGATACGACTCCAGAAGGAATGCACGTCGAGATTTGAGATCAGTGGACCTGCAAGGCATTGAGACTGATTGCAAACTCTATTAATTATGTTTTTCAGATTCTGATAAGAACGTTATTACACAATTAATCTAGTCATTGAAGAACGTGTGCATCGAATCCATGATCTCTGAGAACGTGAGCTTGCACTTCAGTGAATGAAATTACTACCAGGATTGTAGCTCCATGCTTTCGGAAGTCCAAACTCCTCCACCATCCATGCTTGCGGAACAGATGCAGCGCCAGATATCAGAGCCTTGGGCTTGATGACATGAAATAATCCTGTAAATCGAATAATATGCACCATTTTAGAAGACATAAAGTTCGACCGTTACAAAATCCTCACCTATTCCGCACATGTCAAAGTTCTCGGCTATCATTACATCAAATTTCTCGTTCTTCAAAGTTTCAATCAATTCCGTTTGTTCTATTGTTTTCCTGCATTGATCAGCGAAACAAGTGGGAAGTTCCTCCTAAATATGGAATGAAGGTTCACAAATAATCAAAACCCACGAGGAACATCATTGGATCCAGAAAATTAGAGCCAAACCAGTCAAAATCGTTGTTCGAGAGATTATCATTGAGCTAAAAATTCTTTTTCTTGATTTAAAAAAAAGCTTATCTCTACCTTTTTGCACTCTGCCGATTGCGGCACATAAATCTTCTTCGATTTATTAGTTCCATCGCCCCAGGACGGTTCGATTTGAGGTAGAAGTGATGTCTAAAAATCATAATTCTTGAAAAGTAGATCAAAACTAAGCTCACCACATCATGCTCCGCGTCCACCAGAATGTCCGCGGCATTTCCAAAGAAATTCACGTTTGAATGCCCGAATTTCGGGTTGTAGACGAGTATCTTGTAGGGAAAACAAAAGGGAAATAAAAGGATGAGAAGAAAGCAACTTCTCATCGTAGTGACAACGCGCCCTATCGCGCTACGTCGAGTCGATAGAACCGACTTAATCGCACAAAAGAGGCACAACCTAAGAGCACAGCAAAGAACGCGAGAGACAAAATGGAGATCAGAAAATCATTAGGAGGTAAATTTAAGGTGTAAGGTATAAGGTGGAACAATCAATGCTCATGCCAGACGTTAAAAATCTCGTTCCAAACAAAAAAGACAACAACATTCGCGCAAATAGCTAATTTTTTGGTAATAATTTTAGCAAATTGAGCTATTTCGCTATTTCGCTATTGAGCTATTGAGCTATTAATGAGCTATTTCGAAATCCACAGCGTGTCAGAGAGGGAGACCTCCTTTGTTCTCCGCGTCCGACCCCCTTTCATGATCACTCGATGACAATGGTTATATAAAACCTGTGAAACATATCCCATAACTCACTGATAAGAATGATAAATGAAATTCTAAAATATCATGGGTTTATAACAATGACTGATAGGACGTGTCTCCAAATTCTGGAGCTAAAAATAATTTTTGAAATTTTTTATGAGCGTTTCGACTTTCCCAAATTCGCGGGCTTGTGACTTTGTGGTCGTTGAAAGAAACCCTCACACCATTATTATTTTTGGAATGCTCAGAAACTGCCCTAAATGGTGTTTAGAGCCGATTTTTTAATTTTTCAGTTTTTATCGAGATTAGTACGAAAATAGGGTCAGCATTGATTGTTTCTCGAGCACCTGGAATTTTTAAGAAAATCGGCTCTAAACTCCTAAGAGTTGAGTCCCTGAGCATTCCAACAATAATAATGGTGTGGGGGTTTCTATTAACGATCAAAAAGTCACAAGACTTTTAAAATTGAAGGTTTGAAAAGGGACCGAAAAGCAATGACCCGGCACATTACATATGTTTCACAGAAACTATGAATGAAATCAAGCGATTTTGTTTCAAAATGCTCTCATTCTTCATTCTCGACCGCGCCGCTCACGCGAGATGAGTGAGAATGAAAGGGAGGGAAAAGAGAGACACGCATTAGCCTCGGACGCGATAATTGGATTATCTACCCCCTCTGACACGCTGTGAAATCATATTCATCGTCTGTCGCTTTTTACATAAAGGAAATCTGGCTATGCCTCTTTATTACCTCGCCTATCGATAAGACTTTTATTGGTTTCCTGGTTGATTCTCAACGATAATGAAATACATTGAGGGTGAATCTTCCTATTCCCGAGAATGTGATCACGTTGTGATTGCCAGGACAGCGGATATTGTGATTTTAAAAAAGCTGGCAAAACGATTGTGGCCTCCTATTTACACAGCACGTGAACAGTAAAAAGGAAAGTAATGAATTCATCAGATCTGAAAGACAATTCAACTAAAGCTGCGAGAAACGAGGAATGTAGCAGAAATTATTAAGATAGGTTCACAGTCCCTCCGCGTCAATGCCTATTGCGATTACTTTCTCTCAATCTGTAAAATTAAATTATTCTTTCCATTTTTATGCACTCACCATACTCAATTTTTCGCCTCTCTCCTGTTTCCAAACGGTTTGCTGTCCTGAAATTTTCACGAATTTCGGAAAATATAATCGGATCTTACCCAAATCCGAACATTCGCAGCAATCCCGAGAGGAATCCGCCCATCTGCCTGTTTTGTTCTCGCAAATCGCTGATGTGACTCTCGTAAAGATCATAGATTTTATTCTCCTTCTCCTGGATGATTTTCTGTATAAAAAAATATTTTTCGCGATTTTTCGATAGATATTGCCTTGTTTTGATGTGGCTTTGAATGGGTCGGCATCATGATAAAGATAACGCGTCTTCTCTTTGTCTCCTCTTTTCCGATAGGAATGGAGGTGCTGCGTTGCAAACGATTAAAAAAAAAGCATTCATCCGTTTATTTTTTAAGTAAGCACAACTATTGAATATCACTCTATTGCACTCTAAGCAACATAAATGAATCAAAAAAATTTGAAATAAAATGATGGACTAATTAATAATTTTGTTCGTGATTGAACACTGTTCAACCGGCCGGCGCTCCTCTGGCCTTTCTGCTTTTCTGTCGCTCGTTCGGTGTCGCATCTGATATTTTCATTTTTGGATCGAGAGAGGTATAGACAAGATTGAATTCAGATGATGCTCACCTTCTTCAATCATCGCATCTCTTCTCGTAGAGTAACTGGGATCATTCCATCGGGCGTTCCTGAACGATTTCTTGTCAATTCAAAACAACCCGCTCCTGTCCGGCTCCTCAGATAATTCACTCCAGGGCTCGTTGCGTGTCACGAAGAACACCCTTCAGATACGCAATCTCTTCCTGTCCAAAGGCTTCCTTCACTCCATTCTCGTGTTCCTCGCGAAGGCGCTCGAGCTTCTCATCCAGTTCGTCGACATTGTTCTGAAATCAAAGGAAGATGGTCTCGGTAAATGTGGATCCCCTGTTTTACGAAATCCTCTCGCCTCTCTGACCGGTAAGAGATAGCGCAAAATAAATAGACAATTCTCCATCCCTAGAGGATACCTTTTTCCGAGCCGCAATCTTCTTAATGCGCTTCACGGAAACCTCGTGGATATTGCGAAGGTCCTCAATAATTAAATTATTGCGGTTTGAACCATTTTCCTCGGACTGAACTACTAACTCTACCTCAATCGTCTCATTGTGCAACTCGTCGAGCTCCCTCATCTTCTCCTCATGGTCCTTGCCGCTCTCGTATCTCTGCAATCGATTCAGATAGATCAATTAATAATAATTTAAAATTATTATTTTGAAATAACTGAATACCACTCTCTCCTCTGCGTCTCGAATTCGCATTTCGCTGTCCGCTTTGGCTCGCTCAGTGTCCAACTTGAAATGGACATTTTGAATTAGAAATATTCGTAAATAAATTATACCTTCATCTTCTCCACTTCGGCATTGATCTTAGCCAGCTCGAGCCCATTGTTGTACTGAATGGCCATTATCGTAAATAGGCTTGTTAAAATAAAAAATCGACTCCTTATTTCACTAGTACTCTCGTCGTTCGGACTAGAGCTCGAACTACGAGTCGCCATCTCTCATTTCGTACTTTCTCTCGCCCAATTGACGGACTACAGAGTTTGGAGAATTAAAATACAGTTCGGATCGATTAGAGAACACGCGGATTGTGTGACAACCCTAATCGAGAGAGTTCCAAATAGAAGCGCGCATCTTTGCGTAACAATTTCATTAGAGATAGCAAGGTGACCTCTGATATCTCTAATGAAATTGTCGCTTGATTCTACTCGGTAGATTAAGATCAGACCTTTGCGTATGCTATCTGGACGCTGCCCGTGACGACGACCGCGCACGTAGCGAATTTGGACAGCTAAACAATTGGGAGCAATCGTCTGCCACTCTCATTTTCCCGAACTCTCTCGCTTCTGTGACCGACGAGACAGCATTACGAAATGAGAGTCAGATCATTCCTCACAATTGGTGTTCTCATTGTTCGGTTCCAACTGTGTTCAGGCTTCCTCGAGGATCCAGTTCGTGATTTCACATTTAGTCAGTCTGTATGCCTACTTTTTGACGGGTTCCATAGTCAAAAAAAGCTTACCTCCTTGACGATGTTGGAACGCGAGATGGCATGGCACGAGGCGATTGAAGTTGCCTGCTCCGTGTAGAGCTGAAAAAGAAAAGTTGTGAATCGGTTGCAAAAATTAACAATTAGATAGCAATTTCAATAGAAAAATTGGGGAAATGTGCTAGCCCTCGTTTTCTCGACGCTGCCGAGAATTCTCAGTCGCTCGAGATCGGTTTCTCCCTGAAAATGATTTGATTCAAATACGTCAACGTGTGGAGTCGAGTGACCTAGTACAGGAAGTATCCCAGTCTATAACCCGAATGATCTATTATTCTCTAGCTCACATACTTCTTTTTCAAGAATGAGTACATTTCTGACATTCATGCGACATTCGTGAGTCATGCGTCTGAGGTAAGTAACAGATAATTTTGCCAGCAAAAAACAATCTAAAGTCTTAATCAAGTGCTATCATTGCACTATCCCTCAACGGTACCTGAAGATGGTCGAAGAAGGCCTTCGCCTTCTCCCTTTCAATCTCCGTTTTCTTGATGGCAACGCCCGATTGCTCTTCCTGAAAGAGCTAAATCGCAAATAGTTTCAATTCACAATCAATACCGTTGGTTTGAACACATCGATTAGTCGAACGGCGCCTTGAGCAACATCTTTCTGAAAAAGTACTTTTCATGCGGCTGACGTAAGTATCAGATATTTTGGCCAACAAAAAATAATCTAAAGGATATTAATTAAGATTAAAATCAAGTACGAACCACGCCATTCCAGAGGCTTCTTGCCACGCCTCCCACCACTCCGAGGAAACTCCCAGAAACTAGTGAGAGCGAGACAAGAACCAGTACGGCGGGCTGTAAAATAGATTTGATAATCTCAGGTTTTTGATACAGAATCAGCCTATTTTGGGAAGAAACTCACACGACTAACTAACATTTCCTGGCAGTTTCGAGCGTACCTGAGAAGCTTGCAATAAAGGAAAATGCGAGTTAAGTAGAGAAGTATCTCAGTGGTGACAGACCACAAAGTTTTCAGGAATGCAAAATAAATTCATAACATTAGCTTCATTAAGGAGAAAAAACACACGATTGGAATAAGACAAGTGCTAAAATTGCTGAAACATTTGAAGTAGGTTGGAGACGGTTTTAGGTAGAGAGATGAAATCAAAGTTCTCCGTTCGCCTTTCCCACGCCAACTCTTCTCTGAGTATTCGAAGTACCTGAAAAGGTTTCGCTCATCAGCATGTAATCTAGAGGTCTAAACATTGCTACGCTAAAAAACAACTGGACTCACCATCTCCGATCGCTCTCTTCTGTTCGTATTCCAGCTCGCGATTGTTCGCCTTCCTGCAAAGAATTACGTTGCTGAAGCACAATTTCCTCAAATTCGCACTCACTCTAGTGCTTTCGTCGTTGCATCGAGAGCTCCTCCTAGGTACATCACTACGTTTTTTAACTCGCGATTGTGCTCAGCTTGAATGTCGATAATCTGCTCATGGAGTTCGATGATTTTCTCGTTCTTCTCCTCGATTTGCTTCTGAAGTAATCATTTTTCCTGTTGTTCCCCCCATGTTGTCTGATCAGCGCCCAGAAAGCGACACTGATAAATATTGTATTGCCATAATATATTGTATATGAGCCCGTTTGCGTAAGAATCGGATTACAATTTGGATTACAATTTATATTTTGAAATGAATCCGATATTTTATTGTAACGATCATGCAATGTTGAACAGTTTTATCTCAACGCATTTAGATTTAACAGATGCAGCTATATGATTATATCCTGCAATATGATTACTGGGGTACTAGGGTATTAGGGCATTGGGGTACTGGGGTATTGGGGTACTAGGGTACTGGGGTACCGGGGCACTGGGATACCGGGGTATAGGGATACTGATGTACTGGGATACTGGGGGTAATGGGGGGTACTGGGGTATTGACGAGGGATAAACATACCATAGAGCAGCGATCGAGTGGCCAGAATCGACAGAAGTAGCGAAGGGCACGCAGAGGGAGGAGAAGGCAGGTGTTGAATGGAAGTCGAGGCGGATCGTAAGCTTTTTATAGGGGCTAACCAGTCAGTAAAATGAGGCGATTAACGCAAATACAGGCCATTTTGAATGGATTCAAGTGCGAGAGATGCAGAAGATCACGTTCTAAGACGCAAATTATTCAAGGCGCCTAAGAGGCGATTGCAAATTGCCATTTCGCGCCGCACGGGTGGGGCGAGGGGGGGGGGGGAATGAGAGGGAGCGAGAGGGAGTGAGAGGGAATAGGGAATGGGGGAAGAGAAGAGAAAGGACATCTTCAAACTTTGAAAAATCATAACTCGCGTTAGGTATATCGCACAGTCCCCAGTTCGATTAGGGTTGCTCAAAATAATAATATGCACGTTGTGTTCTATCCGCTCACCGCACTTTTAACTCTAGCGCTTTATACAATTCCGATTTTAATCAAATTTATGCAAATTAGGTATTACCAATTATTATCAGCTTCCTTATCGAAAATGAATGTCAATCTCTCTTTACACTTTTTTGATTCCATTAGCCGTTTGGGAGTTAAACTGCAAAAACTGAAAATATGCCCTATTTTGAAATTAGCATAACTAATTAAAAATCAATTATTGAGCGACAAGAAGTTGACGGTCTTGATAGGCACCCCAAAGTGTATCGAAAACCACTCTTACCTCAAACCTGCATTTTTTCACTGTGCCAGGCATTGTTCGATTCTTACACAAACGGGCTCATATGTAAAGAGCGAGTTAAAGGTAAAGTTTCAGAATCAGCGTACTGACAAATCAAAGGTAAATCATACATCTTTCTGCTCGTTAATATCGTGCAAGCGAAGTGTTTCCTGCTCGTGGCGGGCTCTCTCTTTCTGCAATACACAGTTCACTCGGATAGTTTGCCAGCCAAATGTTGAATGTTTTGTATTTAGTCGATAACCAGAGCTGTACAATCTTTGTACGATTCTCTTCATTTGGCATGCTCAAACCACAAACCACTTTTGGGGATACAGAAAAGCGTTTCCCACTATGCCAGTTCGAGCGATTTTCGAGCTCTACCACGGCTAAAGAAAATATATCGAAATACGGTCAAAAGTATAATTACGGTCCCGAGGGACGGCTCGGCTACTGTTGGGATATTTGTAGATATAAACGGCGAGACACCTTGCGGTCTCTAGGCATGCTCACGTTTTCTCCTGCAGGCGACAGAGCATGAGCAAATGAGGAGCGTCGTCAAATTTTACACAGTCCTGCCACTAACCTCTCTCTCCTCTTTGTGCACTCTTTCCTGCTTTTCCCTCTTCGCAGCATGTTCCTTGTCGCTCTTCAATTTCTGTAAATCCAGGCATTTTTTAAAATTTGTTTTGCACAAGCTTGGAGTAAATTAATAAATAAAATTTGAAAGATACCGCCTCGGCCTCCGCTCTCTTCAGCTTCTCTTCGCTCTCCGCTTCCGCGCGCTTGGTTTTCCACTGCAAATTTGAGTGATTTCTAATAGTTAAAAATAATAACGGGCCTCTTCTTTCTTGACCTCAGCGTCGGTTCTGATTCTTTCTTTCTCCACTTCACCCGTTGACTTTATGTACTCGTGCACTCCGGCGACAACTACCGAACCGCCAAGACCTGCTATGACCTGAAAAAGATCAACTTGCGTGTCAACTTGATTAGCATGATATCGCATGAAATGATAGATCAAACCTTGCCATTGTTCTTGAGGAACTGCGCAACATCAGAGTCCTGAAAGGGCCTATTAAGCTTGTCATCGATTCATCAAAATCATGACTAATTAATATTGGCTATTATATCTATCTGGATGTTAGTAGATTGGTACCCCTATTTTCTTGATAAGTGCCATGACTTCATCAATGTGGACGGCAGAGGCCTATAATTATCTGTACAATTTACATCGTTTCGAAAATTAGGAAACCTGTTGACTGGAGATTGCCATTGTGAGTAGAAGCGATAGGCTGATGGCCAGCGACTGCAATCATCATTCATTCATTTACAAGTTAAAAATACAAATTGATCGTAAAAAAACACTTCTCGATCTCTACAAAAACATCAGATTCAGCATCAGATTCAAACTTACGCGAATCGATGCCATCGCTGCGTCCTCTCAGCTGACGATCCTAGAAATGAAGTGACGAGTAAGTCTCCAGTGTCGGACTATTTCGAAATATCGTTAATACACGTGTAATAAAGTATCGATAACAACGATTTCGAAATGGTCACTGCTAAGGAGAAGAAAGCGGGCGCCAGTTGTTTACAACCCTCTCTCACACACTTCGGCGATTGCGATCGCTTCTAACACCGCAGCCTTGAATGAGCACTGTGCGGAGCTTGATCGCGAACATCATTGGAACAACTAAGGGTTGATATCTGCCCCTTCACCCTCAGACTGAGAGGGTCGGGAGGATGATGAGAGGGGAGAATCGGACCAGGAACCGAAAAACTAATAGAATAGACCTTCTTTCTGCATTGGGTAGCACTAGATACCGGCAAAAGTTCCAGGAAGGATGAGATTGCAAGTAAGTTAGTCGACGTGGATTAAAGAAGTCAGGTCAGCTGTCTCTTTATCTCTTCTCTACCACCCTCCGTTCCCCCCACTGGTCCCTCCAAATCACACGTCGGCTTACTCCATCTAGTCCGGTGTAATGCCCCATCAGTAGTCTCAATCTCTCTCATTTCCCCGCTCTCTCATATTTCCTTGCTCTCTCGCCCCTCCGACTGGTCAGAGAGCAATCTTTTCTTCTGTTCTCCTCGTGTATGTAGCCTGGTCTCATTCGGCGGATTGTTTTCTCCTTTCGCAAACAACTCATTCTGATGCAACCGAGTGGTCTTTATACTCAAGTGGCTTTAGAGGTCGGCGAGAGGTTTTCAAGTTACAGAAGTGACAATAGCAGGTAAATGAGTGGTACAAGAATCCTTGAATGAGTTATCACAGCCCTTCAACATCCCTCCCCATCACGACCGTCTTCTCTCCTTCATCATCATCCGGATGGGCTGCAACATCATGTTATCTGATTTCCAAAAGTCATACAAATGAATTGCCACCATCGATCATCTTCCTCTCGACGTAGACCAGTTTGGGATTGTGGGCCTTCCTGAAATTATGAAATCTATTCTGAAATATATTATAAGTTTGCTCACTCCAGCGCACGAGTAGCATCAGATAGCACTACACTCAGGACTGCTGTGAGCTCGTGCAATCTATAATAATAAAAGTTAATCGAATGAGAGCTCTGGGCAATATGGTATCTGCCAACTTCTGATTGTGATCGAGCAAATCAAGTACATGGTCCTTGTGCGCACCATACAGAAGAGCATCCTTATCAGCGATCAATTTCTGCAAACTATTAATTTTCGAAAATGCAAGATTAAAGTTAACCTCTTTTTGCTCCAGAACCTTCGTCATACGCTGTTGTTCCTTCTGGTGAAGTGAGTTGAGGTTCTGAGTATTATTTCCATATTAAAATTGCTATTGCCACCGGCCTACCTCCTTCTCCTTTACAAACCTTTCTTCAATCATCTCTCTCATAACGGCATGCTCCAGCTCGCTTTTGTATTTCTGAATATCAAATTTTCAATAAATGTTAAGAATTGTAGTCATAAAACAATAAATTTACAGCTTCTTCAACCGCGTAAGCCAATTTTGCTTTCAACAGCTCTTGCGCTCGCTCGGCTTCCATTTTCATCTGAATTTCTTCGCTTTTGCCCAATTTGAGTACCAAATTTACTCTCGCTTTCTCCATTTCTGCTTCTATTTTCTCTCGTTCCATCTGTGCTTCGAGATACTTGGCCACGACTCCAAGCATGCCGACGCCGAGAGCAGCTGAGGAGAATAAATCCTGTTAATTAAGTGTTAATTGAGTGTATATTTTGATACTTAGAACGAACCGAATGGCCAAGTGCTTTCGACGCAGCATCTTTAAGTTTCTTGAGAACGTCAGCACCACTCGGGAAGGCGATGGAAGAGACTGTGGAAATTAGTGTTGCGAAGGCGATCTCGATCTTCACGATTTTTGAGAAGAAAAGATCGGCCGATCCGCTCGAAGCGAACGACGACGAATGCGATCGATCGTTTTGTTCTCGAAAAGTGATCGATCGGATTTGAGAGATCGTATTTGTCTCCGAAAGAGATCGATCGGATTTGGGAAGATCGTTTTTGAAAAATGAGTGGGAAAATCGTTTTATTCGATCTAAGATCGGTTTCAGAGCGCACTCCAAAAACAGCCAAAACGTTACTGTTGCAAAGGCGTTTATGATATGTTTCACCCCGCTATCCTCTGAGAAAAGGAATAAATCGCTGTTCTAAAATTACCGTACTCCGAAATACCCTCCCATAGTATCGCAAACTGTTTATTTTTAACTTTTAATTGAGAACTGATTTTTATGGCAACGATTGTAAACTGCGCATGAAGCAGAAACCAAATGCTCGATATAAAATTCCTGGAACCTAGATCTCGGTACCGGAACCAGGATATGGCTACCAGGAACCATAACCTCGGTACCAGGAACCAGGATATTCTACCAGGAACCAGGAGCAATGATTTCGGTACCAAGAACCTTGAACTCGGTACCAGGAACCAGGAACCATGATCTCGGTACCAGGATCCAGGAATGATTTCAGTGCAAGTAATCAGGAAGAAAATAGCTCCAACCGGTACCGAATTCATGGTTCCTGGTACCGAGAACATGGTTCCTGGATCTGGTGCCAAGATCTTGGTGCCTGGTACCGAGATCATGGTTCCTGGTTCCTGGTACCGAGTTCAAAGTTTTTGGCACCGAAATCATTGCTCTTGGTTCCTGGTAGAATATCCTGGTTCCTGGTACCGAGATCATGGTTCCTGGTTCCCGGTTCCAGGTATTTAATATCGAGCATTTGATTCCTTCTTCATGCGCAGTTTACAGTCGTTGCCATAAAAATCAGTTCTCAATAAAAAATAAAAAAATAAACAGTTTGCGATACTATGGGAGGGTATTTCGGAGTACGGTAATTTTAGAATAGCGATTTATTCCTTTTCTCAGAGGATCGCGGGGTGAAACATATCATAAACGCCTTTGCAACAGTAACGTTTTGGCTGTTTTTGGAGCGCGCTCTGAAACCGATCTTAGATCGAATAAAACGATCTTCCCACTCATTTTTCAAAAACGATCTTCCCAAATCCGATCGATCTCTTTCGGAGACAAATACGATCTCTCAAATCCGATCGATCACTTTCGGAGACAAATACGATCGATCGCATTCGTCGTCGCTCGCTTCGAGCGGATCGGTGGAAGGTCGAATTCACTTTTAAGATCGATTTCGCAACACTAGTGGAAATCAAGGCGAGAGCAAGGAGTAACTGCGAATCGATTATCTTTTTAGTTTTCTGAATAACAAGAACAAGCGTACCCGTCTTCCAAGCATTCCGAGAAGTTGGAGAACGTTGCTTAATCAAGTAAGGCGAGAAAACACAAATTAGAGAAATAGAGATAAACACGATACTGCAGGGGGAGAAACGACCTTGGGGAGTGTCGATTGTGTTTACTTCGTTCCTTCTGCATGAAATGAGAGAGTTAGTTTCAGTGTTACCTTGACCTTACTATTTCACTCTTTCATGCGCATTTACACTGATTGAACGAAGGGTTTATCACGTATAATCAGTGGTACAAACAAGACGCGAGCGTGGTTCATATTTCATCATCTTGATAGTTTGGCAACAATTTGTTCCTTGACATCGCGCACATCGCCTCCTCTGTGCATCGTCTTCTCATCTTCTTCCGAGCCTTAGCAATGAATTAGTTGATGCTGATCACACACATTCACCTGCAATCGCTGAAACTGTTCTGTGCTGCAACTGGCTCTGTAGTTGCGCGATTCTACAAATTAAAGAGTTTTAATACTAAAAATAAACTGTGTTCGTGCTGTTGGTCCTTCACTCCCTGCGCGTGCTTGAATTCATGCAGAAGTGAAGTCAGAATGGTCTGAACGATTATGTGTCCTGCGGGACGTTGTTTATTTCTGGCCAATAGTCAACAGCCTGTAAAAAGTATGCCAGATACGTTTAACTATGCAACGATTATTAAGCAGAATCCATAGTGGCATTGAGAAGGCATTGAGATTCATCGCGAACAAGTTATCTTCATCTCAGTATTATGATCGGTCAGCTCGTTGATGCGCTGCTCTTGCAGATGGATGATTAGTGCGTCCTTGCTGGCCATCTCCTTCTGCAATATACATTATTTCTAAGTTTCAACTTTTGCGATACTCGCCTCCTTTTTGTTCAACGCTTCCTTCTGCTCACTCTTCTCCGACTCCATCTTAGTAATGATTTCCTGAAACAAGCATTTCTCATTTTATATATTTGGATCTCCAAGATAATTTATTTGCTAACCTTCTTCTCAATTTGATGTTTGTCCTCTACTTCAGCCAATTTCTCCGCGTGTTCAAGTAGAGAATCCAGGCGCTAAAATTATTGTATGGGTTAGAAAGAAAAACAAAAAAATACCAGGTTTGCGATATCGACATCCGTCCTGGCTTTAAGCACAGTCACGTCGTTGTTAACATTCAGCTAGAAGCAATAAATTTTTAAAGCATTACATCTCGAACTCGGTCTGAACCTTCACTTTCTCGAATTCGAGTATTTTCTGCAAAGTGGGAAGTGATTTCAATCATTTTTTTGTGTAAATATAAATAAAAGACCTTGGTTTTCTTGAGATCGATCGCTTTCGCTGCGATGCTGGCGACTGTTATGCCCAAGAACTGAAAATAATATAATTATTTTTATTTTCGGTTTTCGATAATAGGTACCACAGCTATCGCGATGTCCAGACACATCCCGGTACCTCCCACCAGCCCAGAAGTGTGAAGAGTGCGCCGATAAGCTCCGCCCAATCCCATTTCAATGTACAACTTGGAAATCCGTTTTTTGATAATATTTTTTATAATAATTTTTTTAAAATTAATTCAATAAATCACTCACGATGCCACCAGCAGCCCCGCCCACGGCCTCGGAAGCGAATGACTCCATTCCTTCGACTAGAGGCAGAGCAGACATCTCAACACATTTTTCAGAGTTTATCAAAGAAATATTAAAAAAAGGACAAATAAAAACAATACGAAATTAGTTATTTATCCATTGTAGGCGAACAAATGGGGAAACGCAGTAAACATGCGTTCGTTTGCCTCGCTTAATCTCACAAACTGGTTTCAGCCGAATACATGTGTGCGTTCAATAGTAAATGTAGTTGCGCCCTAAAGGAATAATAGGGACATCACCAATATCAGCCAACGTTTATTGCTACCGTTACTTGACAATTAAAAACAATCGCAATCAGATAACCGATGAAAATGATTCTCGATGTCAATGATAAGTAGTCACACCACCGCCAGATCGGTGGATGATACGGTACTGTCATCTCCAGCACCGATGGCCGCTATTCCATCATCCTCCCTCGTACCTGCAAGGTCGAAGAACTGGTTTTGTTTCGAAATATGATTTCGAAATTGACTATTTCGAAATTATTGTTATTCGATCGAGGTTACTGATGAAATCGATTTGAAATTAGGACTCATAAATGTGCTTGATTATCATCATCGACATACCCTCAACTGCTGTGGAAATAGATTGAAGCTGAATGCAGTTGAGAAGACGATCGATTCTAGAAATAAAGGAATATTTAGATTTTTTTAAAATATTTTTTTGTGTTTTTGACTTACTGTTCATCTCTCTCTTCTAGCATCCGATTCTGCTCCACGACCACAGAGGTGAAGAGCGCCTGAACAATCATTTTAAGAATTACGAAGCTGCATATTTCGAAATCAATTCGAAGTAGCTCACTCTCATCTCTCTTTTGTGCTCCGCCTGCTCACTGATTCGGGCCTCAAGTACGCGTTGAATTGCCTCGTTCTTTTCCGCCACAGTTGCCTGCAATCAGATGTAAATAGCAACAACAAAAAAACGAACCTGCAATTGGCGCACAGAGGTCTTCAGCTCGCCTATTTCTGTTGCTGCGTGAGCAGATAGCTCCTGGAATCGAGATTTGAGGTACCTCAAATAATTTTGTCCCACTAACTTTCTTCTCCTTCCGATGTCTTTCGTCCGCTAACTTCAGCAATGCTGCGTGCTCCCTACCGGCTTCGATACGCTCGAAAGTATTTTTCATCGAAAACAACAACACCAACAGCAATAACACCAACAAAATGCCACTCACAGCATCCTTCACTGCACCATCCTTGACAGCCTCGGATTCGGCAATGGCTCGTTGAGTGTCTAACTGAATTTCGTATTTTGATTTAGAAAATCCAATATTTGTTCACCTCTTTTGCGTGGCGCTCAGCCTCAATCTTCGTTAGTTCGACTTCGTGGGTTTTCTGAAAGTCGATATTTTTTTCAAGAATTTTTTCAAGATTGTCCAACTTGCATTGAACTTCTTCAGTTCGACAACTTCCGAAACGACTGATCCGATCAGTATTGAACCGACCTGCAATACCAATATTTTTACTATTTTAAGCACGAAAAATGTTTATTTAGAGTAGTAAACTGAGATGCATACCGCAACGCCGCCAAACGCTGCGCTGCCCGCTCCGATCTTTCCGGGCAGCGAAGTAACGATCGACTTGACGACATCGATGGCTGTTACGACTGACATCGTTGACGACTGTCAGGCCTTCAGAAGTCATCGACGACCCACGCCATCGTTGACACTGCAAAAGAGCAAGGCAGGCTAAGAAGATGAGTAGTTGAAACATTCACTATCGCGGTTTCTCCTGTATTTATAGTGCTCTCATTCATGCCGAGAACACCGAGTTTGTTTGATTAGAACGTCGTATCAAATCAAAACATCGTCTTGCTGTGTTGATCAGGCTAGATATCGAAATAAATTTCGAAAAGAGAGAACTCTGAACGAATATTTGGGCAAAAACAAGTTGATAAGAAGGGGAATAATATTGCGAAATTTGTCAACTGAATGGTCTGACTGCTGATCGGTCTACCTTGCTGCGCAAAAATTTACGACGCTATCATTTCGCAATGCTCTCTCGTCAGTCCGAGAAGTCGAGAGTGCATGCGGAAATAAGAGTCTTTTTTGCACAGCCCTGGTGCACCTGTCAGCCAATTGAAGAGGACCTCTAGTGTACAGCGGAATTTCATAAGAACGGTGTACTGATGTGCTCCGATTGATAACTGGAACTCGGTCAGAATGACGAAACGCGGAGGTGCATATCAAGTGTGATTTTGTCTTGTCTGTCCCAAACAGCAGTTCAACACTGCAGCATTTATCTTCAATTTATTCAGTTTTCGGCTTCGATTTGAACACTCTTCGGTACAGAAAAATGATCATTCTAGTGAGAATGTAACCCGATGCAATGAAAATCAGCAAAGCAACTGCAATAATGTCGAGGTTGTGGTACTCGATAGTGGACATGTCGTGTGATTGAGGGCGGAGGGCGGGCGAGGGGCCTGGAGAGTTTCGAAATTATCCTTCTTACTTCCGCTCTAGAAATCAACGTAATTTTCGTTGTTCATGTAGCTAACGATGAAGAAAAACGGACCAAACTCCGCGGCGAACTCCGTGTACTTGATCAGCTGCTCCCTAGAAGAGAAGGGCTTCTTCGCGAGCATCCGCGACGTGCGACGCGCGTTTTCGCGATATCTGTAATGTGTTTTTGTTATTGTTTTTGTTTTTAATGTTATTGTTGTTTGTTGTTTGTTTTGATATAAGGTATAGGAGATTTGCTCACTCCTCATTCTCCAGCAGCTCCCTCAGATGTTCGATGATGACTCTGTCGTATTTGAGATGTGATTTGGGGAGAATCTAGAAAGATCCGGGTTCTCAAGAGATTCACAACAAAAGTTCTTCCAGATGCCACAAAAATTGCAGCCTGTTCCAGGTCAGCTCAAATTTTCCACGCTACGATAGAGGGTTACCATAAATCAGCAATCATCCGCTACCTTGCCCAGCCTGTTCCATGCCATGCCTCCCGCGTTCCTTGGTTGATCGGCAAAGAGGGGCACGAAGAGAGCTGAGCGAATATTATTTTTTACTTATAAAACGCCTTGGAATTGTAGATGAGCCAGTATTCGGAATGCATATTGCAAGTGAAACATATCGCTTCGCTTGTTTTGTATTTTCGAAAATAAGATTTTTAAAAAACGAACCCGGCACGCCCCTCAACGCCGTCTCCTGCGTGCTGCCCATGCCGCCGTGCGTGATGAACACGGCGAGTCGGGGGTCGTCTGAATATTTCCCTTATTATTTGTCTGCATTTTCAACATGGATCCCCATATTTTTAGTCGAAAAAAGCATCAGAATGAACAACTTATCAAATTGATAATTCTGACTCACTCAACAGATCGTTCTGCGGCATCCACTCCGTCAGCACGAGATTCTGGACTTTCGATGCTTCATCTTTAACGAATTCATCATCCAGGGTCTCATACTTCCAGATGAAGGTGACGTCGGGGAAGGCTTTCATCGTCTGCAAGTTTTGAATAGAGAAATGTAATAATGTTCACCCAAGAGCCATGAATCAGGATGGACGTCACCTTCAGGAACGCCCTCTTCACTTCCAATCTGAGATTCGCACTGCGCACCATCGAGCCGAACGAGAGGAGCACGGAGCGAGGGCGTAGGGCGAGGGCACTCTTCCAGTGCTGGAGAGAAGAGGGTTGAAGGTAATTGGGAATGTGCACCGAGCACAACCTTGACTTTATCTAAAGACGTTAATAATGTGTTGACTGAAATAAGAAGTATACCTCATCCAATTCCTTCGGTGCCTTCGCCCCTAGACATCCCAGTGGAATCACTCTGTTGATAGTCGGAGTGGCAAAGTCGATCAGGGGCTCAGTGTTGGTGAAGCAGTAGGCGATGCGAGAGGTGATTTGCTAAATTATTTTTCTTTTAATATGTTTTTGTTTTTAACCTTAAGAAGCGGAAAACGGTCAAAGATTTAGACAAACACTGATGAAATACGAAATATGAAACATAACCCGCCTCAAAACTTGGAAAATCCTCGCCAAAACGTCTTCTGAAGATTTCGTGAACGAGCCGGCGTGGTTCACGGAAGCCGATTCTGGAAACGTTAGATTGGATTCAACATGCTGGTCATACCTCCAAATCTCAGCGTGAAATGAGGCAATTTTAAAAAAAGTCAAAATAAAATTATAGTAGACCTCAGAATGATTTCAGCGTAGATATTGTGCAGTCGGCCCGTGATGTAGGAGACGCCAAGCGAGGCGAGTGCTGGAACATTTATTATTCTTGTTTTTGCTTTCGAAAATCCAAAGTTCCGCAAATCAAAACAAATAAAAAACAACGTTCAAAAAAATGACAACTCACATGGATTGTAGCTGAGCGGCTGCGGCACGCCGACCTTAATTAATGTTTTTATTAATTATTTAATTAATAAAAAAACCTCCTCATACTGATGGCCGTACAGTGCGGAGGTCACAGTCATGATGATCGATGTTGGCTTGATCAGTTCCGAGAGGGCTGCAATATTTGATTTGTCTGATAAAATAATTAAAAAACACTTGGCAATTAGGTTGGCTCGTCTTAGAAACACCTGTACCGCTCATCGAGTCGTGATTTATAGTATACGAACTAGGAAACATGTTATCGTTCAAATATATTCTCTCTGCCTTTGTATTGAATGTGAAGCGTAACCAAAAAAGTATAACCAGAACGTTTCGCGATAGAAATATTGAAACTTACCATTTAGTCACGCCGCCACCATGTACGGTCATGGATTAGTTGTTTGATATCAACAAAAAACAGCAACAACAACAAAAACAATAACAAATGACTCACCGATCCCGCACATGTCCGCGTTCTCCACAATGTACACGTCATACTTCTCCTCCTTCAATCTCTCGATTAACTCCTTCTCGTCCAATGTCTTCTCGCACTGCGCAGCGAAGACAGGCGCGAGGGCGAAGCCCATCTGAAATTTGTTTTTGTTTTTGTTTTTTGTTGTTGTTTTGTTTTCGATAGAGAGTCGTTGGTAAAGTGAGTTTCAAAATCCGAATAAAGTCGCGTCGTTTCCGTATTCAACTGATACCTCCTCGAGATATTTTTTTCAAAAATAAAAGAATAAACAATGCTTACCTTCAGAAGGTTGGTCTCGCCGAGCTCGAGCAAGCTGGGGCCTGAACACAGTTATTTTTTTTCTGACTCTCTCAAGTTTGCACACTCTCTCACACCTCTGACTGACGAGAGACCACAATGAATCTCACCCTCCAAAATCTGCTCTAAAATTTGAACACTATTCATTATTTTGTGACAAAAACAGTTTATAAAAATCGAGAAATGGAAATACGAAAATCTCACCATCCAGCATCGCCTCCAGCCCCCTCTTCGCTTCCTCACTTCCGTCGACCCTGATTATCTTCGATTTCACAGTGCCGTCCTTGCCGTTGGAGATGGTGGGGATGAGCGAGGTCTGAAGTAACGAAAACAAATAATAACAAAGACGAAAACAATAACAACAACAGCGAAAACGTACCACATCATGCCCGGCCTCGACCAGAATGTCAGCGATATTTCCGATGAAATTGCTGTGCGAGTGGCTGTAGCGGATGTTGTAGACGAGTATCTTGTAACTGTTTGATAACGAGAGGAGCAGAAGAAGGGGTAGGGTTGCCCTCATCACTGCAAGTAGAAAAGATAGTTAGAACGAGGTAAGGAACTGCACAAGAATGATAGGAACTTTGTTACTCTAACCACGCGCGCTATATAGGCAAAGAGCTGGAAAAGTTTCGTTGACGCACTCACTACTTCTCTATCTCGCGCACTACAATGATCGCGTGTTCCCTCCTTGATTAGAGCGCTCTCTAACTGCTTCGAGACTACCAATCGAGGCACTGATGAGCACACTCAAGACACGCGGTTGATAGCAGAGTGTTAGCACGGCATGTAGCTTGACAAACCTCATCTCGATGAGTCGTTGAGATTCCAATATCGTACAGCTTCTGGTCATTTTTTCGCACTCAATATAACACTCGAACGTTCAGCAAGGAAGCGGGTGGAAATAACGCTTCGTTGTTTGATCTCAAGCGTCTCCGCAAAAAGGTCAGAATCGTAAGATCAAAGGGCACCTCGGGGTTATTTTTGATGGCGCTATCTGATCTGTTGATCGTTCTTTCTCCTCCTCCTCTCCCTCCCTCGCGCCTTTTTGCACTATAGAAATCGCACACCTGCTGGGAGAGGGAGAGATCAGTCAAAGAAAGAGAGTGATCTTTCGCGCTCTTTTTGTATTTCGTGATGCTTAGTTTTAGCGAACTATGTCTTGACGGCTTGATGAAATGATCTGAATTGCGTGACGAGTGAGAGAGCGCCTTTATAAGGAGCACAATCTTCAGTGAGCGTTTTCCTTCGTTTTGTTCTTCTTCCTTCACTTGTCGCGATCTGACTCATTTCTTAGGGCGCTTCTGAGCTCTCTGATTTCTTTACTTGCCTTTGCTTTACTATTCAGCCTAAGTATCTCAAGACATAGTTTTCCCGATAACCTTAATTACGTTAATTTCAACGTTTCAGCCATGCGGGTCCCTCTCCTTCTTCTCCTCCTGATCTCCCTCGCGCACTCCTACAAGATTCTCGTCTACAACATCCGCTACAGCCACTCGCACAGCAATTTCCTCGGAAATGTCGCGGACATTCTGGCAGAGGCCGGGCATGATGTGGTCAGTATTTTATTTACTATTTATTATAATTACTAATGAATTATAAAATATTGTGATGCTGAGGTTGACGTTCCAATAACTGCAGGATAAATTATCTAGCAATTAATTAGCAATCGAAGAGAAGCATGAGTTTCTATTTTTAAATTTCTTTTTTTATTATCCCTATCTGTGCAATAGTTGTTCTTCTTTTACATAGTTAGAGAGATCAATAGAGTCCTAAAAAAGGTTTGATTAATGAAATATCGACTTATTCAGGCCTCTTTCATCCCCGAGGTCTCCGCCACAGTGGCCGACGGAACGACCAAGTCGAGGGTCGTTCGCATCCCTCCCACGCCCAGTGTCCAGGCGGAACTGAAGAACATGCTGCCGGGTTTGATTTATTAATTATTAATTAGTTAGTGTTAAATAATTAATTAATTAAAATATTAATCAGCATAATTAAGGAGCGGCCTTCTTCGAGCTGGGCGACTGGGTGCATGTCATGGTGAGCTCTTCATTATCTCAGACCGCTAACAGCAATTCAAAGCAAAATACATTGTGATTGCCAAATTAGTGATTCTGGGGACCCACTTAAGGAAGATTGTCTGGAAAAAGAGAAAGGGTTGCATTCTCCACAACCGAATCCATGAAAGCATTGTTTGAAGCTGAAATTCACTTTAAACTTTTCCAAAACCTCCTCGTCAGATGGGCACCACCCTCTCCGTCGTCTTTGAGGCGCAGTGTCGAGAAACACTGAAACGAATGGATATCATAGAACAGCTGAGGTGAGGTTTCTTGGAAGTTTCTTGTATATTTCTGTCTAGTTTCCGTGAAAATCGACGTTAATGATCGATAAATTCAGAGACGAGCAGTTCGACGTGTACATTGTGGAGAGCGCGGACATGTGCGGCATGGGTGAGTGACTTGCCTATTTGTTTGTTGTTGATGTTGTTGTTATTGTTATTGTTTTGAAACGGATTGGGCATTATTATCTTTTTTATTTGTTTTTACGATTATGGTTGAGTTTCACAAACGGTCTAAGAGTTCAATCAGTGGCATCTGATCAATCCCTGCTCGATTTCCACATGAAAAAGTAACCTTTCTAGCCCTAACCCAGCTGATCAAGCCCAAGTCTATCATCATGACTGGTACCACAGCCCTGTATGGAGCGCAATTCGACGAAGTCGGCGCGCCCCAGCCGCTGAGTGTTACTGCGAGTAAGTTATTTGCTCCAATTACCCTTCTCGAAAGCTTGTTTCAACTATGTTGTTCAGAGCAATAGAAAGTTACTTGAAAGACAATAAAATATGCTCCAGGAGTCTTCCTCAATCCCTTCTCCATGTGGAGTCGACTGCACAACCTCTACGCTGAGGTGCTCACCCGCTATGCCTACGGGCAATCGCGCACCAAAGTTTTGAGGCTCTTCAGGGAAAAGTTCGGGAACGATTTCCCCGATTTTGAGGTGAGATATGTTTCAAGAAGCGTTTTTATTAATTAATTTATTATTTATTCATTCTTCATTTTCGAAATGTCCAGCAAATCACGTCCCACATCGCCTACTGCTTCATCAACACTGAACCCCTACTAGACGTAGCAACTCCGACCATCAACAGAGTCATTCCCATAGGGGGATTGGGAGCGAAGACGCCGAAGGAGTTGGATGAAGTCAGTCTTTTCTCTCTGATCTAGATTCTCTCTACAAAGAGACAGACACACAAACCGACCCACGAACAGACAGATGAAGAGACAGAGATATAAAAAAATTCAGTACTGGCAATCCGTCCTCTCTCTCCGACCTCGAGCCGTCCTCATCTCATTCGGCTCCCTGATCAGGAGTCAGGCATTGAAAATCGATATGAAGAGGAGCTTCCTGAAAGTTAGTGTCACTACCTTATTTTCGGAATTAATTTCCCTACTTGTTCATGCCACTTCTGCAGTAGCATTCAAGTAAAGTGCGTAAGTTCATGCCTGAGCAGCATGTTGTGAGCAGTTAGGCTCTGTACGAGTTCAGGAGTCCCAACAAAATTGAAGGGTCCCAAGCAAAAGCCTTGACAATTGCACATGCAGTGCCAACAGATTGATAATAGTTTATTTCCAGGTCATGCGCGCCTTCCCCGACACCACGTTCATCTGGAAGTATGAGGATATCGAGGATGAATTTGCCAGGAATGAAGCATTGACAGTAGACAATCTCGTGATGAGCAAGTGGATGCCGCAGAACGATCTGTTGAGTGAGTGCTTTCTTCTCCATTCACTCGTATTTTAGTATTTTCGTTGAGCAATTGATAATAATGAGGCATTATCCTAGCAAAACTCGAGATAATTATACGTCTTCAGGTGCCCAATGTAAAGTAGATGCTCTGAATTCTTTGCATCGCGATGATGATGGTTTTTTTTATCAGCGGTCAATGGTATTAGGTAATATTTTCAGACGACCCCGCCGTCTCCGCCTTCATCACCCACGCCGGCATGGGATCGGTAATGGAGACAGCGAGGAGAGGAGTGCCGGGTGAGACTGTTCGACATACGTGTTATCAACCTTTAAATGTTAATAATGTTGCTGGTCCATCACCTACAGAAATCAAACGTTGACCAATTACTACTATCATGAGTCTACTCTGAAACATATCTGTTAGCAAACAAAGAAAATGGAAAATTTTGGATTTGAAATTGCCTTTCAGCCCTGCTCGTGCCTATCTTTGCCGATCAACACAGAAACGCGGCCGGTCTGGTACACAACAAACTCGGAAAGGTCATTAATTTCTTTATTTTGAATATTGTCGTCATTCCGCTCTGTCCGGTAAAACAACAATTCTTGCAGGTCCACAGCAAGTTCGAGCTTACCGATCACGTCCAATTGATTGCTTCACTGAAGGAGCTTATGGAGGACGAGAGGTGAGAGGACGATAACACCATGTTTGTATACCTTGTTTTTGTTTTTACCAACAACAAAAAATAACCTATTTTAGTTATCGCACGAACGCTAAGCGAGTGGCGCGAATGCTGGCAGCAAAGCCCTTCTCGTCAAGGGAGCAATTGATCAAATACACTGAGTTTGCCGCGGAGTTTGGTGAGATTTTCTTGAAAACATTAATAAAAAAACAACAATAACAATAACAATAAAAACAATACTAATCTCAAACATCAGGTCCCTCGCCCGCCCTTCGTCCTCAATCGCACGACATGACATTCATCGCCTATCACAATTTGGACATTATTGCTGTTGCTAGTTTTGTTTTTGTTGTTTCTGTTATTGTTATGTTCAAGTTGTTGTGGTGCGTTGTCAGGAAGTTCTCGACTAAGGAGAAGAGAGAATGAAATAGTAGGTAATTGTAAACTATATATATTATTTATTAATTCAAAGAGCAATTCAATTTGAATAACTACATCACTGATTTACTTCTTCCTTCTTCTCCCATTCCCCTCCTCTGCGCTGGTATGGCGCGGTCGCCTCTGACCATTTTCCTCCAATTTCGACTCTTCGTCCTCTTTTCGCTGCTCATCACTACAGTATCCCTACAGTCTACAGTAACCGCGGTGAACTTCAGCCGATGCGACGTGGATACGGTAAGGACTTCGTTTCGGGACCTAGGGCACTTGAACTCGATTGAAGGCCTGCTTCTACAATCGATGCGACGGCAAGAGCTCATGATCTTTGATCTGTGATCTTAGATCAAACTCGAGACGCACAAGAAAACCGCCACTGAAACTGCAAACATTCGAATAAATATTCTGATTATGAAGTAGTTCATTCCCTCTTCTCCTTGTTAGAGAAATCCCCACAATGCAGCGAAGCAACTTGAAAAAATGGTAGTAACATTGATTTTTCTTTATCCAGTCATTTGAATATATAACCATACACATTGACAACAAAATTTGCGAAAAAAATATCGAAAAAGAATAGAGGATTAAAAATTGATTGTCCTTTATTCCGTCACTCAATTCAAAATTCAATTAAAAATATCTTCACTCCATTCTCCATTCTCCACCATTCCCCGCCTCTGCGTTGGTATGGTGCGGTCTCTTCTCCCAAATTCCCTCCAATTTCGACTCTTCGTCGTCTTTTCGCTGCTCATCACTACAGTATCTCAACATTCTACAGTAACCGCGGTGGACATCAGTCGATGCGAGCGGGATACGGTAAGGATTTCGTTTCGGGACCTAGGGCACTTGAACTCGATTGAAGGCATGCTTCTACAATCGATGCGACGGCAAGAGCAACGATAAACAATTTCGTCATTTTGACAGTATGCAGTCCGCCAACCTCAGTAGCTGCGATCTGCTGTTACAGATCAAGTTGGGCTTTTTCTCGGTAGTAAAGAGAAAAGAACTTTTCAGAAAACTCTGGGCGAAGCGATATGTAATATTCTTGCGGCTGCAGAAAAATATCACGTTCAATTCTCGATGGACACTGACAATCGGCGAAGAGAATTTGAAATGGGAATTTAATCATCCTCTCCTATCTACAATTACTATCAGTGAGTCCAGCATCTTAACGTTCCCCTAAACCCCCGATTTTTACCCACATTTGAATTCCCGCAATTTTTCTCCACAGCGTTCTGACCCCCTTTGTTCTCTCCAGATAAGGGTGAACAAGGGGATTAATTTTTGAATTTTCCCGCGTTGCCGTATTCGAACTGCAAATCACTTTCGCAATTTGAGATATCTCTGAAACATATCGCGAATACGGCAACGCAGGAAAATTCAAAAATTAATCCACTGTCCAGAATGAGACTAGCGATATGTTTCAGCAACCTTTCAAGTTTCGAGTTTGCAGTTCGATATGCAAAGTGATACCCCCCTTTTCTGTTGCGTTAGAATTCTGTGTCTCCGTAGACCAATCGTCTTGAAGTTTTATTTAGGTAAATCGGCGTAGGCGTCAAATGATCAGGTCCGGTAACTCTCCATTGGGAGCTACTGGGCGCTAGGGTTGCAGGTTCGGGATCGTGGATTTCGCACGCACTTGCACTCTCTTCCCCCTCTCTCGCGAAGTTTTGGCCATATATGCCAGAGGGTGCGGGAACTTCGCACTTCTTCCCATCTCTCTCGCCTCTCACTCAGCGGGGAGAGGGAGCGAGAGGTCGGGGAGAGGGGAGAGAGCCCAGACAGAGAGAGAGATTGCGAAGTTCCCGCATCCTTGCGAAGTTCCCGTACCCTCTGGCATAGTTGCGTATCTAGTGCGGGAATAACGACTTCGCCAACGAAACAGCAACCCTACTGGGAGCTGAGATATGACTGTGGCGGGAATTCAAATGCTGACTTTTTGAATCGGGAGTGGAGGGGGCTTTAATTTGAGTCCAACAAGTGAATGAAATAAGAATCTCCCGTTTCTTTCTTAATTGGCTTATTTAGTACGCTTCACTCCAACAAATAGTCCTGGCGACTTCAATCTACGAGTGGAAGTGGCACCCAGATCGGACGTGAGACTTTTTATAAAATAAATGCAATTTATTGTTAGGCAACCAGCGTCCTATCGGCCGCTAGGCCTCCGGCGGCCCCTGCCGGGGGCTGGGGCTCGCTACGCTCGCCCCCGTGTCGCTCCGCGCCCGCAGGGCCCAAGCCGACCGCTCCGCTAACGGCGCGAGACGTAAAATGACCGAGTTAATCTCTCTCACTCTCCCCTCTAAATCGGATTAGCCCTCTCTCCCTTGTTCCTCGCTAATCCAATTTATTCCGCCAGATTCGGTCTTCCAGAATGTGGCTTTTGCGTCTATATATATACTTTTTAACTTACTTTTAATTACTTTACTTACTTTTAATTACTTTACTTTTACTTAATTACTTAATTACTTTTCCTATTTTATCATTAATTACCATTCATAATATTACCGAGCTTTAATTTCAGGATTTTCTGCCCTCGAATCCAACGGCACCGCAGCATATAAATTCAATTAGTTTCGATCTTCGCGAAGATTTACTCGATGATTTTTCAGCCAAAACTCCATATTCATCCGTGATGGAAGTCATTCAAGAAACAAGTAAAAAATACTCGTCCTCCCTACCTTCTTTCATTTTTTTTCAGTGACCTGCTCAACCAAGGGATTCACTGATATCATCGACTACCAATTGCAAAAGTTATATGACGTCGAACCGGTGAATTAGTAAACGTAGTTGCAATAACAATTTGCGCTACAGGTAGATTTCACTGAGCCGCGCCTATCTTGTCCGAAACACTTCAATCTATCGTATGTCCTTTATCTATTGTCGTTATTATTGATATTTTTTAGCGTAATTAGAGGAGAAAAACCTATGCCAATTCCGGAAATATACTGCAAGGTTGTTGTGCTCGAAAAGGAAAAAAACCCAAAATTTTCATAGGACAATGAGTGGCAGTCTGATTTCTTCAACACCTCTGAGAATCCATTCTGGGAAGGTTGCACAATAATAAATAGCTTGAAATAGTTTATTAATTCGAGGTTTCGTTGATTCGTCGGGGTTACTCGAAGATTCGGTCGTTGATGGCCAACAGAAACTCACCATCGTTGACGAGTTGGCCATCGGATGCGTGCGACGACGTTTGTTTTTGCATTTATTTATTTATTTTTAGGCTTTGGGCCTATTTCGAAAATACTTTCCAACTGGTTTCCCAGGTTGCTCTGGCTGCATCTTCAAACCTGATCCCGTCCACAACTGCGAAAAATGCATTTCACCCCTGAAATTCGATCCTAAGACAAATCTGGACTGTGTCGAGCTGGCGGTGCGTTATTAATTAATTATTTAATTAGTAATAAATTTATGAAACTAAAAACATTAATTGCAGTGTCGGGAAGGGTACGGATTTTCGCTAAACGGAGGGGAACTTGTGAATATCGAGCCGATTTGCAACTCAGAGAAGAGTGATTGGTACTACAAAAATGACTGGAAAGATATGCCAATCAAGAATCTTTCGTGCATTCTGAAACGTGAGTTTTTTAGAACTTTTTTTTGCTCTACCGAAATGTTTCAGAGGGTTCTTCATATGACGCCGTATTTGTAAGACTCGAGCAGATGCCGGCACAGCTCAAAAAGGTAATTTCTCTCAAACTGCGTGATTTGAGGTTCTCGAGGGTGCTAATCAACGTAGGCACATTCATTTTTCACAGTGAGTCGCCGTTGGCTCCAGACGGCGTCACGTCAAATTACGATTTTCTCAAATTTCGCCTCACTCGAGTGCGCTAAAATTAAGTGGAAATGGCTCCAGGGTCAAAATTTTATGGCGATTCTTCCTGTCGAATTCATTTTTCTATAATTACAAGAATAAATTAATTAGAAAATTGAATTTCCGGGAGAGGCGTTTGCAAGCTTAGCGACCTAGATAGATCGATTCGCCTTGGTGAGAGGATTCCGAATCTATATATGATCGTAGAAAAATAACCTCGGCCTTTTAAATGAGCAAGGAAAAACTGAGGGGAAACTGAGGTAAACGGGGATAGACGAGAGAAAGGACGCACACCACACCAAGGGAAGAGGGTAGATCAAAGGCGAAAGATGCCGTTTTCACGCGTTTCGCTTCAGTTTTTCCTTGCTCATTTAAAAGGCCGAGGTTGTTTTTCTACGATCATATATAGATTCGGAATCCTCTCATCAAGGCGGATCGATATATCTAGGTCGCTAAGCTTGCAAACGCCTCTCTCGTAAATTCAATTTTCTAATTAATTTATTCTTGTAATTATAGAAAAATGAATTAGACAGGAAGAATCGCCATAAAATTTTGACTCTGGAGCCATTTCCACTTAATTTTAGCGCACTCGAGTGAGGCGAAATTTGAGAAAATCGTAATTTGACGTGACGCCGTCTGGAGCCAACGGAGACTCACTGTGAAAAATGAATGTGCCTACGTTGATTAGCACCCTCGAGAACCTCAAATCACGCAGTTTGAGAGAAAAGATCTTTTTGAGCTGTGCCGGCCTCTGTTCGATCTGCTCGACTCTTAGGAAAACGGCGTCATATGCTGGACCAACGCAGGAAGGGAAAGATGATGTCACAGGATCGTCAGAGTTAGCAAGGTCGGAATGTCAATTAAATTAATTTTTGACAATTTACTATTCCAGACCGTCCAATAAAACGCACAGAAAGCACAGTGGGAATAGAGTGAAAGACAAGAAAGAGGCCACAAGCGCAGGTGAACAAAAGTTTTTAAACAAATTCAAAATAACGATTCAGGCGACTGGTTGAAAGACAACTGGATCTCATCAATTCTCGTTCCACTCATAATCATTGCTGGAGTCCTTGGCTGCATCGTTTTCCTCGTGTTCATGCTGAAAACCAAGGAGTGAGCGATCTTGCTTTTTTACTTATCCACTGGGCTCAATCAATGTGATCAGAACAGAAGCATTTTGGGTGAAGTGTATTGAATATTAAATGAAAAGGGGCTTATTTTGCCAAATGACAGCCTCTTGGGCTAAAATTATTCGAAATTGACAGCAAAATGCATGATTTGCAGTGAGCAAGAACTAGTTCACCGTGAGGAACGACGAAGAGAGGCGGAGAGGAATGACGAGTGCAGAGTCTCTCACTCAGCACTGCGCACGCCCTCGACCGACTCGTCGAGGTCCGAGGACGAGCTCATTTGATCTTTGATCTTTGATCCTTGATCAAACTCGAGACGCACAAGAAAACCGCCACTGAAACGGCAAACATTCGAATAAATATTCTGATTGATTTTTTATCCCCTCTTCTCCGTGGTCGAAAACTTCCTAACAACGCACCACAACAACTTGACAAAAGCAACGAGAGCAACAATAACAAAAATAATAGTAACAGCAATAATATCCTGATGTGATAGGCGATGAGTGACATGTCATGGGACTGAGGACGAAGGGCCGGAGAAGGGTCTAATATTTGAGGTTATTATTGTTTTTGTTATGTAGAAGGTTGTTGTTTTTAAACTCACCAAACTCAGCTGCGAACTCCGTGTATTTGATCAGCTGCTCCCTTGACGAGAAGGGCTTTGTAGCGAGCCACTCGCATAGCGTTCGAGCGATAACTAAAAAAACGTTGTTTTTTTCAGAATAAAATACGGCGCTGAATTTGGTGGGTTTTATTAAAACAACCTTCTTTAGATTTTAGAAACAACAAAAACAATAATAACCTCAAATATTAGACCCTTCTCCCGCCCTTCGTCCTCAGTCCCATGACATGACACTCGTTGCTATCACAATCAGGACATTATTGCCGTGGCTGTTTATTATTGTGGTTATTGTTGTTGCTTTGTTCAAGTTGTTTTGTTGTATTGTGAGAAAGTTTTCGGTCAATAAGAAGAGGGAATAAAAAATCAATCAGAATATTTATTCGAATGTTTGCAGTTTCAGTGGTGGTTTTCTTGTGCGTCTCGAGTTTGATCAAGGATCAAAGATCAACGATCAAAGAACAAAGATCAAATGAGCTCGTCCTCGGACCTCGACGAGTCGGTAGAGGGCGTGCGCAGTGCAGAGTGTGAAACTCTGAACTCGTCATTCCTCTCCGCCTCTCTTCGTCGTTCCTCGCGAAGGAACACTTCTTGCTCACTGCAAATTATTCATTTGGCTATTGATTTTCGGCAAATTTTCTCTCAATATGCTGTTATTTGGCTCTAAGTTCAGCACTTTTTGACCAAAAAGGGAAAAATGAAGATAGCTCACTCCTTGGTTTTCAGCATGAACACGAGGAAGACGATGCAGCCAAGGACTCCAGCAATGATTATGAGTGGAACGAGAATTGATGAGATCCAGTTGTCTTTCAACCAGTCGCCTGAACCGTAATTTTTATTTTGTTTAAAAAACCTTACCTGCGCTTTTACCTGCGCTGGTTGCCTCTTTCTCGTCTTTCGCTCTATTCCCACTGTGCTTTCTGTGCGTTTTATTGGACGGTCTGAAATAGCAAATTGTAAAAAAACAAATTAATTGACTTTCCGACCCGGCTAACTGTGACGATCCTTTGGAATCATCTTTCTCTTCCTGCGTTGGTCCAGCATATGAAGAGCCCTCTGAGAAATGTAAGTTGGAGTTGTAAACAAATGTGTTCATGCAAAAATAAATGGAAAACAAATAACAAACGCACGTTTCAGAATGCACGAAAGGTTCTTGATTGACATGTCTTTATCGTCGATTTTGTAGTACCAATCGCTCTTCTCGGAGTTGCAAATCGGAACGATATTCACAAGTTCCCCTCCGTTAAGCGAAAATCCGTAACCTTCCCGACACTGCAATTACTGTCTTAATTAATTAATTAAAATTAACTTACCGCTAGATCAACACAGTCCAGATTTGTCTTCGGATCGAATTTTAGTGGAGAAATGCATTTTTCGCAGTTGTGGACGGGATCAGGTTTGAAGACGCAGCCAGAGCAACCTGGGAAACCAGTGGGAATACAGAAAGTATTTTCGAAAATGGGCGCCTATTTCTAAAAATTAATAAATAATAGCAAGAACAAACGTCGTCGTACGCATCCGATGGCTAAGTCGTCAACTATGGTGAGTTTCTGTTGGCTTTCGACGACCGAATCCTCGAGCAATCCCGACGAATCAACGAAACCTGGAATAAATTATTAATTTATATCTATTTAATTTTTGTGGAACCTTCCCAAAGCGGATTCTCAGAGGTGTTGAAGAAATCCGACTGCCATTCATTATCCTGATAAAATTATCAGTCTTTCTTCGATCGAAAAAGCCAAACCTTGCAGTAAATTTCCGGAATTGGCATAGGTTTTCCTCCTTTGTATACACTGAAAATGTGAATTATTGTTTTGAAAATAGTTAAGAACATACGACAGATTGAAGCGTTTCGGACAAGAGAGGCGCGACTCAGCAAAATCGACCTGTAACGCAAGTTGTAATGGTATTGCAACTATCTAGATTCATAAACTTACCGGTTCGACGTCAAATTCACTTGTCGCTAATTTATCGATATCAGCGAATCCCTTGGCTGAGCAGGTTACTGAAAAAATGATGAATGTAGCGAACATGTGCATTTTTTATACCTGTTGTTTGAATCGCTTCAATCATGGTTCGATTATCAATTCCGACCCAATTCTTATAAATATCATCTCGATGATTAAAACTTATCCAATTCTTCCTCTTCGTTATGTCTTCATTCAGGTCCAGAAAGTCCTGAAATTAACGCATAATTTTTAATAAATAAAATATCATAGCAGTGTAGATGTCAAAAGGCGTAGTTTTCCAAATCATGCTCTCTCGGTAAGAGAGGCGATAAAATAAGAAGGCACGATTACTCAAGAGTGCGCCGTAGGGTTGACATTTTGATTCCCAAACGACCGACTGAGCGCGCGTCGAGAATGGAATGATTCCCAATTCACCGCTCTCTTCAATCTGTGTGGAATCGAATGATTCCCTGTCAAAAAGTTTGGGAATCCAATGATTCCCAACTTTTTCCACTAATATGAACCGTGAAACACATGCTGAACAAATCAAAAATTCAGATTTTCGAAATTTTTCAGAGATGTCATTCGTGGCCTACCTTTTCTGGTTACTATTATTTCTTTCTGCTAATAGTTGGGGGATGTAACGTGAACATTATATTTCCAATTTGAGTGGAATTGTCGTTGATTTAGGTCACTAACAAGGGGCGAAAATTTCAAAATCACCCAACCATTCTGTAATTTTGCATGTATGATGGGGACATGGAAACAAGTGATCTCTCAAAATTTTAAAACGATTCGATGATTTTGAGCCGAGTTATCACCTTGGGAATCCTGGATTCTCAGAATCGAAGATTCCCAGAACCACCGATTCCCAGAGTCGAAAGGTGCGGAATGAGTGGAATCAAAAGGATCTGGGAATCCGCTAAGAATCAAAATGCCAACCCTAGTGGGCCGCATTATGCCTTAGGGATGGCTTCGCAAGAAATAGTCGCTTCATTTTGCGTTCTCTCTCGCCGATCAGAGAAATGAGAGAGCGTGCGGAATGAAGAGATTCATTTATTCCCTACTATGCCTTACGTCGTCTATTGGAGCCACATCCATTCGAATATTGAACTCGCCCGGGCCGTGTGATGTAGAGGAGCGAACTAAATAAGTCTATTAAAAACGTTTAAAAATTGTTACTGTGAGAGCCTGTAGATTTATCTTTGACTTCACATAAAAATGGGATGATTAACTCACAAAATGGCATCGAATACTGCTTGTTGAGTTGGTTAGACCTCCAGGCCAATACCGATCGCCCGATTGTTAACTCCCAAAACGTACTTTCTGTGACATTTTTCTGCAGCCGTAAGAATATCACATGTCGTCTAGCCCAGAGTTTTCTGAATTTATCAGCTGATAAGAAACGATAAATGAAAATCCAACTTTATCTGCAACAGCAACTCGCAGCTACTGAGATTGACTGACTGCTGAGGGTCAAAGATATGAAATTGTTCGTCGTTGCTGTTGCCGTCACATCGATTGTAGAAGCAGACCTTCAATCGAGTAAAACCTAGGTCCCGACACGAGATCCTTACCGTATCCCGTTCGCACCGGCTGATGTCCACCGCGGTTACTGTAGAATGTAAAGATACTGCAGTGATGAGCAGCGAAAAGAGGACGAAGAGTCGAAATTGGAGGGAATTGGGGAGAAGGGACCGCGTCATTCCAGCGCAGAGGAGAGGAATGGGAGGAAAAGGGAGAATGGGGAAGAGAGATCATTTTAAATTATAAATTAAATTGCCATTTCAGTAATCGGATAAAGGATAATCAATTTTATAAATGCTTTTTTTTCGGATTATGATTGCTGCTTAAATCCTGTTCTTACGCAAAAGAGGCGATTCCGCAGTGATATCAAGCCAGGGGAGCATGCACCCCCTTGTTTACTTCTCTCCCGCGCGCGAGACTACAGCTCATGGGAGAGTAGAGAGCCTTTCGCTCCCTCTTTCTCTTCCATTTCTCGTTCTTCTCGACATCTCTCGTATCGACGCACGGGCGCGCGCTATGTTACCTGCAAGCACACAGGTGAGCGTTTCAGTTAGCGTTTCTTTTTATTGTTGTTATTGTTTTCTTATCCTTGTTTGTTGCTTTTGTTTGTTCCGTCATTAATTATGTCATCATTTCAGCAACTGTATTGTCTAGTATGCGATGAGCCAACGGACAATACTCACTTTGGAGTGGATGCCTGCCGGGCGTGTGCTGTGTTTTACAGGTTATTATTGTTTAATTGATAATTATTAATATAATTATTATTAAATTAGACAAATAATAAGTTATCTTTAACCAGGCGTCATGCAACCTTTCGGAAACCGCTCGTTTGCCGACGATTGGACAGAGATTGCTATGAGAAAAGTGAGGAACGTGTTGCATTTTATTTTCAAACCAGCCTTTTTCAGGAATAAAATGCCGTAGGTGCCGCTTTGATCGATTTGCTTCGATTCTGGGAGAACCACTGGCTGGAGAGGGGCCGATTGAGATCGTAAGTAAATTATAACTTCTTTTCTTTACAGTCGTATTCGTTCAGGCTCCTAAATTCTCTGTAAGCAACGAAGAAACTAGTAGTAGCAGTGACCCTGAGAGTATCGAAGTGCCGACTTTTGATGATCCGTTCTTGGATCACAGAAGGTGGGAATTGATCATTTCCGTATCACCAATTCGTTCAATCCCATTCAGTTTCTTCCCTGCAACGTCAAACTCAAGCGATTTACCGTTGTTCGGGCGCATGAAGAGGGCGTACAGGTAATTGAATTTCATAATTCAGCCATTTTGCGCATATCTTTAGTGAATGATGATTAAAATCATCTGGTTTCAGCATGCTTTGCGTCATTCGAAAGTGCGGGGAGCTTGCGCATCCGCAAACGCTAAATTCAGGAGACAGAAAGGAAATAACCGTGGATGGGCTGGTGAGTTGAATTGCAAAATATCAAAAATAAATTAATATTAAAATATTTAATAACTCAGACCTTCACTCCATGCACCTACACAAGCAAGCTCGCTAATCTTCGAATATTGTTTGGTGGGCTAATCCAGTTTGCCGATTCATCTTTCGAGGATTTCAGGCAGATTTCAGCTGAGAGCAAGGTAGGATATCTTGTGAAACATGAAGAACGCGATATTTGCAGCATTTCATCATCAACTCATCGTTCATGGTGCTGAGTATCCTCGACGGAGCTTACCGCTCGGTTCACTACTTCCCTGATGACGATACCATGTGGGTTTCCGAATTTATTCGATTAATCAAGTTTTCATTTTCAGGACATCTGGTTACACGTCCTACTCTAATCAATCCACTATCGAACCCTACATGGACAGTTGCACGGTTGACATCAATAAGAATGAAGTCATTGAGTGAGAATTCGTCTTGTCAAAATCAATCAGTTCAAGGTTTTTATTACAGGGAAATGAAGAAGAGCTGGTCACGCTCGGTCGAAATGCGAAAGACCAACTTCAAGAGAGTAAATCCCACTGGAGAAGAATTCCTTGCAATGATTGGCCTGGCGCTGTGGAATAACGGTAAATGATTTATTTAAAAGATTTTATTCTGTAGTTCATCAATAATTCACATTTTTCAGAGCTATCCGCCCTTTCCGACGAGTACGCCAAACTCGTTGAGCGAAACCGTGCCGAGATCATGAGTGAGCTACACAAGATGTACACTAAAAGAGGGATAGTCGATTATGCTGCGCGGCTGGGAGAGCTGCTGTGTCTGCTGGTGAAGATGGAGGTGAGAGATTCACTGAAATAAGCCCCGGATTCAACTCCCGGTCTGTGATTTAAACTTTGCTATCTCTAATGAAACAGTACCTGGAGCAGAGTTCGTAATACGGATAATCGTCTCTTCATTCCGCGTGTTCTCTCACTGGTCAGAGATGCGAGAGAGAGTGCGAAATGAAGAGACGAGTACCCGTATTTCGAACTCTACGAGCACGGAGATCCGTATTTTTGATTTTTGGAACTAGAAAATGGCTAAATAATTGTTTCCAGAAAATCATCTCCGAAGTGGAAGAAGATCTGGAAGTGTACAAGCTGATGAATGTTTTCACGGAAGATTTTAGCAAACTCAAGTGCTGACATTAATTCATTGTAGTTGTTAATATTGTCTCAAGAATCGAATAAAGAATCATTTGAAAACAAGATTATCAAGAGATGCTCAGAGCCGTCAGAGATTAGTGACGGTTCTCAGTGGTCAGTCCTAGTCACATCTCAAAAAAGCAAAACAGATAGAAATTAGCACAACATGAGCAATCTTGGTTACTGTTGAGTGTTTTCGAAATTCTTTTCAGTCATGTTGACTCAAACTGAGAGAAAGGAAGCAACACCGCAAGGTTAGTCACTGCTCCCTCAATGTTACAACAGTCACGTAACCTCGAAGAGAGACTGTGAGAAGAAAGGGAAGAAACATTACTATGGTTAGTCGCCTATCTAGCCCCATGTTGACAACATTCTCAGACCTCGATGATCCTGCAACAACACTATGACTACTCCACAATTAGTCACTGCTTTAGTGTTCAGCCCCCAAGAAAGACCGCGTGAAACCAGGAGACCACAGCAAGATCATGACCGCATAACCGTGACTCACTGTTGACATGTTGACGACAACAGCTCCTCCTGGACCGACTATAAGTACCCCCACTTCCTCTATCTTCCATCAGTCTTCCTCCAGCAGAACGATGAAGACACTCCTCCTTCTCATTTCTGGGGGGGTGACAAATGGGCAACGACATTTGGGCAACGGGCCATAACTCTCGTCAAACTTGACATAATCACTCAAAAAAATTTCCGCTGAGTGTGTCAAATGTTAGCTACGCAACCCACTCGGTTTCAGGTCTCTAACTTTATTTTGAAATTTGTGTGCAAACGCGTTTAAACACGTTTTTGTGAATTTAGACCTAGCTCAATCGATTGCTCTTGAGATTTGCCGTCGAATGAGCTATCTCACAACTTTTAGATGCAACTCTGAAGCGAGTTATGTTCATTTGCGCAAGCTCGTTGCCCAAATGTCGTTGCCCAGTTGTCATGCCCCCTCATTTCTGCCCTTCTCGGTATGCTCAGTTCTCGATTTACTCATTAGTTACCGTATCCTAATTACTATTAATTAATTATTAATAACTGATTAATTATTTCAGGAGCAGCCCTGTCCAAGTCGTGCATCGACTGCATCTGCGACCAGGAGTCGGGCTGCCGGGTAGACTTGTTATTGTCTTGTTATTGTTATTATTTGTTATTATTATTGTCTTGTTGTTGTTGTTGTTGTTGTTATTGTTATTGTCATTCTGAGAGAATCAGACGACCTCTCTGTTGCAGGCGATCGGCTGCCGTGACGACGTCGGCTCGCTCTCCTGCGGCTACTTCCAGATCAAGCTGCCCTACTACAAGGATTGCGGCACTCCGGGGAAATCCGGTCAGGACGATCTGGAAAACGCCTGGAAGAGGTTAGAGTCTCTCCATTTTGCACACTCTCTCGCCTCTCTGACCGGTGAGAGAGTGCGCGAAGTGAAGAGACGGCCCCCTATTTTGAAATCATTGCAGATGCGCCGACGACTACGGCTCCAGCAAGTGCGTCAAGGCGTACGCGAGCAAGTGAGTGGGCTTGGCGCGGATGCGGTGTCTCTTTGCTTTTACCGAAAGACTCGCTAATAATGTGCGTCAGGTACTCGCACAACTGCCCCTCCTCGATGACGGACTGCGAGAAGATGTCGCGCCTGCACAATGGAGGTACGACGCATATTTGACGATCTTAGATTCTCGAATGTGTTCGTTCCCATTAGCGTATTGACAGATAAAAGCTAAGCACGTATCGTTCTGAAATATAAATCAATTCCATCGCAGGCCCGGGCGGCTGCGGCAAGTCCGCCACAGACAAGTACTGGGAGAAGATCAAGCAGTGCACGGAGAGAAAGTGAATATTTGACTCACTCCATTACTTCGTATATTTGTATCTTGACAACAATAAAATGCAATTTAGGTCGTATTGGCATTCCGACAATTTAGGTCCACGCCACACATTCGTCCGTCACGGTAACAGGGTCGTATGCTTATTTACACTGATTACAAGACAGGAAACACAATTAGTTAAATATGCAACGTGAAGGATTTATCGAAAAAATATAGAAAGTGGTGCAGAGGAATGTGTCGGGGAGCTGTAGTGATCAGCCTCAGCCGCTCGGGTTGTAGAGATCAGCCGTATGGCTGGCTGAAAACAATATTGAATTAATTTCAAATTATCTTTTTCATTTCGAAGCTGAAAATGCGCTGACCGTCAATGGCGACACTGGCTTTGGCCTGCAATTGGAAATTTATCGATCATACGATTTTCTTTGGATCTACTATGATGGAAGCACTGACCACATCGTCGGCTGTCGCCACTCCCATTGCAATGAAGACGATGAGCAGGATGAAACGGACCGAAGTCATCTGGAAAATCATAAGCAATTCGACACTAATAAACAATAAATCAGCTCGTAACCCTACTACGTCGTCTAGATATGAAGGTTGAGCTAACATCGCAGCTACCGTAGTCAGTGTGAAAGTTTGAGAATGAAACAAAACTAATTTCCAGTGGTTCGCCAGCGGATTTATAGTAATCCTGTCCCCTCCGATAAGCTGATTATTAGGGTTGTAAAATGAAGAATCCACCTCTTCATTTCGCGTGCTCACTCGTCTGTTGGACCGGTCAGAGAGCACATGAAATGAAGAGTCGGATTCTTCATTTTGACAACCCTACTGATTATGTTTGCCTCACGCCCGCAACTCGTGATCAAAAACAAAATGCGGAAGCAAATTTCGTATTGATTGAGAGATACGATTTAGATTTGACTGTCCTCAATGGGAGGCATGAGTGTTTCTCGAGGTGAAAGCAAAAGGTCTTCTCTTCTGGTTCGTTTATCAATGTTGCAAGACGTGAAATATATCAGAGAAACTACACATGACGGGTCGAGTCCGGTAACAAGGGGTAACAAGCTGATCCCGAATAGCGGAGGCACGGGACGGTTGTTTTCCAGTAAAATTCAAATTTTGTATGTGAGTCACGTGGCAATAACAGAGTGGTCGAAGATGTGAATGCAAGTAGTGCGAGTGCTTTATTCTTTGTAAATCACCGAATTGTCGCGAATGTCGGCCATAACAGAGAATGAAAAGACTTCAATGTAAATTTCACGCAAAAATACTTGACGGAAGCCTCCTTCAGCAGTTGCTACTGCCCACTGCGCACGGGGCGATCTCGCACACTGATGGGAAGCCGACGTTACAATTGCCGGCGCCCCTGCGAATTTCATTTTCGAAACTTTTTTATATTTTCGAAACTCTAAATTTTCAGATCCACTTACCAGTACAGCTCGGCCGATGTGGTGTCTACGTAGGCGCACTTTGCTACATCGGAAGCACTCGGTTCGTCCTTGTCCCAGTTGGTGTACGGATTGGTGGACTACAAAGTCGATCATCAACTTGTATACTTGGTAACTCGTTCTCATTCGGTCAAAAATGAGAAGAAAACGGTCTCGTTGAGCCAATTTCGTCACTTATTATGTGATAATAGAACCTTGTCCTCCCACGACCAGACATTGTCATCCGACTTTGAATATCCGATCCAGAAGTAGCTGGACTTGGGCGCGGCTTTGGCCATCGCTGCAAAATATGACAAAATTATAGATTGATTATCAAAAAAGCTCGCATTGTTGAAGGAATTGTGCCTTTTCCGAATCATGAATAGAAGATATCAGTCCTCCTCCGAGTTTCTCGCAATTGCTCCTTGCTTGAGTGAACTGGACACCGACGGGCGCGGCGTGGAAGCAACCGCCTGAGATCAACAGATGGAGATGATAAAGATAAAAATGACCCCGTTATTCAACGTTATAACTTCTAGGCAAGCGGGTATGTTACAAGTCAAAAATCAATAAGATATAATAGTATACCTGAAGCTTTCACTGCTGGATCCACATTTCGGCCTGCGTACGACTCCTTGTCCGCCTTGCAGTAGCAGTTCGCTGAATAGCTCATGGTTGAATTTTAGTCTCCATCAATCACCCTTCCAGAAAACAAAACTGCTTCAGCAAAAAGGCTCTTTGGAGGTTGTTTTACCTTTGCAGAACAACTGAATCGACGCCATGTAATTGTCCTGGATATCGGTGTAGTAGTACCCATCAGAAGCCAGATTCTTCAAGCCAGGACGAGGGGTGTCTCCGGCTTCGACGAAATCTGCATGAGTTGATCCTTTTTGGAATTTATTTGGCAATTAGATAAAAAAGTTTTTTTAGCTGTGGACGGCTGGGATGAGCTGAAAACATTTTTTAAATTCCTCTTACTATTAACAATGATAATCCCATTCGAAGTCTTGAACTGATTCATCGATGTCGTATCGGTTAACCTGAGCTCGATATTAAAATATGATGAATTACTAATTAATAAAAAACGTACGGGTCCGAATCGGTCATGTAGTAGATGACTTGTCTAACTTGTCGGTTCGTACTCGACTGTTGACCATCGATGAGCATTTGCTCGGCAACTTTGAATGAGCTGAAAAGACTCGATATTGATGATTTTAAGATTCTTTTCATACACTCTTTGGCCTCTCTGACTACTGAAATAAAACGAAAAGTAAAGTTCTTGCGATGCGACCCCTTCTAGAATCGCTAACTCACTCAACAACGTCAATAGTCGACACGTCTTTCTTGATCGCCACTTTGTCGAGGATCTTGTCGGCCTTGGTCATGTTGAGATTGAAGAGAACCTAATATATCCCGTAATAATTTGCAGTTTTATTATTCCAATTAGCACCTCGGCAGTATCCGACATAGCGATCAGCCCGACGCGAGTGTAGAACCTTGCTCCACTATTAGTAACTAGAACATCGCTATCCTCAGTGCCGAAGAACGATTCGATGAGGGTGCTGGCCTGGGGAATTTCAATCGAATAAAACATGATTCAACCTCCAGACTCTCTGAAAAGTACTGTGGTATTGATCACCGATAGGCCACCAATACGCGATTCTAATAACATCTCGTATAGATGGCCTATTAGGTGAGCAATACCCGAGAAGTCTCTTCAACTAACATCAATCAGCGCCACCTCTCCCATCGCTTCCGAGGTGTCGAGAATGATGGCGATATCCAGCCAGATCGCAGTGGGATCCCAATCGACGGGCATTCCGAATTTCGGGTCCAACTCGCATTTGCAGTAGGGATCTGTAGAACTTTGACATAGAATAAAAATTATTCGTATAATTACCAGATTCTTTCACTCGCACAGGCGTTGTTGGCTGTTCATCTGTATCAAATATTTTTCATTAAAAATGAAAATAGATGTACGAACCTCTAAACGATAGCTCGAAGACGAAATGCTCTTGACTCCTCCCGAGATGCTCCGGCGGAATGTAGTCTTCCATAATCTCGATCTGGAAATGTTTTGATTGAAAAATAATTATGGGAATAATTATGTTAATTTACAGTTAATTTTCATAAGCCCAGTTAACTGGAACAGAGCCAAAATAAATATTAAATTTTAATAACCATGAAGTCTTTGTCGAAAGCTATTGACGTTTGCATTTCCTCTCGAACACTGAAAATTTTATTTGGGGTCAGCAGGGCTTTCTAAACAAAAGGTGTGAAAAAGTAATACTGATGCTTGCATTTCCTGCGAAGAGGTATTGAAGACAGGGTTGTCAGCGTATGCAGTTAACTTCGCGTATTGATTATATCTTGTGTCGAATAAGCATGGGGAACACACAACATCGACAACCATATCTTTGCTGAAAATAGATTTTATTACCTTTGAAAACAAGAAAAATACTCACAACGTATCCTGACGGAAATTCGCATTGTCTGAAATGGGGTCTTGCAGATTGTCACTGCGTCCGCTTGACATGACAGCCACCCGCTCGAGATGTTGTGGTGTGAAGCCTAATTTCAAGAATTTCCAGCTATTTATATCGGACAAACATCGGGCAGACTATTGAACTAACCGTTCATGAAGACTGCCGCGTCATAGGCGAGATACAACTGCACTCCAGCATCAACGGACACTGTGATCACGCTCTCGAATGAAAGGAGCAAATCGGGCAGGTCGGTGCAACTGGAAATGAAGAAACATCAGCATATCGCCGGCAAACATTTGCTAACGACTATACTGATCGATGTTCAAATATTAGGAAATCCGAAATAGGATCACCACAATCAATGGACAGATAATAATTTATGCAAACCTCCACGATTTCAGCAGATAGCGGAACTCCGCTTCTCCACTGCCCGCTCCCGTGAATACCGTCACATTTCCCTCGCCGGTGCACTGCCTTTTTCTCATCGCCATTCCCGTTTGCGGAGATACGAAGAGTTCTTCGGCTCCATTGCTAATGCCCGCGATTAAGGAGCGAAACTGAATAAAAAGTCATTTTAAAAAGATTTATGAAACGGAAAACGCACATCTCCGACGAAGTAGGGAACGTTGTGGATAACAGGATGATTGCTGGTAAATATGAGCGTGAACTGCTGGTAAAAATCGCAAGTGAGAGTGACCGGAAGGTCGGAGACGATGCGGTATGGATAAGAGAAGGAAGACAGACCTCCGACACACTTCTTCCCAAGGATGTCATAGAGGCTGTAAATTGAAATTTGATTCGATAGAAAACCCACGGTATGAAAAATTCAAATCGGTTCACCTTATGTCATTCGAATATACGTTTTCTCGAATATAAATTGTCTTGAGCGCATCGGCGCCTTCGAACTGCAAGTCCTTTTGTCATTTATATTCCTGAACCATGAACTAACTCGCTCTGAAGGTACGACGCATAAATAGTCCGCCGTGAATTCAATGGCCGAGTTGATTAGCTGGAAATAGTTTCGATTTAAAATGTTACAAGAAACACGGACTAACCTTGCTCTTGACTTCCTGACATGAAAACACGAAAGCGTGAACGACACCGGGCAAAAGAAGTACCAACAGAATTGGAATCCTCATAGCGTCAATAGATAGAAAAGAGGTGACAGGAAAATCGAAACGCTTCACGTCGCATCCTTATCAGAGGAATTTCTTCTCTAGAGGTGATAAAGGGTTCGAGTGACGCACCTGATTTTCGTAGATTGATACCCTAATGACTTGTAGAACTGATTACTGCGGCTGTGTAGCATTTTGATAGACCCTCACTAGCCAAAAACAATGATCCAACTCTGATAAGAACTATTATTTATTTTGAGTGCGGCAATAATGCAACTTATATTACTGAATTAGAATCTCCAGAGAGTAAAATCTAGTCGTGAAACTCATTTGTTTCTGATCCATTTCACACATCTAATCCGAATTCTAACATTTAGAACCCCCTCAACTCCCACATGAGTATAATTCATCTGCACCTCTATTTTTCCACATCATAAGTGCGCCTGAACGGAGGTCGAATTGTTGGGACGATCAACAAATTTACTCTTTTCTATTTTGCGAGACGGGCTAATCTGCGAGTGGAAAACATTCTCATTTGCACGCTGAATCCTTTCCTGCACGCTGAATCTCCAGCTCCTGCGCATCTCTGGAAATTGTCTACCCCCAAAACGCATAATTTACATATCTCTAATCAACAGTCATGCGAAATCAGGGATCCAATGAAACCCGGAGAAATCAATTCTCTCCTGCTCTTCAATATGCAAAGAACAGTTGCAACTTGTCTGAACTGGCTAATAAATTAAGTAATTGGATAAAACCCTCCCTGCTACAACTCAAAACTGTACCGACAAGCGGCTCACCCCGTTTCTTTCTCTACTTCGCCCCTATTTACCCACAACACTATCCTCTCTCACCACACTCCTCCTCTCCCCCATCTCTGCCCTGACCCCCTCTCTCGCCCGCCCGAGACGAATAAAAGGAGCACCACGGCACGTAACATGTTGTCCACTTTTCACTTGTTTTCTCACTTTCTATCTGGATCTTCTTTTTCGATTGGCCATTTTCGTTTCATGTTTCGGATGCGAGGAACACTGATTTCAGATGATATTCGCTATCTTGTCAATCATTGTAATTCTGGTCTTTGGCCCGAAGCTCATTCGTTTTCTGCGGTCCATGTAGTGAGTTTCAACAGACAAGAAATGATCTGACAATTTCGGTTTGACGAAAATGACGATGTCTATCATTTCAGCCATATGAAATCTCTCTCGGCCAAGATCCCGGGTGACGAGGGACTGCCGATTATTGGGCACATGCTGGAAGTGGGGGATTCTCTTGGTAAGCTATGATTTTTCTCTCCATGTTTTTGCTTGTGTCAATAACAATAACAACAACAATAACAACACCACAGTTCAGAATACTCGGTGAAACTTCGACAGCGATGCGCGAAGGCCAACGGGTTGATCAAGCTGTGGATGCTGACCGACAATGAGTACACGCCGACGAATGGAGAAATGGTCAAGGTGAGAGTCGGAACCGGGAAATGAGAAATTGCCGGAACCGGGAATTGGTTGGGGATCAGATTTTTTCCATCCAGTAAATTGCCAAATGTTTTCTCCCTCCTGCTGCCTCTGATCGCTCACTTTGCACGACGTAAACATTAGAGATCACTCCATGCAGATTGTTGACTATTTTCGTCTTTCCTGTGTGCACTAAGCTAGTGCGCGTACGCGCACAACACTATCCTTTTTGGCCACACTCTCTCAGAACTTCACATAGTACAACCATAAACAGAGAGACAGACAGACGGACAGACGGACTTAATCATTTTATACTTTTAGAGGAATATTTACAATATTTACAGTACATCGTCGACTCAAGCGAGGAGATCACCAAGGGCGCCAGCTATCAAGTGATCGAGCGATGGCTGGGTCAGGGAATACTCATCAGGTATTCTACATCTTTTATTATGTTGTTGTGGTTATGGTATTATTGTTGTTATGTTGTGTTGTCATGTTGTGTTTTTGTTGTTGTTATTATCTTATGATATTCATTCCAGCACGGGCGCCCGCTGGCACGCCAAGCGCAAGATGCTCACGCCCATGTTCCACTTCAAGATGCTGGATGGATACATGGACACGATGAACAGGCAGGCGCGGGTGCGTTGTTGTTGTTGTTGTTGTTGATGTTGTTTTGATGTTTTTGTTTTTATTGTTTTGATGTTGTTATTAAAGATTTGCGCCGACCTGCTCGAGGAGAAGAGCGGGCAGGAGGTGGACATGTACCGGACGGTCAAGCTGTGCGCGCTGGATATCATTTGCGGTGAGTTCCGTTGACAGATCAGCGCTTCGCTCCTAGACGCACACTTAGATTGCAAAACCGCGAGTTTCTCTTTCACTGTCTTTTGAATGTTGTCAATTTTTGGTGATTTTTAAGTGATTTACTCAGCATGACTGAGTAAGTTTCTCGTATCAGATATTCTGGAACACCCACTTTGTGCTGTTGTTGATTCACTGACACATCAAACTTGATTATTTGGAGATACGTAAATCCGTGTTCCAGAAACAGCGATGGGCAAGGACCTGGAGGCGCAGCGCAATCCCCACCAAGAATACGTCGAGGCGATCGAGAAGATCATGGCACTGGAGATGAAGATTTCCTTCACGCCCTATCTGTGGGTCGGCTTCGTGAGGTGGGTTGTTGTTGTTTTTGTTGTTGTTGTTGCGATTGTTTTTTGTTGTCGTTAGCGTTAAATTCAGGCACAATACCGCTAGGTTTCATGGCTATCTCAAGTAGAATTTTGCATTCTCCATTCAATGCTCGAAGCACTTTCGTTTTAAAAAAAAACACTTACTCGATTTTTTTCAGGGCAAGAAAGTGGTGAAATTGAGATCATTTCAGGAAGCTTCTCGGCGTCGAGCAGGCGTTCACTGACGCTGTGAACACCGCGCATGACTTCACGAAGGCGGTAAGTTGTTTTTGTTGTTGTTGTTGTTGTTGTTATTGTCAAGGAAAACAAATAAAACAACCATTCCAGGTCATCCGCGAGCGCGCCGCAGCCATCGAGAAGGGAGAGGTAATTAATTATTATTCATTTTAATTAATTATTTAATTAATTAACAATAATCTAGGAAACAAATAAGCGCTCCTTCATCGACATGCTGCTGCTCGAGAGGGAGAAGGCGCATCTGTCTGATACGGACATGAGGGAGGAGGTGGACACGTTCATGTTTGCTGGTAAGCTTCAATTTTCTTTAAATAGGTTTTTAACAATGGATTCCTTAATAATAAAGAAATGTAGAAATAGCGACGAGAAGTGCATGTTCATGTTTGGCTAGTGAGCTTTGATGTAGCTTTCAGTAAGAATAGAAAACTAGCACAATGTAAGGTGATTGATTTTATATAAAAAAACTACCCTGGATTGCCTTGTCGCACTCTGCTAAATTTTTATGACATTCGTGAAACTCACCTTGCAGGCCACGACACCACATCCTCTGTCTTCTCCTGGACGCTCTGGTGCCTCGCCTGCCACCCCCAAATACAGGACAGAGTGCATGAAGAGATCGACCAAGTGTTCCGTGAGTATTTTACAAACTATTATTAGGTAGATAGGGATGAGCTGGAGAGTAGAGAACAACAACGATGGTGAAAAAGAATGAAAAGGTAGGCACTCGTCACTCCAAGATTCAGAAAATTGTACAGATTTGCCTTTTCTCATTTTTGGCATTGACGGGGTGCGGAAAGATTACTCTATCGGGTTCCTTCGCGATTTCTCGTGAATGTGAAAGATATCGGAAACAAGATTCGGCAAAAAATATTAAAATATTCTAGGTGACGATCCCGACCGCGACTGCGGCAAGGAGGACTTTGGCAACCTCGGCTATCTGGAGAGGTGCATCAAGGAGGTAAATCACTTTGATTAACGGTGGTGTGGTCATACTCAAAAGGCACCTTTCCGTACAGTTATCCATACCCAATGTATCGAGCCTGATTATTTTCGCTCTGACAAACAGTGCTGTTTTTACAGTAATCTTTGCGTAGAAAAAGTATGACTGACCGTACTCCAAAACTACAGTAATCACCTCTGATTCAGGCGGAGCGTCTCTACCCTCCCGTGCCCTTCGTGCTACGACAGCTGCAGAACGATTTCCAGATGGGTGTGTGAGCGCTATGTTCATTGTACTTTCCTTTTGAAGTGAGCAGATGAGTTTCTGCGTCAAACCATAATGGATTTTTTTTATTCGAGTAGAGACCGAGCGATTTCCAGATGGGTGAGCTATTTATCTCAGTCTATGAAATTATTTATCTCAGTCGTCTAAAGAGGTTTTCAACTACCGAATTAACAGTTTGTATGTGTTTCACGCCCATTATAAACTTGAAAGCCTCGCTCATTCCTCAATTGTTTGAGGTTTTTCGTGTCGAAAAAACCAAAAACAAAGAAAAAATAAACTCAAATTATCAAATGTGTTAACATTCAGGCGACCACCTCCTCCCGCGCGGAGCCACAGTCTCCATCGCGCCCCTAGTAGTGCACCACAATGAGTGAGTTTTATTATCTATGCCATTTTCGAAAATAAAGGCAGAATACAGATAAAAGAGATGAGAATCTAATGAAGAAGTTCAGATCCACCTATCCCAACCCGACCACCTACGATCCCGACCGATTCCTGCCCGAGAACGTGGCAAAGAGACATGCGTACGACTTTATCCCCTTCTCGGCCGGCCCGAGGAATTGCATCGGTCAGTTCTGAGCAATTCCGAATTCTGCCAACCACAAGACAACCACTAGGCATGGCGCATCATCAGAGAAGTGACTAACACCTCTTGCTCTGAAATTCGTTATGGCAGAGGAGAAACGAATTGAGATTCAACAGACCCATTTCAGGCCAGAAATTCGCCCAATACGAGATCAAGATCGTGCTGTCGTGGCTGCTGAGAAGGTTCCGATTCGTAACAGAGAGGTGAGCACTTCTAGCAATAATAACAGAAAACAACAACAACAACAATAATAATAACAAGAACATTATTGATTTTTCCAGGTCGATGGAATCGCAAAAGTACTCTGTCGAATCGACACTCAAACCTATCAATGGAATGCGACTGACTGTGATGAAGCGATAGGTTTCACGGGATCTACTTATTCCCTAGATTTCAACGCTGTTCAATCCATTCATTTCCTTTAGTTTAATAAACATCTTACACTACTCGCTGCTTTCCAGCACATTCATTGTTCAATAAATAAATAACGTTAACAATTTATCATGCGCCCAGATGGGCAAATGTAGAGACGTGAATATTGCAAAGGTTGTTCGCAGCATCACCGGTCTTTGGAATGCGACTGACTGAAATGAAGCGATAGGTTTCGATCTATGTTTATGTTTTCTCACAGCGTGTCAGAGAGGGAAGATAATCCAATTATCGCGGCCGAGACCAATGCGTGACTCTTTTTCCCTCCCCTTCATTCTCACTCATCTCGAGTGAGCTGCGCGGTCGATTATGAAGAATGAGATCAATTTGAAACAAAATCGCTAGGTTTCATTCATAGTTTCTGTGAAACTCATTTCAAATACGACGGAATTTTTTTCGCGAAAATAAGAAATTGAAAATTCCGGAAAATTAACTCCTCGAAAACCGTTCATGGAAACCCCCACACCAATATTCTTTTTGGAATCGTCATCACCTACGCTATAACGGCGCTGAAAAAATGAAGCATTATTTTCTTTATTTTCGAGAACAACGCAGAAAATACCATTCGTTCGCTTTTTCTCGAAAATAAAGAAAATAATGCTTCATTTTTTTCAGCGCCGTTATAGCGTAGGTGATAGCGATTCCAAAAAGAATATTGGTGTGGGGGTTTCCGTGAACGGTTTTTGAGGAGTAAAATTCCGGAGATACCTGAGTAAAAATAAACAAATAAGTGATTTAAAATTCAGCAAAATATGCAAAATCGATAGAGAAGCTCCTTAGCTTAGAGTTGGACAGATCTATCGATCTCGATTTTCTTATCTTTTCCTAATCAGTAAGATAGGGGATATGTTTCACAGGTTTTACTTAAACATTGTCTCCGGGCGATCATGGAAAGTGAAAGGCCACGGAGAACAAAGGAGTTCGGCCTCTCTGACACGCTGTGTTTCTAGTTTTCCACGTTGTTCAATTCTTTCTTTTCTCTCTGTTTAAGAAACATCATTCACTATTCGCTGCTTTCAAGTTCATTCATTGTTGAATGAATGGTGAGGCGATAGGTTTCACTCGATACATTTATTCTCTGAATATCAACTTAAATTCTTTCGATAAATAATCTTGTAATACTCGATAGTTTGACGGCTCATGTATGTTGAGAAATGCTGTTCTATTCGGGCATTTCTAATATTCTGCCCTTGAGACTAACATTACCTCCCCTGGCCCTCTCCTGGACTTTGTATCAATCACCTCATGATTCCTCACTTTATTGATAACAGAGTCCGGATGATAATAAGAGGCACGTATTACTCTGTGCCTTGTGTGCCTCACTATAGACTAGTGAAGACTACTGGCAGTATCTAATCAAAACGGTGATCTTGTGGCGATTTCCTCCCAATCACACCATTCTACGCTGTAGACCTCTTCCTCGTCAACATGCGCACGTATTTTCACTATTTTCAACGATATTTGGAAGTTTGTAGCGTTTATTTAGCCCCACTCCATCGAACTCATTGTGAATAAAACTAAAGATGTATCACATTGCATCACTACGGGGTACGCGCGAGACCCTTTTGGGAAGAGATTGGCACCGCCGATAGCTTCCCCTCCTTATCAGCGCACTATAAAGTGCCATTGTTGCGTTGGGTTTTGAGATTACCCTTCCATCGGACGATTCTAGCGCGCATTTCGTCAACGAATTTCATGTTGCGATTGTCCAATAAACCCAAACTTTTACGCTTTCTACCATTTTCGTCCTGACCATTGTATTTACTCAAGTTGTAGTTATAATATTTCCCTTTCAATTTTCAGGTTCAGTATGCGGTTAATATCCATCCTTCTCCTTGCCTTACTGTCTTCCTACGTCGCCTCCCACAAGATCCTCGTCTACAACTCGCAATACGGTCATTCGCATTCGAATTTCCTTGGAAACATCGCCGATATTCTCGTCGATGCCGGGCATGATGTGGTTAGTTTTTTATTTCAATCTATCATGCATTTCGATACAAAGGTTCAATAGAAAAGTTGAAATGTTCTGCTGAAATTATCAAGTATGGATTATATTATAAAGTAACACCGATTATGTTTCACATGCACTATTAATTCCCTGCCCACTTTCTATTTCGATGGATCATTATGTTCAAGCCAAAAAAAGAAATAAAATAAAAAATCAATTCCAGACCTCCTTCATCCCCATCATCGATCCCACAGTGAAGGACGGCACGAGTAAAAGCAAAAAGGTCTTCCTGGCGCAGTCAAAGGAGACCAAGCAGGTTAATTTTTCCAAAAAAATCGATAAGACTAGTGACCATTTCATCAGGTGGTTCTTGTTATCTGTTTGTTTTGATCACAATAGGCATTGTATCGCCCTCTTGTTATCAAAATACCTCAAGGCATGGGAGCAAGGAAACAGTGAACTAGAAAAAAAGGGAGATCAGGGGAAAAAGGAGGCAAGGATTAAATTCTTTCAGTTCCTCGACGAGATGATGGAACACAAGGCGGACTTCTTCTCCATGAACAACTTTGACGCCATCGTTACCTTTTTCGTGAGTCCATTTTCTTGATTTGTCAAAAAAATAAAGCTGACTTCTCTTTCGAAAATACGCGCAGAAAAAGCGTTTTTTTTCATTGTATTTTTGAAAGAGTCTTACTAATAGTCTTACTAGACTTACTAATTCGAAATAATCATTGTAGGTAAGCAAAGTGTTCGCCAAGCAATTCGTCTACCAGTGCAAGGCAGTCATTGAGGAGAAGGAGTTGCTGAAGAAGTTCCAGGTACTAAAAATAAAGAAATTGGTGAGAATAAACTCGTTTCAGGCCGAGAAATTCGATGTGATGATCGTGGAGAACTTTGACATGTGCGGCGTTGGTGAGACGTTTTTTTTTTATTTTTAGGAGGAGTCCACCAAAAATTAGCTATCCAGAGATTTATTCGCAATTAAGCAAACGTGAAACATATTCAACACTATGAAATATATCAGTGTTTGCGAAACATTTCAATTTCAGGTTACGCCCACCTCGTCAAGCCCAAGTCCCTCATCACTTCGGGCGCCTCTTCCCCCTTCTCCTACATGTTCGAGGAATTTGGCGTGCCTACTGCGCTGAGTTACAATCCGAGTGAGTTATTGAACATAAATTTAAATAAAATTAGATAAATAAATTCCTGAAACTCCTGAATATCTAATTTTGAAAAAGTGTATCCGACATTTCTCACAGGTTCTTACATGTCCTCACTCAACGTGCACTCAATGGCCGATCGAGCGTGGAATATCTACGCTGACTTTCTGATGCACGCTATCTTCTATCCGGGACGATGGATGGTGAGCGATAAACCAAATTCTATATAACTTGTTCTCATTTAAGATCGAGGAACTCTACCGCGAGAAAATCGGAGCCGACTTCCCCAGTCTACAGGTGCATTACTTGTTTTTGACACATTATATCAAATTCTATTATAGGAAATCTCCTCTCACGCTGCCTACACCCTTGTCAACTCCGAACCACTAATTGACTTCGCTACTCCCACTCTCAACCGAGTGATTCCCATTGGAGGCATTGGCGCCAAAGCACCGAAGCCGCTTGACAAGGTTATTATTTTTGATATGGCATAGACGGCGAACTCATTATCACTTACACGAAGAGTGAGAATTTCTATAGAGTGTGAAACGTATTTTTGTGTATTTTTCAGTACTGGAACGAGGTCCTTTCTCGTCGCTCCAAGACCATTCTCCTCTCCTTCGGTTCCGTCGCCAAGTCAGTCTATCTGCCGGACGCAGTCAAGCAGTCCATTCTCACCGTGAGTTCCAATTAGCATAATTAGCTTAAGTAGCCTAATTAAGTATGTCAAATAATTGAAGGCTATGATTGTAGACGATCGGAAGCTTCCCCGAAGTGACATTCATCTGGAAATACGAGGAACCTGAGGATGATTTCGGAAAGGTTTGTCTGCTAAATCGAGCTATTTATGATAATTTAAAGCGTTTTTAAGTCCGCAACCGCCGCCCTTCCCAACCTCGTGCTCTCTTCTTGGATGCCTCAGAATGATCTGCTGAATGATGAGAGAATTACGTTATTCATCACCCACGGAGGCATGGGAAGCACGCAAGAGACGGCGTTGAGGGGCAGACCTGGCATTTTCATCCCCATCTTTGGCGATCAACCGAGAAACGCGGGAATGATGCAGCATAACGGATTTGGAAAGGTAAATACTCTAGCTCGTGAATCGGAGTTATAAAACTCTCAGGTAATCGACAAATTCGACCTCCACAAGCCCGAAGTTGTCATTGCTGCAATCAAGGAAATTCTTGGCAATGAATCGTTAGTAATGTTGTTGTTATTTATTTTCTTGAAAAATTGATCTATCAAATGAAACTATCAGTTTAGATACAAGAAGAATGCCGCTCGGATCAGTAAAATGCTCGCCAAGAAACCGTTCACATCCAAGGAACAGCTGATCAAGTGAGTCCTATTGAGAAGCTGTTAATAAGCATTAATTGCTCCACGATACCGAGATTGAGCAAAAACCCTATTTTAATTTCAGAACTATCGAATTCGCCGGAGAGTACGGTCCCTCACGCGCCCTCCGCCCACAATCGTACGACATGACCTTCATTGAGTACCACAATTTGGTTAGTTTCATTTTTATTCAGGCTAAAAACAAGAACATTCTCAATGAGTTTCACCATGTGGCCATATTGAAGGACAGTTTCGGCATGCGTTAGACGAGGCATACGGGGTGCAATATAAAAAAAATAAGATTTCAGGACATCTGTGCTGCATTCATCGTCTTCTCCCTTCTCTCCCTGTTCATCACTAAGAAATTCCTTTGCTGCCTGTACAAGAAATGCTGTGGATCGAAGAAGGAAGAGAAGAAGAGCAAGAAGGAGTGATCAATTCGAAATTATAGGCATCTTGTAAATAATTTATCTATTGAATAAATGTTTCATTGTTATTTTTCCAATGACAGGTATGACATTCTGATACAACACATGCTCAAATGGGAAGCCACTAGGTTCAAGCCTGTAGCCCCTGAACAAAGGCACGGATGTGCCTCGTTTTATCATTGTACCTGACTACAGTTCACATCCTGCCAGCAGAGATTGGGACCCTTCTGGGACCTTTGGAAGCGCTCATTCCTCTTATCTCTCCGTCCTATCTCTTGATAAGAAAGCAGAGACCATCTCGGTTTCACTTCACGAGTGATTCCGTGCGCGACATATCGTCAACGATCTCTTCTCCCGCTCCGATACCCTAGTATTTTCAATTTGTTTTCACCTAAATGTGCCTCAATACACTAGTGAATACAACAGGTATCTAATGCAATGTATCTACATGATCTTCTGTAATGTGACCTCTATTGCATGACTAATTAGTTCGATTAATGCACATAGATTTGATTTGCGCAGTACTGCCTTGACCGGGATGTTTGCAAGTTTGTGGCGTTCCTAGTAAATAAATAGATAGTTGTGTCGTGCCGCATCCCTGTTGGCTACTCTTGGGATCCTTCAGGCAGAGAATGGTACCGCCAAAAGCACCCTCTTCTTCCTTCACGCCTGATAAGAACCCACAGGCGCCTTTGGAGCCGAGATTAAATCGGATGCATCCAGTGCGCGATTCCGTCAATTCATTCACTGATATTATTGTGGGTGCAAGTACCAAAATACTCATAGCTCATCGTTTTCCCTTAGACATCATTTTTGATTTCTAATTTTGGTTGAATTAGATCGCAGATCCAACACACAATTTCCAATACACCTAATCTACTGAAACATTTCGTGGATGATGTTTCATACAGCTTTCCTTTCCGCGTTCATCTAATGTCTTTGAATTCATGTTTCATCACTTTCAGCCCCAGCATGCGGTTACTATCCCTCCTTCTTCTCGTAGCACTCGCATCCGAAGTGGCATCCTATAAGATTCTCGTGTACAACTCGAAATATGGCCATTCTCACTCGAATTTCCTCGGAAACATCGCGGATCTTCTCGTTGATGCGGGGCATGATGTGGTGAGTGAGCGATGATCTTTGATCTTTGATCTGCTATTCCCAAATTCTCATGTGATTTCTTCTCAATTCTTTCGAAAAAAGGGTAATGATCGATCTGTCAACCCGCAATTCATGAATTGACATCCGAATTAGTGTTGTAAAAACGGACGAACTATTCGCACTCAATCCGCACAAAATGATCGGTCATTCTCATTTCTCTCATTCTCGCACACCGGTTCTGTTCGATCGCACGTGCGAATTGTGCGAAACGAGTCGAAATGCATTTAAAAAAACTGTATTTGTGCGAACATCGAGATCGAGAAATGACTTAATCTCATTTTCTCTCCCTCATTTTCCTCTCTCGAGATCCACTGACAGGGCGAGCGACTGCGCAACAAGAGCGTTTAGAGTGAGAATGAGATCGAGAATGCCTCGAACAATACTCGTTCGCACACTTTTGCATAAATTCGCACAAATTCGAACATTTCGCACATCGTCCGAACTCGAACAAAGTCGAACAATTTCCTATTCATTCCTCGTCTCACCTGTGCGAAGTGTGGTTTTGTGCGAATTTGCAACACTAATCCGAATCGTAGTTACTCTTCCTGAATGTGATGAGTTTCACATCCACTACTAATTCTGAGCAAGCGATCTTACGTTGATTCGTGCCTATCAGCTTTTCAAATGACAAGAATAATAAAGAATGTAGGCATCCTCCTTCCTCCATTCAAAAACAGCTCCCTACCAAAATTATAGGCCTGGCCAAAATCAAATTTTAAAAACAATCGTGAAATAAGTTAGAATTGTGATTTCAAACGTCGTTCCTGCCCATCATCGAGACAGCTCCATTAGGTCGAACAAGATCAAATTTTTAATTCAGATTTTTAAAAAAATAGTTAGATTACTATTTCAGACCTCCTTCATTCCCATAATCGAAACTGACGTGAAGGACGGCACGAGCAAGAGCAAGAAGGTGTACGTGCAGCAGGCGAAAGAGACCAAGGAGGTTGTTATCTAATCATTGTTTTGTTGTTGTTTTCATTTTGTTTGTTTTGATTACATTAGACACAGCAAGAACGCGAAGGCGACCAAGAAGGTTGTTTCTTGTTTTGTCTACAATCAGGATTGCGTACTGTCGAAAAGAGACCAATAAGGTTAGAAATGCTTTTCTCAGATCTGAAACAAAACACGATGACGTCATAAGTAGCCCCAATCCTTTCGCAACACTGCTTTTCTTATCAGTTGTTCATAGTGTGAAGCGTGCGCGACTCACGCTACAAAAAAGGCACAAAACGTCAAAATCAATTAAAAATTATTTTATGAAAATATGAAAAAAATAAAATAAAATAATTCCAGCTTCTCGACGCGATGGCCGTGCACAAGGCGGACTTCTTCTCAATGAACAACTTCGATCTGATTATTCATCTAATCGTCAGTTTTACATCGCTGTTTCAGTTTTTTGCTGTTTCAGTAGTTTAAAAATGAGGAACTACATCTCAGACAATACTTGTCTGATGATGTATAGTTATTTGACCACCTATCTAGAAAGTTTGATTATGAATCAGAGGAATGTTGCAGATGCCCAAGATGTTCGCCAGCCAGTTCCTCTTCCAGTGCAAGGCTGTGGTGGAGGAGAGGGAGATACTCGAGAAGTTCCAGGTGCCCTAATTTCAGCGATCCTGGAAATTTATCGATCCGTTTTCATCGCTATTATTTTAGGCCGAGAAATTCGATGTGATGATCGTGGAGAACTTCGACATGTGCGGCGTCGGTGAGCAGTTTTTTTTTCATTTTTTGGACAGGCTCGCAAGATGAAATCATTTGTTCAATGATCACATCATAATCCAGCAAACGTGAAACATATTCAAGTCTTTTTCATAGAAAACATTACTCATTCGAGAGGTGCCATATTAGCGTAGTTATCGCACGATGATATGGCCGTTTTGCCCTTTCGAGCTAAGCAATACACTTTCAGGTTACGCCCATCTCATCAAGCCCAAGGCGCTCATTACCTCCGGCGCCTCCACTCCCTTCTCCTACATGTTCGAGGAGTTTGGCATTCCGCTCTCGCCCAGTTACAACCCCAGTGAGTTAATGAAGGAATTCCTGTTTTCCATTGCATTTGATTTAGTGATCTTTGATCTTTGCCTGCTTTTCAGGTTCCGCCATGTCCTCGTTCAACGTGCACTCAATGTTCGATCGAGCGAAGAATATCTACGCTGAGTTCCTCAGCCATCTCCTTTTCTATCCGGGCCGATGGATGGTGAGACATTACGGTAGAATGATGGAAACTACTAGAATTCAAATTAGACGCTCTGTTTTCCAAATAGATCAATTATTTATAGATCGAGGATCTCTACCGCGAGAAGTTCGGCGCGGACTTCCCCAGTATGCAGGTGAGATCTTCGATTTTCTGCCTTTTTTTACAATCAATCACATACCTCAGGAAATCTCCTCCCATGCCGCTTACACTCTAGTCAACTCCGAGCCGCTGATCGACTATGCCGCACCCACTCTCAACCGCGTGATTCCCATCGGAGGAATCGGAGCGAAGCCGCCGAAGCCGGTTGATAAGGTTTGTTATATAATATAAAAAAAATATAACTTATATTTTTTTGCAAACCCGCCAACGACACATCAGTCATACTCATCGCTTCAATATCTGTTTGGCTTGTGAAACATATTCTAAACCGTGCATATAAACTCACAATGATGGAAGGTTCTGGGTTTTAGAGAACAAGAAAGCAAAGGGAAACCAAATTCAATTATTTTGCCATGTTTCTCATATTAGACGTGAAACTTATTTGCAAATTCTCAATGCTTTCACTCGCAGTACTGGGATGGGGTGCTCTCTCATGTTTTTTAGTCCTCTCTTCAATTCATAATTCATAATTCATAATAATATGATAATTAATAATAAATAATGGCAGTACTGGGACGAAGTGCTCTCCCGTCGCTCTAGGACCATCCTCCTCTCGTTCGGATCAATCGCCAAATCCGTCTACCTCCCCGAGGGTATCAAGCAGTCCATTCTCACTGTGAGTTATCTTTTTTCTTCCGATTTTCGCTAAAATCGGTAAATCAACATAACGAAGGTTAATGCCCTTTGAAGAATAATTTTCACTATAAATCTCGTAAAAATATTGATTATTAAAAATAATAATAATGTTTTGCAGACGATCGGAGCCTTCCCCGACGTCACTTTCATCTGGAAGTACGAAGAGCCCGAAGACGCGTTCGGAAAGGTATTTTTAAAGTGTGTTTCGAAAGTCAAAAAGCCCTTTTCGCTCGTGCATTCAATTGCATTCTATGAAAACAGCCAACAGAATCACTATTCCTGCGTTAGGTTGTAATCCCTTCTTCAGGCCGCCTCCGCCGCCCACCCTAATCTCGTGCTCTCGTCGTGGATGCCCCAGAATGACCTACTCGGCGATGAGCGACTCACCCTGTTCATCACCCACGGAGGCATGGGCAGCACCCAGGAGACGGCGTTGAGGGGCAAACCGGGTTAGACAATATTTTTGAGCAGTAAGACCTGCACAGAAGGTGAAATTAATAAAAAAAATGAAAATATGATGAATTCAGGCACTTTTATCCGTTATGTTTCAGAAATTCTGCTTATACTAGGAATTGACCGTAGAGAAATGCGATCTTTGTGCTTGCGAGGTAAAATTATTTAATATGTATGCAGGCATCTTCATCCCCATCTTTGGCGACCAGCCACGAAACGCGGGAATGATGCAGCACAATGGATTCGGAAAGGCGAGTACTTGCTTGCGAATTTCGCAAAATAACGAGGATTGGAAACTGAAGCAATCGATAATTCTCAGGTAATCGACAAATTCGACCTGCCCAAGCCAGAAGTGGTCATCGCAGCGATCAAGGAAATTCTCGGCAACGACTCGTGAGTTGTTCTATTCTTTTCATCGCTGAAACTTCGATTTTAAGGTATCGTAAAAACGCTGAGAGAATAAGCAAAATGCTCGCCAAGAAGCCGTTCACGTCCAAGGAACAGCTGATCAAGTAAGGCCATTGTCCTGATTTTTTTAAAAACAAACAAGAACATATTTTCGAAATTAAAAAAAATTTCAGGACGATCGAGTTCGCTGCTGAATACGGCCCCTCTCGCGCCCTTCGCCCTCAGTCTTACGACATGACCTTCATTGAGTACCACAATTTGGTGAGTTTGAATGTTTTTCACAATTCATTTATATGGAAGAAAGCATTCTCCTTGCAGTATGACTGCACTTGAAATGGGAAAAAACGTATTAAAATATTTTTTCAGGACATCTGCGCAGCATTCATTCTTCTCTCCCTTATTTCTCTTCACGTAACGAAGAAATTGATGTGCTGTCTGTACAAGAAATGCTGTGGAGCTAAGAAAGAGGAGAAGAAGAGCAAGAAGGAGTGATAGTAGAGGAATTATAGGCATCGGATCAGATATTATGTGGTGAATAAATTATTGAATGCTCCGAATTTGTTCGCGCGCCTTCAATTATTGTGTTCTCGATTCGTAGTTCCGCTCATTCTCAATGAGTATCAATGCATAACATCATAACAGCAATAGTGCAGAAAAAACATAGCAGCAAAGAGATCATCAATATCAATGGAGCAGTGCCAGAGGACATTATTTTTCCATGGAATACGTGATTTGTGACATTCTTCAACCTGTTTGCTCCTCATTTGTTGCTATCGCTGCGTTCAAAACCCGCGTTCAAAAGGCAAGCAAAAAAAATGCTTGAAGGAGAATGTCTGAGATGTCTGTCCTAGATGCACCCAAATTCCTTGGTTCCCTGTCTGTAGTCTATCAAGTCTTTCCGTTTTCCATGCTCCAACAACTCCTAGCCTTTCACCAATCGTTTATCGCACGACGGCACACACTCGAACTAAGCCTACTGAGTGGACGAGTTTGAAATGATGTTTAGAAACATGTTTAAGACAGGTTTCAGGATAGGCTTGGCGACGGGGGCGGGGCTTCACTTCTGCCCGGCGCCCGTGGTGGCTCCCGTCTTCGAGGGTCGCTGGCCTGCGAGGGTCACCCATCTTAGAAGGGTAAAAGGGGGGCGGGGCTTACTCGAGGGACCAGAAGTGACTGCAGCTGCAGCTGCAGCTGCAGGCTCACGCGGCTTCGAGGGCTGCTGACCTGCAGCAATATCATAAGAAGGAAAGGAGGAGGGGCGGAGCCTACTCGAAGCTGCAGCGGCTGCAGCAGGCGCAGCGCCCGTGGATGAAGCGCGCGGCTTAGACGGCGGTTGGCCTGCAAGGGATTAGCACGGGTCTCCTGTAAAAACGTAGGAAAATGAAACCCTTTTGCTGCAGAAAAAAAAATTTGGTCTTTGATTTAGCTGAAAGTCATTTGACTAGGTAAAATGAGGGAGACGAGACCGCCCATCTACTTTGTTTCTCGAAATTTGCATGTTGAAGTGGTTTTTTGACCTACAACTTCAAGTGGCTGTTTCTCTCTTCGTTTTTGACCTACCATATTCTAACCGGCACATGTCGATCCGAAATAATATTATCTAGAAATAAGTCAACTGAGGGTATGGTTTAAAATTTCATCTTCCATGTGATTTTGCATGAAAACGTTTTTTTGACCTACAAAATGATGGTTTTCTCGAAACATTCCTCTAAAGGGTATGAATTTTATCTTTGATATCGATTCCCCACCCCCAACTTAAGAGCCCGTTCGCGTAAGAATCGGACAAATCTCTTGGCGTCTGGCACCGTGAAAAAACCCCGATTTTCTCAAACTCTGGGTTCGGGGGTTTTCGAGGGTGCTGAAGACTGTGGGCACAATAGTTTTTCATATTGAGCCTCCGTTGGCTTCAGATGGCGTCACGTCGAAAATGGTTTTTAATTTATTCTGAGTTTCACTTAAGCACCAAATTTTCAAGAAGATGGCTCCAGGGGTAGATTTTGATGGCGGTCACGCCTGCATTTTTTATTTTCAAATATCATCAAAAGTTAATTAATTAGAAAATGTAACTTTTTAATGAATCATCTGTGAAAGTAGAGACCCATTTAGAAAAATCCGTCATCTAATTTGGATTGACATATATTTTTTTGAAATTTTTTCAGATACATGTTTTTGAGGGAAAAATAAAAATGTGCGAAAATTACACTTATTTACACCCTCCTTTGACCACGCCGGTCTTCCCTTCTCTTTGATCTACCCCTTTCCTCGGCTCTCTGCTCCCTCTGCCTGTCTGCGCTCTCTCTAACGCACACACACTCTCGCCCTAGACGAGGGTAGATCATAGGAAAGTGAACGCCCAAGAGATCAAGGAAGGGAATCAATGAACGAAACTTTCGCACATT
>LS585031.1:337577-363367 GCA_900490775.1 Pristionchus maxplancki
TCATTAAATAGATATATTTTCTAATTAATTAACTTTTGATGTTATTGGAAAATAAAAAATTCAGGCGTGGCCGCCATCAAAATCCACCCCTGGAGCCATTTTCTTGAAATTTTACTGCTAAAGGGAAACTCTGAATAAATTAAAAGCTGTTTTCGACGTGACGCCGTCTGAAGCCAACGGAGGCTCAATATGCAAAATGATAGTGTCCATAGTCTTCAGCACCTTCGAGAATCCCCGAACCCAGTGTTTGAGGAAATCGATGTTTTTTCACTGTGCCGACCTTTGTCCGATCCTTACACAAACGGGCTCTTAAGGTAACCTAACATTTCATTTGGCCCAACTCTGGTTTCCCGATAGTGCTACTGTACAGGGGAATTCTGACTTCTCTGTACTTGGAATTATTTTATCGTTTCCACCGTTTCCATTTATAACTCGTCGCAACCTTATGCAAATCTACAAACTTACCCTTCCCGAATCGATCCTCTCGACGAGCCCGACAAAAAAGTCTGAGGGGTCCAAAACGCAAAAGTTGACCGTTTTCAAGGTACGGCGCAAGAATATTTTGAACTGAGCAAATCCTGAAAATGCGTTAGGAATGTATTCGACGATGTAACTCGGAAACGGTCAACTTTTACGCTTCGGATCCCTTAGAGTTTTTTGTCGGGCTCGTCGAGAGGATCGATTCGGGTAGGGTAAGTTTGTAAATTTGCATAAGGTTGCGACGAGATATAAATGGAAACGGGTTGCGAAAATAATTCCAAGTCCAGAGAAGTCAGAATTCCCCTGTACAGTAGCACTATCGGGAAACTAGAGTTAGGCCAAATGAAATATTAGGTTACCTCAAGTTTGGAGTGGGGAATCGATATCGAAGATAAAATTCATACCCTTTAGAGGAAAATTTCGAGAAAACCATCATTTTGTAGGTCAAAAAAACGTTTTCATGCAAAATCACATAGAAGGTGATATTTTAAACCATACCCTCAGTTGAGTTATTTCTAGATAATATTATTTCGGATCGACCTGTGCCGGTTAGAACTTGGTAGGTCAAAAACGAAGCGAGAAATAGCTATTTGAAGTTGTAGGTCAAAAAACCACTTCAACATGCAAATTTCGAGAAACAAAGTAGATGGGCGGTCTCGTCGCCCTCATTTTACCTAGACAAATGACTTTCATCTAAATCAAAAACCAAAATTTTTTTCAGCACGCGTTCCTACACTTTTACAGGAGACCCGTGTTAGGTCAAGGAGTTTCGATAAGGGGCGGAGCCTACTCGCTGCAGCTGCTGCAGCAGCATCCGATGTCTCCAGTGGCTGCGTCGGCTCCTCGGCCTTGGGGTCGAGCGTCTGAGAGATCAAAGATCAGAGATCAGAGATCAAATAATACCGCCAGCGGTCCGTTCAGCTGCAGCTGCCGCTCGATGCTGTGGCGATCCGTCTTCTTCTCCTGCAATCGATACAGTAACCAAGTACCGTAACCTACTGTACCCAATCCTACAGTACTCCCAATACCGTACCCATCCCTCCACGGCCGCCTGCACCAGCGTCTCGCCATCCACGGGCGTGTAGCCGGCGATCTGGCGCGGGTCACAGTTGAGCAGCCATCGGTTCATGTCCTGACCTGGAAGAGATCAAAGATCAAAAGATAAAAGATAAAAGATCAAAGATCAAAGATCAAATGTCATAATGTACACCACTGATTACCGCTGATTTCTATTCTGCCTAACGACAACAACATATCTTGCTGGGAGACCAGAGATCAGAGATCATACCATGTCCATGCCGATCGGCCTCCCAGCACTCGAACCACTTGTGCGCCTGCTGCAGCATGACGTCGTCAATGTTCGGGTCGTAGGCGCGCATGAATCCCTGAGAGAGTTATCTTTGATCTTTGATCCCTCAACCAACCTCAAAGCAGTAGCCCTTCTTAGCATCCTCAGAGTACTTGTCGGGCAGATATCGGGTGCACATATCCGCCAGTTCCTTGTACACCTTGCACTCCTGCGTGAATCGATCGCAGAAGAGGTGGTGCTCGGGCTGACAATCGATAATTGATCTACCGTAATCGATAGCTACCGTACTCCAATCAATACCATAATCTTGCGTACTCCAATCAATACAGTAATCTTCAGTACTCAATCAATACCGTACTCTTTATCGTACTCACCGGGTTTTGGAACATAGACACCCAGGCGCCGTCCCACAACCAATCGCGACCGTGCATCGCCCACAGGAAATCTTTCGCGATGAAACGTTGGTCCTGCAGAGATAAACAGTAATCGATCGATACCGTATCCCATTCCACCGTATCCAATCTACCGTACCTCCTTCATGACCTTCCACACTTCGGCCATCGCACTTCTCTCGAGGGCACAGCCCATAGCGAAGAGGACGTGTTGCATCTTGGATCCATGAGAAGGGCGGGGTTCCAGTGGCTGAGAGATCAAAGATCAGAGATCAGAGATCAAAGATCAGGAATGCGAACCTCTTTGAGCAGTTTCTTGAACTCATCGAAGAGATAGTTGAACATGATCCGCTGTCCATTGCCAGTGCCGAATCGCTCGTGGACTCCCGGAGTGCGCTTCGAGCCGGTCTCCTGAATTGACAACAATGACAACAATAACAATAACAACAATAACAATAACAACAATAACAATAACAATAACAATAACAATAACAACAATAACAATAAGAATAACAATAACAATAAACAACCTCATGGTGCAGGATGCCCCAGATAGCGAATCGCGACGGGTCCTCGAGGTCCATTTCTTTCTCCAGGAATATGTCGGTGACTCGCTACAAAGCGTTTTGTATGAAGAGTACGGTAGACAGTCCACTCACATCGACAATCTTCGTCTTGGCCTCTTTGTTCATTATGTTGAGCTTGTACAGTAAGATGAACATGATTCCTCGAATGAAGCCAATTCCGATCACTGAAAAACAATATAAAAACAACACAAAAAACCAAAACAAACATTCGTCTGGCTTCACTTTGTGCTTGGCTTCCGTAACGATCCTCTTGCCATGCTTATCCTTGTAGAACTTTTCATACTCGAGCTTCTCATCCCTCTCCTCCTTATACTTCCTCAGCCACGTCTCAGCCCTATAGTATCTTCAGTCTACGCACTCTCTCGTCAGTAGACCGGGCGAAATAGTGTGCAAAATGAAGAGACGGTGACTCATACCTATCGATCAGGTACAGCCGAAATCGCTCGTAGCAGAACCCGGGAAGGATCTTTTCCCGCTCGACGATATTGTGGTTTTTCGTTTGATCGGAGTGGAAGAAGTCCCGCTCGACGAATAAGAGATCCGGGATGACTTCAACTGCAAATTATTCTCGTTTTTGCTTTTCTTTTTTTGTTGTTGATGTTGTATTTTGAGGGAAATAAGCTGAAAAACTGACGCCAAACATTGTGATCGAGTTCCTCCTCGAAGAGAACGTTCAGGAATTGCATGTACACTTGCATGTGTAAGTATTTCTGCAAGGAGTTGAGATTTATAGGCGAAAAGACGGGCGCCTCTCCTCGTTTCGCGTGCTTTCAACCCGGTTAGAGAGGCGAGAAAGCGTGCGAAATGAAGAGAGTCGAGTCAAAACTCACGTATTGGCCATCCAGATCAACCGGGTGCAAGTAGCATTTCATCACCCTGATCCGATCCTCGAGCACGCACGTTGAGTAATTCTGGAATTGTCATTGCCACTGCAAATGTCACTGCAAAGGTCACTCGTACCTCAACTTTCTCCTTGTCCTTCTTCGTCTTCCTCTTCTTCTTCCTCTCGTCCTTGCTCTCAGACGAGGGCAGAGCGAGGCTCGAGTGATTCTTGGGCGGCTTCCTCTTAGGTTTCCTCTTATTCTTCAGATAGCGGCGTCGCTGGAATGGATGCCGTGACCTACCGTACCCGATCCGGGTTACGGTGACTGACCAGGAACAGTAGCCTACCCCGACCTGGTTACAGTAACCCATTATCAATCTCGACTACGATAACTGGTACCACAAAAGCGTACCAGGAACCAGAGAGTGGCACCAATCGCTGCCGCCAGCACCAGAAGCCCGGTGAGACCAGCAAGGCCGACGATCATCCCGGCATTGCCTGTGGCCGGAGCAGACTCGGTCGGTGCTTCGGTCGCTAGGTTGGATTCGGTTTCGGACCCAGAAAACCGGGGTTCGTACCCTCGCAGTAGACATTGTCCTCCTGGTACACGTCCAGGTTCAGGTTCATCCGGTAGACGCCCCTCGCGTAGTCGCACATTATCGATTGGGGCTTGCTCACGATCTTGTTGACGGGTTGATCGACCCTGAGGGGATACGGTAAGTACAGAGATACAGTAGTCTACCGTATACCTCAGGGCAGTGTCATTGGGGCAGCTAATGTTCCCGCCATCCCCACTCAGGTAGGCCTTGCCGTAGAGTGGACCGGCCGGTGAGGTGCCGTTGAACGACGAGATTATGGTGCAGCTCACTGCAATACTACTGTAGTCAGGGTACGGTAGCGGCTACGGTACTCACTCTTGTCTGAGCACTGGGCCGTTCTGATCGCCACTGGTGCATCTCCTTCCCTCTTCGTAGCGTACCAGGCACCGTCATTGAGCGAGTTGAGATTATTCAGGCAGGTTGGGGCAATGTCCGTGTAGAATGCGCCGTTGACAAGCAGTTTGGACGAGGTAGCGTCGCACTGCAGCAGTCAGTGATCAGTGAATCTATCAGTAGGAGCGGTAGGATCTGACTCTCCCAATTCGGAATGCTCTCTCGTCGAGCAGAGAAAGTGAGAGAGCACGCAAAAATGAGAGGGACCGACGATGCTACCTTGAGCGAGGTCTGCCCGGTGGCCGGATCGGTCTCGAGTTGCGGCATGTCAGCGAGACCCGAAGCCAGGGCCGCGCAGGTGATGCCAACTGAAGAGTGCGATATTGATTGATCTACCGTAATCAGGGGCTACCGTAATCTACAGTACTCACTGGGTATGGCGCAGAAGACTTGTTCGCCCTCAGCGAGTTCAATATCGGTCCCGTAGAAATACTTCATCTTGTCATTTTTGTCCTTCTTGCACTCGAAATTCACCGCTTCCTCGGATCCAACGCTGTAAGGGATGGTAAAGGGTACGGTAGGTACTGTATGCTAGGGATACTGTAGGCTTGGGTCAACGAGGGTACTGTAGCTGGGTATTGTAGGATGGATACCGTAGGCTGGATACTGAAGCAAAAGTTGTGTGCTTCGGTACTGTATGCGTGGTAGTGGGTACTGTAGTCTGGGTACGGTAACTCACAATAGTTTGGCGCGCGGGATCCCATCGCAGCTGATCGGTTCCCTGATGAGGTCGGGAATGCGCGCCTTCCTGAAGCCCTTGAGGTGCTTCGAGAGGTCGACCGTCAGCGAGAAGGGATCGCAGGTGACCAATTTGTTAACCTTAAATTAAAATGGATTCAGATTGAGCGTCGAGCGGGTGCTCACATCAACGAAAACCGTCGCTTCCGCTCCCATCGATGTCTCAACCGTGGCTTCTGGTGCCGCAGTCGTGTAGACGATCTTGAAATCGGCTGAGAGCGTGGGCAGCTGCAAATGGCGGATGGGGAGAGGGACAAGGCTTGGTCACGAACACTTGCAGCGTCCTTGATGAGGAAAGTACAGTAGCCTCCAGCTGGTGAGAGGAAAGACTCGGTACCGTAGAGATCTGAACTGCTTGCTCTTTACCGAAGTCCGCAGATAGGGGTGAGCAAACCTGCATTTATTAGTTGCGCTGAGTCTCCTTGAGCTTCCACGGTCGTGTCAGAAAGACTGCAGCCAAACAGCCGTCTAGGTCCAGCGAAGAATTGGATGCCCTTGGCTGGGTCCAGGTTCGGGGCTTGGGGTTTCACTTGCAGTCGTACCAACCACAGGGCTGCAGTGAACGGTCTGCAATAAGCGAAGTACTCGAGGTAGATCGCGGGCTTCTGTAATGCTGTGAACAGTGTCACTGCCTAGTCTCACTCTCTAGTCAGATAAATCGACTAGAGGGGTCGGAATGAGGGGAGGCGAACAATGGAATTGAGAGTTCGTCTCCCTCTCATTCCGACCCCTCTAGTCGATTTGTCTGACTAAAGAATGAGACTAGGCAGAGACACTGTTCACAGCATAACCTTGCCGACAATCCGACGTCGCACTCCTTGACCGTGCCAAATCGGGGAATGTAGAAGACGAGCTCATCGAAGCCTTGAGTGCGAAAGCACTTTTCCCGAGCGATGCAGAACTGATTGATTAGTGCGTCTTCATACGATAAGAGGGTGCAATTACGCGGTACTACCGTACCCACTAAACTCACCGCTTTCTTATCCTTGCACTCGGTCCAATCGATGGTTGGCGGGTTGTCGGCTACCGTAGTCGCCGGCGCCACGAGCAGCACCAGGAGTAGGGCGTACGGTATCTGGAGTAGGAGAGGTGAGGTACAGGGGTACTTGGTAATGGCTATTGGCTATTGGGTACTGGGTACTGGGTACTGGGTACTGGCTACTGGGGTACAAGGATACTGGAGACGGGAGTATTGGGGCATGGGGTCCTGGGGTACTGGGTACCGGGTACTTCCGGGTACTTGGTACAGGGTAGTGGTGAATCTGGGTACTGGGTACTGGGGGTATTGGGTACTGGGGATCCCGGGTCTCCAAACTGACCATCCCATACGGCGAGCGCGCAGCGGTACGGCCAATCCTCACGAGAGCGAGCGGGGCGAATGGGGGAGGAGGGAGAGGCGCGCCTTTTATAGGGAGTGGAACCATTTGACTAGTGATTGCCTCTCCATTCCTCATTGACTCTCGCCCAATCCTATTAGATGTTTACACAAAATTTATTTTCGAATTGGAAAGTCACGTCCCTCTTTCTTCATTCCATTCGCTCGCTCTCGCCAGGGTTTGCCGTGCCGCCGTCTCTGATGGTCTGATGGGATGGTCAGTTTGGGGACCCAGGATCCTAGGATCCAGGGCCCCGATACCCCTGGATAGGTACTGTATGTGATCAATCCGAATTGCAGATACCGTACGCCCTACTCCTGGTGCTGCTCGTGTCGCCGGCGACTACAGCAGCCGATCCGCTGACCATCGATTGGACCTAGTGCAAGGATAATAATGGGCAGATGCGACGGGCGGTTCGTATCTACCGTAGTAGCTGAAGCGCTACTGTACCCAGCAATACTTTATTGTTGCAGGTGTGCTACGTCAATCAGCGTTGCCTGTTTGCGGGCGCGCCCGAGCACGGCGTCTTGGCAACGTTCCAAAAACAAATTTCGCGGCGAGACCACAGCAGTACTCTCTCATTTTCGCGTGCTCTCTCGCCTTGTCTTTGCTTCTCTCGCTATCTCTCGACCACCCCCTATAGAACGCCGTGCCCGAGACCGCCTTGTCGCCCGTCGATGAGTGGCGGCCCGTGCCACCGACTCCGTCGTCGTCGTTACTACCCGATACCTTCCGGCGCAGTCGTGGCGTCACACGGTACTTCCAGGCCGCTCAACAGTGCGACGTGACTGGTCCGCTTGCAAGTGACGCCCGAGATCCCGGCGCAGAGCCTGGATTCTCATTCGGTTCCGTGGCAAAATCAGTTTACCTTCCAGAGGCAGTCGAACAGTCAATTATCAAGGTAAGTATTTGAAAAAAAGTTGAAATAGTCAAGATGGCAATTTTTAGACAGTCGAAAACTTCCCTGATGTCACGTTCATCTGGAAGTGTGAGGAGCCGGACGATGGATTCGCAAAAGTGAGACTGTTGAGACTCTTGCTCACATTGCAATTTGTATTTTGTAAATAATAATCAACTCAATAAATATTCTAGTCCGCCATTTCAACCCTTCCCAACCTCATTCTCTCATCTTGGATGCCTCAAAACGACCTTCTAAACGATGAGAGAATCGCGTTATTCATTACCCACGGAGGCATGGGGAGCACGCAAGAGACGGCGTTGAGGGGCAAACCAGGTTGGGAATTTATGAATCGAATGCGTTTCAACAAGCTGATTTCCAATTGAAAGCCTTGATTATTACAATATCGAAGAGTCCTTTTATGCGAAAATATGATTAATTGAAATACTTTTAAGGCATTTTCATTCCGATCTTCGGTGATCAGCCAAGAAACGCGGGGATGATGCAGCACAATGGATTTGGATAGGTGAGTATTTTGGAATTTTAGGTATTTCTAGATTTCGAAATATCTGAGATAATCCAATGAAAAAGAGCTAGATTAAATTGATAGTTACATAGGTCATCGATAAGTTTGACCTTCACAAGCCGGAAGTCGTCATTTCTGCGATCACGGAAATTCTCGGCAATGACTCGTGAGTTGTTCAATTCTAACGATAAATTCCAGTGACAATCACCACATATTACCGCGAAAGGTCTGAAATGTTAACGAACAATCACAGTGGCTGTGATTTTTGAAACTCACCTTTCTCGCTTGATTCTTTGCCAGTCGAATTGCCAATTTTCGCTTCATCGAAGGCGTTAGCAAGCAAGAGAACGCCCGGTACAGGCGGTAGTAACGAAGCATTCACTCTGGAAGAGAGAACGGAACACCAAGAACAAATTCCACTCTTTCGGTGTGATTTGAGCGTGATTCATTCTCATAACTTTTCCAGTTCCGGAAAGTGCATTTCAATACCTTCTTGATCAGAAAAAAACTGACAACTCGAGAAGAAATAAACTCTAAGAGGAAAATGAATGTGAGACAGAAATCACAGACATAAATTACAGACATACAGACAATAGCAGGTGTATTTTGTTGCGCCTGGATATTCCATACACGTGACGGGGAAACCTTTGCGATCTCTGATAATCGCTTTCCATTTCACCTGCGGCTAATGCCAGCTCACCCAGACCAGAATCGGTGTGACAAATTCGCTTTCTTTTCATACATTGAGTCTCACTCAGAATGAACGATTCTCTCCGTTTCGGCTTCAAATACGACCAATACTACGGCCTAATTGACAAAATTTATGGGTAAACTACAATTTCCTCAAAAATTGAGAAAAAGCGAATTTATAGATTCCGATACTTCGTTTTGTTTTTTAATGCCACTCTTCTTTTTCCGCTCATTATCTGTCTGTTCAAGGAGAATAAGAAGAAGATGAGCCAAGGTATCTTCTGTGGTTACGTCGCGTTTGAGGTTAGTCAATGATTTCGAAATCATCCGAACAGTAATAACACGAATTTGTCCCATCAGGCGTCTATGTCATGCCTTGATTTGTGCTACGCATTTGTTCGACTATACCCCTGCTCCCCATTCTCAGCTATGTACTGTGAGGGCTGGATCTGTCGCATTGGTCTGCCGAACGAAGCCATTATGGTCTCCTTTTTTTGACTTGTTAATTAATTAATTAATAGCTAAAAATAGTCTAGATCAAGATGTCAAATTATCCTGTCCAGGCAATATTCGTTTCGGCAATTGCTACGCGCGGTCCTGCGTATGCATTGATCTTGCTCTCGATACACCAGGCACTGCTTGGTATTACGGAGTCGAGGTGGAAGCTGTCGAAAAGGTCGTTCATTTCTTCTTGTTTTTCCCTTTCTTTTCAGACTTTAGCATTTCACATTCAATGACGTAGCGCTAATCAAAAGGAGAAAGAAGCATGAGCTTCCATAATCAATTCCCGGCTCTCCACGCGATTCGTACAAATGGCTAGGAATATCAGACGATTTTGCGCTTATTTTTGAAATTTTTTTGCTCAAGTCGACTCCGCGGCAATACATTTATCGATTCAGAAAGCAAGCTGCATATGTGTTTTTCACCATCGTCGTGGCAACCATCCTTGTCGTCCCCTTAGCAGCGACCTCCCAGAGTGCCGACGATGCCGAAGCGATCGCCCAGGTCAAAACAACAACAACAATATCATAACAACAACATCATAACAACATTTGCAGCAACCGGAACTGCAGTGGCTGCGCTGCAGGGGAGGCACGTTGATGGTTTTCGGAGACTTCGGCAGCCCGCAGTACATCAGAATAGGTTTGCACGCAATGCATAACATCACAACAACAGCATCAAAACATCATAACACCATAACTCACATAGGAATGATACTGGCCGCGTTCGTTCTTATCCCTCTCCTCGTCATTCCAAACTCGGTCATTTTCAATCATTGTCCCTTCCTCATCCGTGCACAAGGCAAGGTGATCATTTCGAAAATAAAAATTAATTTGTTGTATTTAAAATTAACATTAATTATCGCAGCGCACAACATCGACGAAAACTCAAGCAGCAACGGCGAGAATCTTCCAGCAAATCATGCTGCAGGTTTGACAAATGAAAATCTTCGAATCATTGTGCCTCCCCCTATAGCCGAATATCCCGTTCTCACAGAGAACGCATTGATGGATAAGAAAACAAATGCAGATGATACCAGATGACCTGATTGCAGGGCACATTCTCGCTGTTCTGGGAGATTATCCCGGGCGCGATACTTCCGATTTCCCTCATCTTCGATCTCCGATTCATTCCGGACGAACAGAACGCGATAATACGACCACTATTCATGGTAGTGGGCTAGATTTATCCCCTCGACATCCCTATTTCGAAAATTCGATCAATTTCGAAAATACGTTATTTTTCAGACTTTGGTGATGCTAAACTCCACACAGATGAGAATCCTGTACATAATCAAGAATCGTGGCCTGATCCAGGTCGAGTTTTCGACTGATTTCGCATTTTATTGGAAAGTTTCAGTCCTTTGCCCTCCTCTATTCCGAGCTGAGAAGACTGTTCAAGCGAGTACATATCGTCCCAATGAGTGCAGCAAACAGCATCTCGTCCTCTAGCCGATTACGATAATGTTACTTTCACATGCATTTTTATCTTTCCATTTGTCCAAGATGTTCAAGCTTGAGATGTTGAATATTTGCGCAAGATCTGTCCATTTGTACAAGAACATACGAAAAATCACGAAACGTCAGTATTCTGTCACTCGTATCTCGGACTCTCTGAATCACCTGTACTTGACAAGTTTGCGATCCATCAATCTACTCGTTGTTGATAAGGCATGATATAAAACAGCATAAGAACAACTAGAAACCAAGTGAATAATAAATGTTATCAACGCACATACAACGAACGATATTTATGTCTGGAAAACGGTCAAATATGCCTGTGAAGTACCTGAAATTCTGCTTTTTCTATCATTTTACTGATTTAAATACTCACACTCTTCGCTTGGTCCTTAGCTAACCGTACTGCAAGTTGTCGCTTCATCGAAGGTGTCAGAAAGCAAGAAATCGCTTGCAAGAAACGCCAGCGAATCGGCATTAACTGAAAATCACTGACAAAATGCGGGAAAATGGATAAGAAACGAGGGCTGTTGACAAGAAAATGTCCTTTGTCTCAAGTAGAAACGGGCGGGTGCTAGGCGAAATTGTGCCTGAATCCAGGGGAAGAGAAATAGCCAGATGTGAGAGAAACTAGGGATTTATTTGCAAGTGATCTCCTCTTTCTGCGCGCTCTCTCGCCGGTTAGAGATATGAGGGAGCACGCAGTGAAAAGAAAAGACACCACATGTAACCGAAAAGAAGTGGAAAACGCGGGAAAGAGCCCTTCCAGCTTGTCGGTGTGATTCATCCCATAACTTCTCTCCTATTGTTGTGTTCCGGGAATGTTTGCGATTGGAGAGATTGAGGAGCTGATCAAAGGGAATACAGTCTTTATTCAAATCGATTTGATAATAGTTACAAAGTGCAACGAGAAGAAGAAGAATTCTTCATCGAAACTTGCCTCGCAGCACCTGCAACTCCTTTTTAACTCAATATTTTCGTAAAATATTTCTGAAATCCCTCACATCCTTTGCTTGGTCCTTGGCCAGTCTCAGTGCCAGTTTTCTCTTCATCGATGAGGTCAGAAAGCACGAGAACGTCTGGTAGACACGATAGCGGATCGGCATTGTCTGTAATCGTTGTGTTTTACGCAAGTTGCGTTTACGAGGAATGATCAGCTTGCAATCCCAGGATTCGTGTTGATGATTCTAGGGGAATCGTCTTACACGCACTCGATTAAGAAATATCTAGAAATGGATGCGATAGCGGACCGGCATCGCACCGTAATCTTTGCACTTCAATTAATTCGCCTTTGCAATTCAAGAAAAATCATTCCATGATTCATGAATGATTCAAGGGGTTTCGTCTCACAGTATCTCAATTTAGTATGGTTGTATTAGAGATGGCTTGGCAAGAAATGAATCTCTTCATTCTGCACGCTCTCTCGCCTCTCTGACAGGTGAGAGGGTACGATTTCTTGCGAAGCCATCTCTAGGTTGTATGCCCCTAGCGGGTCTGCTCCGTTTTAGGACTGGTCGTTTTAGAACTCCTGTTTTTTTCGATCTCAGGAAGTGTTTCACAACATTTTATTTTTGACCTCTGTAGAGTTCTAAAACGACCAGTTCTAAAACGGAGCAGTCCCGCCCCTAGCGTACGATGCCCAAGAGACAGGACACGATACAATGAGGGTCCATGGATGTTCAGTTGGGATCAGAGATCTCTCGATTTCAGTTTGACACGTGCTAGAAACACCAGGAAGTGAGAGAAACAACTGCAGTTGTGTAACAGCAGGTGTCGAACTAGAAACGCGATGAGAAAATGAGTGAAGTTGTAGAATAGAAACTGGTCAGGATCGAGAGCTCCTGTCTATATTATGCGTTCATTCTATCGCAGTCGCCGGTGGAATTGCGTGAAATGTAGAGAAGGTGGCTCGTTTGCGTGCATTAGTTGCCTGATTGTGGTACTAGCAACGGATCAAGGGCAACAACCTGTCACTACATCCCATATTCATTTTACCGTTATTGCTTGTCATAATGCGCGCTGAATGAGAATTATTGCGCAATCTAGTGAGATGAATAGGATAGTAGCAAGTGGTCAAGATGAGGAATCAGTCATTCCGCGTTCATTTCTACCGCTATTGCCTCTAAGATTGCGTATAATAATATGGCGGCTCGTATTGCGCACTCAACTGAAAGGATAGTAGCAAGTGATAGTAGCAAGTGGTCATCCCTCCCGCCTCTCTGATTCATTTCCATATCGTTAGTTGTATTCCGGGACTGGGACAATACGTGATTCATCTATTTGCAGAGGGTAGATAATAGGACACTGTTCATGCATTCCTGTCGAATTCCAATACTGAATCCCTTTGAAGCATCCCTTGTTCATTCGAACATGGACGCTCCTACAGTTTCCCGGGCAACTGGGTGAAACCTAAATGAGTTTCGGAGTTTATTGTTAAGATAAAATGGCTTATCGCAGGGTTTGCTGTAGCGGATAGAATCGGTTTGTAGATAATAGACGACGCCCGGGAAAGTGCAGAAGTGCCTTTGTTATAATCTGCTTTTAGAGAATTCTTGATCATTTTCTGTTGACTTTCCTCACATCCGCAGAATTACCAGAACACCTATCAGGTGACGCGTTTTTATGCGCTTGTTTGTTGGTCTTTCCCACTCTCATTCCCCATGAATCATCCTGTGTCGGGTATAAAGCCTGAGGTGTTCACTTTTTCCCAGACACATTTGTTCTCTGTTTGTTTGGGTGCTTTTGTCCTTCACAGCATCGTTATTTTAGGACTTCACTCTTTTATTTATGCCTCGTTTCTCGGACAGAAGGGGTGCTTTCTATAAAAAGTGTGAGAGCTTCGTAGTGGCATCGTAATAGAAAGAGCGTCCTGCTAGCAAAAGAAGGGACGAGTGCGAACAAAAAATCTTATTTATGATGAGTGCTGTCCATAAAATATGCGAAAAATTCGTAGTGCCACTAAATAGCACAAATGAATAGAATAAAAGGAGGGATCGCCTTGCGAACTCTCTCCTCTCATTGCGAGTATCACTGAGCGATTAGCTCATTGATTGCTCTCATTTCACTTCTCTTTCCCTCTTTTCCCTTCCGTTCTCTACTCACTTTCCGTTCTCACACACTCCAATTTCTCCCCCGCGCGCGCTTTTTAATTAGTCATCGTCTATTTCCTCCCACCCATAGCCATTTTCTCGCTTTATTGCCGACACTATGTTAGCCATCAGTCAGTTATGTCTGTGAGACATTTGTAGAGGGCTCTTGATTATTAGCTCTTGTGGCTTTTTTTGGATAAAAGTAGCGTAGTTCAAGGTATATCTTTCGTTCATGTGTCGATTTTGCGCTAAACAAAGCAGTGTTCGTGGCGCGCACATTCTTTCGGATACTCGATTGAGACGTGCAGTTTCTGTTGTTTTCGATCATTTCGAATACCTAATTCCTGACTTCTTCAGAATCGCTCCAGAATGCCCCGATTCCTCCTCAGCATCTTCTTCTTCTTCCTCGTCATCTCCTCAACAACTGCCATCCGGGAACTGGAAGAGGCCAAGACGTGGTTGGAGTGCATGACTGTGTGGGTTTTATTTGTGTTTTATTTACTTGTTTAAAAAAAATAGAAATTGTTGTTTTGTCAATGAAAATGCTATCGGAATTGTTGTATTCTTCCCTTGCTTGGTATCTACACTTTGTGAAACATATCTCACACTGTTCACTAGTGAATCTCAATTTCAGCTGCCTCGACACTCCCTCAATCCGCAACGCTGTTCCCTCGTGCACCCTTACATGCAAGAACATCTTCAGCAGTCAGTTTGCGACGGGAAGGCCGATTCCGAGGGGATAAGGGAGATTTGGAATGATGAACTGATTATTTGGACGCAATTGTACGCAGATCTCGATCGATAAAGTGATTTTGATTCAAACTTCATTGTTAAATTGAGTGAAGCGCATAACAAATTCATTCTAGTACCTCATTACATGGCCTATAAATTGGCATACTTTGCCGACTTCAACAACTCGAAAACATGTTCCGTTCCCTCGTGTTCCTCTCCGTTTTCGTCCTCGTCCTCTCCACCACTCCTGGCAATAGTGAAGCGAATAGAATGTCTCCAGTCCAGCAACTGGAGGCGACCAAGACGAATTACGAGTGCACCAATCTGTGAGTTTATTATTTTTATTAATTTTTCCTTGACGTTAAACTATCTTTTCTTCATTTCAGATGCATCAACACGCCATCTATGTGGAATACAATTCCAAGCTGTGCTAAAGAGTGCAAGAGAATTTTCAACCATCAATTCGAGAGGAAAACGTATTCGTAATGATGATGTAATTAAAATAATAAATAATTAAAAGTGAAATGAAATTGTTATTCCCACAAAAATGACTCAAATCACTAAGCAATGCCATGATAATCAATAGGAAAAGTGTATTGCTCCAAAAGATAACGCCACTCGGCTCGGACAATCCATGAAAGTGCCATAGATAACAGCAATGAAATGCACGATAAGCCGTTGAAGCTCTCTTTCTTCTCTTGAACAATACTGCGCCACGTTCTATTGATTTTCTACTGATTTCCTCTCGAAAACCGAAGGTAGGTTAGATTCCATTCACTGATAATTTCGCATTGCATTGTCTGCATTTGTTTTGCTTATTCTTGTCTTCGAATTTGCAGTTATGGAAGCAGTCGAGACAAGTAGATAACAAAGAGATGGAAAACGGTTCATCGAGATCGATAGAGGAAGAAATCGCAATTCAACGAAGAGAATCGTTCAACGATCTGGTCGACATTTATTCCCTCCTATCGTTAGTGTTTCTCTTTATTTGTGTTCTCTCTATCTTTCTTAGTCACTATTTGGATGATCGATGGACTTATCGGTTCATGCGCTTTAAATTCAATTACGAATTAAACGTGTGATAAAAATCATAGTCATGCAGTTATGCACAAGATCAACCGATAAACAAACATTCCAAGCAAAAAATAACACGTTTTATTCACGATCTCAACCATGAGACAACACAATCTCATCAATTGCCGACCGCACGCACCAGCAAGCGAACGCGCTGCTTTCCTTGCGCAGCCAGGACGTCAATCTCTAGCTTAGAGGCGAGTAGTCCAGTCTGCGCCAGGGCAATCTTCACTCCATTCCAGTAGTTACTAGACACTTCAGACGCCTCGTTGGCAACTGCTCTAGTGCGAATTTCGACGCGCTGAGCGACCAGTTGCGCAGCTTCGAAGAGGAAAGGAGCAAGGGAAGGCACTTCGGGGAGGGCTGCAAAGGAGCTTTTTTCTTTTTTTTTTGAACAACAACAAAGACCATAAAATTCAGAGCAGAAGTTTGAATAATTCTGATAAAATGCAGTAGGTCGAATGACAACTAGCTCACAACACCGTGGCTGACGTAACAGTTGTCTCTCGCATACTTCCGGTTCTCATCGCCGATAATAAACTCACGATAGATAATGCCCGGCTTGCAGATGTCCGCTGACAGAACGAGAGTGCCGATTCGGTCGCGCGCTGCTCGCAGCAGGTCCACGATTGAGGAACTGAAAACGAGGATTTTAGAGCTCAAGAACGTTCCTAAAATATGCGTTCTAATATTATTTTTTTCAAGAAATACAATGTAAATTCTAAAATGATACCTGAACAGCAACCCTCCTTCATGGCCCGAACTGGTGAGCAGATTCTGAAGCCCATCAATCCAGAGGTCATCGACGTATGTGGTAGCAAGGGCAGTCTGGCAGATGGTGAGCATATCTTTGCATTGGTCAGAGTAGAACACCAGCTCCAGTCTCTCGATGGTGGAACAGCGAGTGAATAGTCTCGCGATGCGATTCAGAGTAGCTTGGGACTTTCTCAGACCAGGGGATCGGGCTTCGAGTATCTGGAATGATTGAAATCTTAAGTGATACTGGACAGTGTTGCTGAGGTACCAAGCTCGTTAAGCCTCTCGTAGACTTGCTTGCTCGTTTTGTCATTAATTGTGTGTTGATTGTTGATCTACAAAACTGAAACCAACCCCTTGTTCATCCACTGTCGTAGTCCAGCTGTCAATGCCGAGAAACTTGCAATACTTTCCCACATTGCCCGACAGGCGAACGATAAGGGTATCTCCGTACTCCCGTGATGTCCAGGAGAGGTAGTGGACGACCACAGGGACAGATGGAATGTGATCAAGCACTGCAGTGTTCCAGCGAGGAGAGATCTGAGCAGTTTGTTGGTTTCTTTTGACACTTGGCAATTTAAAGAGAATTCTAACAATTTTCTGACAATTGTGAGACCATGTTGACAGTTGTGGGTGTATTTTTGACAATTGACAATTTAAAGAGAAGTTTGGCATTTGCGAGTAAATTCTGACAATTATGAGACAATTCTGACAATTCTAACAACTGCACAAGACTCACCAATCGCGCATCTTCCAAAGTCGCGATGTCCACATGGCGGACGATTAGACGCACGACGTCCGTTGGCAAGTCGTTGAGATGGAGATCATTGTCTGTCGATGACATTGTGGACAATGACTAGAAGATAGGAGGGATAAAATATTTTTTTAAATGTTTCGAAATTGGCGCTAATTTTCGAAGCGGCTGGTACGAGTTGAATATAATTCAAATCGGACTATCTCGGGATACAAGCTTTATTTTCACGACAACAGTGCAATAGTGATCATCCATCCATTTGGGTAACAGATTCATAAAAGCAGTTATAGTACGATGGCTGCGTAATTGGATGTTTCGAGTCGATTTCGAAATCATTAGCGTTGAGCCAGTCTAGAACCTCTTTCTGAAAGAGAATGTCGATGATTGCTTTCTTTTTCCGTACACGAGATAGTGAAATATACCTTGAATTTCTCCTTGAATGTTTCTGGATTTCTGACGAGCACGAGAACAGGTCGCTTGTTGCAGTGAGCGACGACCGCATACTCATACTGCACTCGACCGAACGTATCGTAGCCTTCCGGACCGACTTTGTAGATCCAGACTGAAAATTTGAACTGTTTTAGACGTTTCCATCTTTCAAAAAATGTATCTGAGCTCACATTTTTCTCCACTTTGATAGATATTTTGATACGTGGAGACGTGAAATGCGAGCATGGCATTTCTCGGCTCGGACGACCTCATGTACCCGAATCCCTTCGTCGCAAGATTCGATTTGTGTTTGTACGTCATGACAACGTCGAAGGTGGTCGTGTGGCGGGTCGTCATCAGTCGACCGACTGAAAAATCAAGAGTTTTATTCCAAGCAGATCAGCACAGGCTTACAGGGAGGCCAATGAGACGCCTACGCATCCTAAATAAACTCACAATCAGTGGAATGATTCGTCTCATTAAAATCCTCACTAGAGTCCATCCTTTGTCAAGGAGGGGGGCGGGGCTTGGTATGGAACCAAAAAAGTGCTGACTCACACTCGTAGACCATGCATTTGTGGCCTTTTCTCATTCTTCGATGATAATCCGAATCGATAAGCCCTTCGAACCATCTGTGAAAATTAATCATGAGCAAGACGAATTATAGAAACGCCCACCTTCCCATCATCTTGTGCATGTCCAAATCATCGGCAACCGTGTATTTGAACGGAAATTCACCGCTAAACACGCTAGCACATACGTCGTCCTGGTAGCGCGGTCCGGGAAACCGGAGACCCCAAACCGCGTCATTTGACCCGAAGTTAATGATGGGCTCGGCAGTAGTTGTTGGAATTTCAACGATGACTCCACTCCCTTCTTCAGACGAACAGGGAAGAATGATAGCACTAAGAATAATGAGAAGGGTCGAGGCGAGAGGTCGTTTCGAAGTCGCCATGCCACTCTGAGAGCAAAGGAGTGTATTATCGTGGTGCGAAATCTCGGTCACTTACAGAAAGAAGAGTGGCATAGGGAGATTTCGAACCCAGATAAGGAGCCATTTCGAGCACATTTCGTTGCTTTCGCCGCATGGCGACTCTAACGCGACTTCTCACCTCCGTCGCTCTAATTCTCAGTCTGAGCTGTCCTTCTGATGGAAGTACCGTCGTTGACGAGGCCAAGTCGCTGCTCTCCAATTCATCAACAATCGATTCATGCGACCCGATGAACATCACGCAACCTCACGTCTACATTAGCAAGATGATGGGAAGGTGAACTTTGTGGTTGCTTTATCATAAAAAAACACATTTTGCAGATGGTTCGAGGGCCTCGTATCTGCTCCAACGCACAACCAAACTTGCATCGTCTACGTGTGTGAGTCGTCTCATTTTAAGAATAATGGGGAATTCATTGTCGACATAAGCTGATAGATCGTTCTCCTAATTCGGCGCACTGACTCGCCGGTCGACCGATTGAGAGACTGCACAGAATGAAGGGAGTTGTTGTAGACAATGAAGGGGGCATACTGAATTAACTCAAATGGTCGGAACGAGCTTACAAAATGTCTCCAAGCGTGATGTTGCTGTCCAGTAGTGATATACTTTATCTAGATCGGCGACTCGAGATGTACGACTACGGAAGTCCGACAAGGTACAAGATCGAATTCGAAGCCGAGAGAACGTACAGAGAAGAGGGCCATCCAATGAGAATCGATCGCATTCGTCATCTAGAGACGTCTAATGAGGAACTGCCGATGATCAAGGGTGGATGGAACCCGACAACCTGTCTCTTTTCGAAACTGTACCTCTTTAATTACCGCAAAAAATACGCCGTTGTCTAGTCCAATATTAATTCCAGTCTGGATCTATAAGGTCGGCCCCGAGGCTAAAGATCCGTACGGAAGACTTCAGTTTGAGTATGCTGTCATTTCGAATTGCGAAAAGTCTTGGATACAAGTTCTTGTGAGAAGTCCGCAAACGTTCAAAGAAAAACACAAGGTAATAAATTGACCAATCTTTAACTATTTTTCGGCTCATCTACGCTGTTTCAGAAAGAAGTCCTCTCGTGGCTAGAGGAGAACGATTTCAACATCGGAGAGCTTGTTCAACCAGACTACTCTAACTGCTATTTCGCCGACTCGATATCTGAGATATTTCCACATTTCCCTGCGAGAGATTAACGATAAAAAATATTAATATACATGTTTCTTTTTTGCACAACTATAATGATACGTACGGCACATAGTTTCTGTACGACAACTGAGTGAGCAAATGTGAAAAGGAAAATTTCTAAACCCGATAACGCGCTTTTTCGCATTAGTCCATTGATCGCTGTTAGTCCGCGCTGTTTCCCGGGAAAATACCTAGCTTTATTCAAAGAAAAACGATAACACGACACAACTAGTACCCGTCCGTCTGGGTAACCGACTCATAATAACAATCGAAGTAGGATGGTTGTGTGATTGGATTGTCTTCGCTGATATTGAAGTCGTTAGCGTTGAGCCAATCGAGAACCTCTGTCTGTTACAAATTTACCATGATTCTTCTGTTTTCAGCGTACACGAAATACTAACAATCACCTTGAATTTCTCCTTGAATGTTTCTGGATTTCGGACGAAGACAACCACAGGACGCTTGTTGCAACCAGCTACGACGGCATACTCATATTGCACTCGACCGAACGAATCCTCGCCGTTCGGACAAACTTTGTAGATCCAGACTGGAACAGACCACCTATTGACCCTCTTCTTGCTATTCACGCTCAAGTGTTGGTGAAAAAAAGAGTAAAGTATAAAGTGTAAATTTCTCGACTGCTCACATTTTTCTCCAATAAAATACGGCCATGTGGATACGTGAAATGCAAGCATAGCATTTCTCGGCTCAGACAACTTCATGTACCCGAAATCCTTCATCTCGGTATTTGACTTTTCTTTATAGGTCTTCACAACATCGAATGAGGTCGAGTGATGAGCCATGATAAGTCGACCGACTAAAAAAGGAAAAGTATTTCAAGTAGATCAGCGAGGACTAACACTCGTAGACCATGCATTTGTGGCCTCTTCTCATTGTTCGATGATACCGCGAATCGACAAGACCCTCGAACCACCTGTGAAAATACTTTTACGTAAAGTTTGAGATATGAGTCGTCTCATTATTACTCTTTCTCCCGACAGTAAAGTTCAAAACACCGGCGAGAGAGTGCGTGAAATGAAGCAGCAAATGCTAACTCGACCCGTCAGTGAGACAAGTGGGGCGTTAAATAACGATAGTTGTAGAAACGCCCACCTTCCCATCATCTTTCGCATATCCAAATCATCGGCAAGCGTGTGCCGGAACGGCTGCTCTCCACTATAATAGCTAACACATTTGTCATCCTCGTAGGGTGGGACGTGGCGGATACCCCAGAACGCCCAGCTTGGTTCGAGTGAAATGCGGAGCTGGTTAGCAGTCGTCGGAATCTCCTCGATGACTCCACTCCCTTCGGAACCGAGCAGTGGGGAAGCACTAAGGATGAATAGAAGGATGGAGGTGAGATGTAAAGTCGCCATGCCACTCTGAGAGCAAAGGGGTGTATTATCGCGATGCGAAATCTTCCTTTTGATGGTCACTCTATTGCAAGAAGAAAGGGGAATGTCACAGGGTAGATTTCGAACTAAGATATGGCGCCATTTCGAGCGAATTCCATTGCTTTCGCGGCATGGCTACTTTAACGCGACTTCTAACATCTATCCTTCTGATTCTCATGCAGAGTTCTCCTTGTGATGGCCATGATGGGAGTGAGATTGCCACCCTGTTGTCCAATTCATCTGATTCTTGCGATCAGATATCAGCTAATATCACGGATGCTCCCGTTTACATTGAGAAGATGATGGGGAGGTAAGCGAATTCTCAGAAGTGTTGACAAATCGGCGTATCTCCTTATTTTGCGTACTCTCTCGTCTCTCCACCGGCGTTAGATCATTTTAAAGAGAGAGGCGCTTGCCGAATTGTCATCATTAATTCCCACGCTCCTCCGATCAGATGATGTCTAGACTTCACAGATGGTTCGAGGGGGTCGTCTCTGCGCCCACTCACAACCACACATGTGTCGTCTATGTATGTGAGTCGTCGGTTTTGAGCAAGTTGCCTCCAAGCTTGGTTTCAACTTGTCGGCACCAAAACGAGCTTGATTTACATTTTCTGATATCCATCATTGCATATATCTTTTTCTAGATCGACGACTCGAGCTCTACGGACTCCCGACCTCATACACGATCGAATTCGAAGCGCAGAAAACGTACCGAGAAAACGGACATCCCATGAGAATTGATATCATTCGTCACTATGAAACGACAAATGAGGAACTTCCGATGCTCAAGCTCGGTGAACGGAGTGGACAATGTAAGTGCACTATCTCTGAACATCTTTGAATACCGCCATAAATTCGGCGATGGACTGGGGAGCTTTGCAACGAATGGTAATAGGAGAGGTTCCAATACAATACGAGTCAACAAAGCAAAAATGGCCGACCTCATTTGCCTGCCTTACCTTCCGATCACAATTAATCCTGCCTCTACTCTAATATTTTATCCAGTCTGGATCTACAAGGTTGGACCCGAAGCGAAAACTCCTTTCGGAAGACTTCAGTTTGAGTATGCTGTCATTTCGAATTGCGAAAAATCTTGGATACAAGTTCTTGTGAGAAGTCCGCAATCGTTCAAGAACAAGTATAAGGTGATAAATTTGGAAGACGGAATTCATTTTTATCAATTTTCTTTTCAGAATGAGGTCCTTTCTTGGCTCGAGGAGAACGATTTCAACATCGGGGAGCTTGTTCAACCAGACTACTCTTCCTGCTATTTCACCGACTCGATTTCTTCGACATTTCCACAATACCGAGCTAATTAAGAGCGATAATAAAGATTATGAAAGCAAATGTTCGAGTTTCGGACAAGAAATAATCTTTTTTTAGCACACAAGGCCCCACAGAAATAGTGTCAGGTAAATTTCATTCAAGAAACCAATCAATGGGTCAATCCCTCACCATACCACGGGTCTCCTGTAAGCCTTTCTACATTTTCCAGATTTCATTCAAGAAACCAATCAATGGGTCAATCCCTCACCATACCACGGGTCTCCTGTAAGCCTTTCTACATTTTCACAGGAGACCCGTGATGCTCACGCAATTCTTGTTTGTTAATGTTAAATTGTTGCAGTAAACAATCAACCAACCGCCGCGAAGAACTCCTTCTTGCACTGCAAGTACTTGGTTTCTGCGTTATCACCCGCTCCTTTCAGTCCTCGGCGCTCCTGAAATTGGAAGATTTAAATATTTAAATTATTTAAATGTATCAAAATGACCTACCACTGCCGTGAAGGCTTGCTCGCACGTGTAGTTGTGCCTACAACATATTTGATAATTTATTTTCAATCACAAGTAATTGGTCATAATCAGGCAATGAACAACAATTGTTTTGATAACTTACTCATTGTCAGCCTGAACAATCACAGCAAAAGCGAGAACGAAGAGGATAGTGAAGGAGAAGATGTTCATTTTCGAAGTGCGAATTCAGAAAAAAAACAATGGCTTTTATTGTGTTTGCAGAGCGCTTGCAATGAAGTTTTCCCACACTGCAATTGCAACGAAAAATCTTTTTTCGATGTGAATTTCAAAATTCCACAAGATCAAGTTGCTCTAAAGATCAAGTAGCCACTGGGTATACTCGTCTTCGTTACCTTCCATTTACAGTCATCAGTCTAGACTCATCCAGCCTCGACTCTCCTCGATGCACACACTCTCTCGCCTGCCACAGGGTGCAATGGACTACTCGGGTGTCCGATGATATCGTAAAATTATTGGATGTCCCCATCTCCGGGTGGTACTTAAGGGCATCAATCTCCCGTTGGAATAACTCAGTTTGATCCTGAATCCCATAACGATGTCCGCCTTTCCTCCCCTCTTCACCAGCAGCCCCTTCTTCGATATTCTGATCACAAGATTTGTCAGGTAAGATTTTTGACCTTTTTTTTGCCGTTTTACTTTTTTTCAATTTATTAATTTGGACCTTTCAGCAATCCGAACAGTCCTCCTCTCGCGATGAAGGATGCGCTTGGTTTTATCAATCATTTCCTCTGCCATCTTCACTCGGATTTGCATATTCGAGTCAAGCATTACATGGAGTAGTGAGTTCATTTGGTATTTTATCTAGTTATTTATGATTTTAAATCTAGAAAATCGTAATAATAATGACAATTTTGCAGCATCCACATGGAGCCCCGGACTCTCTTGGATTCGAATGGAATGCCGGTTACTCAATTCGAGTGGCACCATCTGCCCATCGTTAACGATCACTTTGTTGGCATGTGCGCAGATCTCAAGAAACTTATCAGGGAAACGCAAAGCTTGCCTCAGGTTCCCGAAGAGTACAAGAATGTGAGATACTAAAGTTATTAATTTAGAATTGTCAGTTAATAACGTCTAAACACTAAATTTAGGCGCTTTCCTGTCTGGATTTCGAGGTCGATCGTCTCCATTCGATTCTCACGATCATTGGACGGATTCTCGTCAGATACATGGTGAGTTTTATTACAATTGCATTCAATATTCCATTTAAAAATTATTATAATTGATCAATATCACTGTTTTCAGCGCACCACGCAGCCTCCCCAGTCGAAGAGAAACACTCATCAACTGCGTCGGAGGGAGCAGAAGGTATGCATTTTTCAAAATTATTATTTGATTTTCAGAAAAAATATACATTTGAAATTGCCGTTAACCGATTAAAATTGCAGAGCGTGAAGGCCGCTGCTAAATCGTCTGCCACCGCTAACGCCGGTGCGAGAAAGTCGAAGCAACCCCTCGAGAAGAAGATAGAGCTGGAGCTGAAGAAGGATCGCTCTGTTGCAAGAAGCAATTGTCTGTCTATCAAATCTGGTTAGTTTGTACTTCGCTTCACTGGTATTCTACGGATATCGGAAATATACTGCACCTTCTATGAATTGAAAAAAATAAATGGGAAGACTTTTCCCATTGAGATCTCCCAACGCCGACTGAGTCTCCCAGCTCTTACTCTTTCTTCTACGAGGACGAGAGGGAATCGAAGAAAGAAACGACTATCCACTCTGGTTAGTTTGGTCATTTTTTAAGCATCAACATTCAAAATTGTGATATTAATTAATTCGCTAATTTAGATCTCCCAACCCCGACCGAATCTCTGGCTTCGTATTCTTTCTTCTTCGATGAGAAGTTAGAATCGAAGAAAGAGTTTGAGGTGGTGTCAACTGATGAGGAGGACTTCGACTCATATTTTGAGGTAAAAATTTTCAATTACTCAAATTGATTTTTATGATTCCTAATATCAAATTATGTTGTCTAAATTATGAAATTTCAGGAGATTCTATCGATGGCATCTTCCATTTCTGACAACGAAGCTCCCATCTGTGAAGCGGAATGGAATGCCTTCACCAAATATGGATCATCTTTCGAAGACGAGGATCAGATTTTCTCTGAATTCACATCATCTTCAACGACAATCGACACGAATGATTTACTTTTCTCTTATCAGACGATTTATCAGAAAATGGAAGAGAAACAGCAGATGGAAATGGAGATTATTACGGTGAGGGATACCATAATTATTTTTTTCGCAATACTTTTATGGATTACTTGGACCATTCAAATAACGACTTTCCAGAACGAAATCATCGATGAAATGAACTACAACATCGCCGGATGTTTGAATTTTTTCCTCAGCGAGGTCTCTCATTGAATGAAGACTCGCGCCTCCATCACCACTTTCCCTTATTATTGTCCCAATCCTTTTTTATTCTTATCTTTCCATGTTTAATTTGCAGAAGATAAATCGAAACGAAATAATTGCGTGTAGATTTTTAAATGAAAAATAAATTGTTCTAACGAACTTGCCAGACTTTCAAAGACGATAAAAAATGTAGAATTCCAAACCAATATAGTTTTCATTCATGGAGCTTGCACACTTTCTCATTCAATATACATAGAGACCGCAAGCTCCGCCCACTTGGTGGGGACGCGAAATCGACGAAAACCTGCGCCGAGGCGGGGCAGTCTTAGTTCTCAACCGTTTTGGACGACCAAGTGATCGTTGTGTAGCTATTACCATCCTCTATAAATGAGCCGAGACGCATCTTGATCGAACAACTTTGAGTAGGTCAAAAACAACAAAACAAGTGCCTG
>LS585031.1:369209-386002 GCA_900490775.1 Pristionchus maxplancki
CTTGACTTTCTACTTGAATTTTGACCTACTTATCGAAAATTTTAAAAATATGGATATCGATCAATCGATAGAGGAAGGGAATAGCTACATGACAAGCTTTTGATCTAAGGATTTAGTTAAGGATGAGCCTTGTGCGCCCCCTGTCTCGCTTTTTGGTGAAATCGTGTCAACACAAAGTGGGCGGAGCTTGTGGCCCCTAAACATACGCTTGGACTAGAGTTGGGAAAGTCAAGCCGGGCTCACCGGGCCACCGACCTTCCAGCTTGACCCGGGCTCAAATATCGAGCCACTCGAAAAAGCCAAGAGCCCGGTCGGTCGCGTCGATTTCGAGAGTGAAGAGGCGGGCTGGACAACGGGCCGCGGGCCACCGCCAGCCCGTCTCAGCCCGCCAGGCCGATCTCTCAAAACGGGCTTTAGAGGCTGGGCCCGCGCGATGAAAAATCGGCGCCTCTCCGATTCGCGCGGATAGTATAGTGGTTGTGTTCTGCCGCTGTCAGTCAATCGACGCGAGTTCGAGTCCCACTCGGTGCAAATAGTCTTTTGCTCCTATTTTTTACTGTCACTAGTACATAGTTCATCAAAGTTCGTCAATTCAGACTGATCTCACTATGAAAAACTTACTGATACAAAGGCAAAAGCGTGTGGGGAAGGAGAGACCAGTCATTGCTAAAGAAAGTGAAGGATTGCTGTTGTTTCTCTGCGTTTGCTGAAGAGCACACTATTGATTGACATCCTCCCGATGAATGAGCAAAGTATGATGAGAAACTAAATGAGCAAAAGGATGTTCGCACTGAGCGGGACTCGAACTCGCGTCGATTGACTGAGAGCGCCAGAACACAACCACTATACTAACCGCGCGAATCGGAGAGCCACCGAGTTTTCATCGCGCGGGCCCTCCCTCTCCAGCCCGTTTTGAGAGATCGGGCTGGCGGGCTGAGACGGGCTGGCGGTGGCCCGCGGCCCGTTGTCCAGCCCGCCTCTTCACTCTCGAAATCGACGCGACCGACCGGGTTTCGAGCCTGATCGAGTCAGATGGGGTGTTTTCACAATCGGGCCACCGAATACCGAGCTGGCCCGGATTTACCAACCCTAGCTTGGACCTTATCTTGTTTCGGCACAAGACATTTCTTTGGCGACTTCATTTTTCCCCGATTGCAGGATTCGATGGAGAAACCGTCAACAACTGTCAATCTCTCATCGCTTATCACACCCTTTCATCGCTTAGCTCTTCTCAAACCCCCGATATCATCTGAAACTGAAGGGTCACATTGAATAATGATGTGGGGGAAGGGAGGAGACGGAGAGAAGAAGAGGGGCGGGGATCTGGAGCGATAGTTATTCTCGGGAACCAAACGCGAGTGCGCGTCTCTGACTCTCCTCATTCAAGAAGTTCTATCTCGTCCTACCAACCAGCGATTGAGCGCGATGGAGCAAGGAATAGAGAGAAAAATAGCTGGACTAGTTGGAGAAACGGCTCTTTTGGCTCTTTCGGCTCACGTGATCGATAAAGAAACATAGTCACGAGCTTACGCTACAGAACTCTCTCTCCGTGGTATTCTTCAAGAAACAAAAATATACTCTTTGCGGCAACGATTAATATTCAAAGAACGGTTTAAAGGAAACAGTTTACACAGGAAGAAATAGGCTTAACACTTGGAAAAGCAATGAATTCTGTGTTCAGAAAGGGCAAGAATAGAATGGGCTGTATCATTGTTTGATACTGGCGAAACCAATGGCTCCTTGAGTGAAGTTCCAGACTGTGCAGAAGCTCCTGAGGAATGGCTGGCCGAGAAGAATCTCAACTTTGCTATCGAAGAACGGAAACGCGTCAACGGCGAGCGCGCAACGGGGAGTGACTTTCTCATGCTTGACGATCAGTGAAGACGACGGGACGACGAAGGTGTGGTTGTTGATAACGAAGTTGATACTCGTCACAACTGCGTCGCACTCGACGGCGTAGACGCCGTGCGTGTACTCGGCGTTGTTCAGAGTGACATATTCGTCCCGCTGCTCCAAGGGAAGAATAATGACACTTGATCCTGAGTCAACTCCGGCGAGCTTGGGCTCGGGATCGTGGGCTCGGGATCGAATTCGGGTTCCGTCGAAAGTGAAGTCTTCAACGATCACTTCCCACAGATGGCCTGGGTTCGCAGTCGAGTCGTGCACATTGGTTAGATTGACGTATATGACGTCGGCGAAGTCGCAATGCTCGTTGTCCAGCGCGCCCCAGGTGAGCGCACCACCATCGTCGGTCTCGGGGAGCATGCTTCTTCTGAGGTAGAGTGAGAAGAAAGTGAACTCATGCAGCAGGCTTTCGAGCAACGATTTCGGCTCCTCGGGTTGTTGACGAGGGTACGCAAGACCAGCGAATCCTGGAAAATCATATTGAAAAATCGCCTAGCTATAGCGAAGGCACTTTTAGCGTTTCTCTGGTTTAGCCCGTTCTCGTTATTTCCTTTGCACAAGTTCGCGCGTTTTGTCCCTTTCGAGTGTACTCGAAGTGCTATACCACAGATTAAGCGACTATGTATGGATTTGTTGAGTTAACTCATTCATTGCGCTTCTAATGTAATATTTGTCTTCCGAAAGTGACCCTAAGCGCTTCCGTTAGCCGCGATAATTATCAAGAATTGTTTTCACTCACCGTCTGCTACCACGCGACCGAAATTTGACGACATCTTGTTTACAACCAGTAGGTCTTGACCGGGTAGTTGAAACTTTCCCAGAGCCATATCGTCTGTTCCGATAAAGCCGCTGACGTTTCCAGTGGCATAAGAGGCATTGTAGGGTTCCATCTTCGTATGGAAGGAAAGAGATTCCCTGCAAGAGATGACATTAGCTTATTTGAGCATGACATGCCTCGTAGACAATGAGGGTTAAACGGGTATGCTCCGTTTTAGAACTAGCCGTTTTTGAACTTTTGTTAATTTTGTCTCAGGAAGTGTTTTACGTTATTTTGACCTCTGTAGAGTTCTAAAACGACCAGTTCTGAAACGGAGCAGACCTGGTTTTAAAGGATTACTCAATACATTCTGCCTCACTCACTTGTACGGGAACACTTGGCGCGTTCGGTTGAAATCGGGATCGATGGTGCATGCATTCTGGGTTGAACGAATTCTGGGTTGATCGGGCGATTTGGGGTCGAATGTGCACTCAGGAGCTGTGAGCCAGGTAGCCATAGAACCAGTGTCTAGAATGACCGAGTACGTCCGTGCTGAAAGGAAAACGTTCGAACGAATCGGGCACGCAGAACCATACCAAACGAGCCAACAGTTATGTTGATACAGTACGATCTATCGTAGATGGAACGAGCTCGATCATCAAGGGAAGAAGAAGAATGACTGTAAATGAATGGCATCATTTAACAGATTGTTGTTACTTATAGTTACTGTGCGCAGTTGCTAATAACGGGCTCATGTCAAGAAATTCATACGCAATGTGTATGCGACTGTCACCATTGAATACTACTTTTCTGGTATTTACGAAGAGGAAAACATACCGAAGATGATGATTGCGTCTGCAAACGGGACGGCATCTATTGGAGGGCTCGTTGCAGCCATGGTTTTCAATGGCATGTAGAAGAGCCAGCTTATCACTGAAGAGGTTTTACCATTCTTAGAAGAAGCGGAAAAGAACTTTTGGAATAAAATCAAAAAGATCCTACGCAAGAATAAACTCAATTGAAGCTCACCGGCCTCGTTTCTTCAGATGAATGGGCATCGAGAAGGAATGGAGGGACGAAATGACCACTCCGATGAGTATAGCGAGAAGAAGTCCGAGAATCACGGATGTTTTGAGCATCCTGAAACAGTAAAAGGACGCTCGAGCATCGACGTTTACAATACTCGTTGGTTAGCGTTTACGCTATTCGTCGACCGCAACATCGTTGTGAAAGATAAACCGGAAGCATTCAACAAGGAACAGAAAACAAGGAACAGAGAAGATATTGGCAAGTGGGCCGCCGTTTCTATTTCTATACGCCCGATCGCTGGTTGGTAGGACGAGAGAACTGGTTGAATGAGGAGAGTCAGAGACGCGCACTCGCGTTTGGTTCCCGAGAAGAACTATCGCTCCAGATCCCCGCCCCTCTTCTTCTCTCCGTCTTCTCCCTTACCCCACATCATTATTCAATGTGACCCTTCAGTTTCAGATGATATCGGGGGTTTGAGAAGAGCTAAGCGATGAAAGGGTGTGATAAGCGATGAGAGATTGACAGTTGTTGACGGTTTCTCCATCGAATCCTGCAATCGGGGGAAAAATGAAGTCGCCAAAGAAATGTCTTGTACAGAAACAAGATAAGGTCCAAGCGTATGTTCCACTCTTTTTTCTCGCAGTGTGGAATTCAAGAAGGAATCCCACGGATAGCCAAAAGTCTCCCAGTTTTAAGGTTCCGTTCTCGCCTCTATGTTTCTTTATGCCATCACGTGAGAAGAAGACGGATGAGTGCAGAGAAAGAGTCGTTTCTCCAATTCTCTCTAGTCCAGCTCTTTTTCTCTCTATTCCTTGCTCCCAACGCACATCAGACGAGTCATGGGATGCAAGGGGAACGAGTGAGAGAAAGGGGAAGAAGCTCGGACAAATGAGGGAGTAAGAATGTTTCTAGAAAAGCACACTATTTGTAATTAGACCTAAAGCAAGCAACGAACACAAATAATGGAGGCCGCATTGCGGAGAGGTAACATCAGCGAGAGTGCTTACTGTTGCACTGATCTCAAAAACCTGGAAATTGTGAGAGAACTGAGCAATGAGCCTTAAGAATTGTGAAGAAAAATGCCTAACTCAGTGAAGTTTTTGCGAGTTTTTTCAATGTTAAAAGTTAATGCTTTGTATTTCGTACGTACGAGCGCGCTGAACTCTGTCCGAAGGTAGCTCAGAATGTTCCACTGTGATTCTTTTGTACCGGGGAAAGCATCAAATACGCTAAAATTACTAAATGACGGTTTTTACCGTGTGAATTACAAAATTCGAGTCGAGAAGTTTACGATTAAGAAAAAAGCGCAAGAAATCCAATTGTGCAGCCATACTACATCGGCTGTTATTATGACTCGCATACTCAGACGGAGTTGTACTAGTTGCGATGTTCTTTGTCAAAGCTGCTTAATGTTCATGTTTCCTTTATGGTGTCAATTCGAGGTGATTTGAATAAATTTAATGGAACATTATTCTTCTTCATTCTCGCAATGAGTCGTGTGCTGATTTCAGAAAATAATGCAAAATTGTGTTTAAAAAAATCAAAAATGAAATTTCCTGAATTTCGAAAATCGATTTAACCATTTCAACTAACCCGAAACTAGATGATAAAAGATCGTTATTTGTCCACTCCTACTTGTTTCAACACATACTTCTAAGAACTCATAGCAATTTCAATATTGCTAGCTGCAATAAATTTTGACCTACCACTGCCGTGAAGGCTTGCTCGCAGGTGTAGTTGTGTCTGAATGAATAATTGTAATTGTTAATTGATTGTTATAAAGACGATTTTGATAACTTACTCATTGTCAGCCTGAACAATCGCAACGAGGACGAGAAGGAGGAGCAAAGTGAAGGAGAAGATATTCATTTTCGAAGTGAGAATTGAAAGTCGAAATTGGCTTTTATTGTGTTTGCAGACTGCTTGCAATGGAGTTTTCCCATGCTGCAGCAGCGAAAAATCGATATTTCTTCGATGCGAATCTTCAAATTCCACAAGATCAAGATGTTGAAAAGATCAGATTGCCACTGGGTATGATTGCCATCCGTTTACAGTCCTCAGTCTAGACCAACCAGCCTCCACTCTCCTCGATGTACACACTCTCTCGCCTGCCAGCGGGTGAAATGACTACTCGGTCGTCCGAAAAAATCGTAAACTTATTGGATGCCCCCATCTCGGGAGGTACTTAAAAGCATCAATCTCCCGTTGGAATAACTCAGTTTGAATCTGATTCTTGCAGCGATGTCCGCCTTTCCTCCCCTCTTCACCAGCAGCCCCTTCTTCGATATTCTGCTCACAAGATTTGTCAGGTAAGATTTTTGACTTTTTTTATTGTGCCGTTTTACTTTTTTCCAATTTATTAATTTGACCTTTCAGCAATCCGAACAGTCCTCCTCTCGCGATGAAGGATGCGCTTGGTTTTATCAATCGTTTCCTCTGCCATCTTCACTCGGATTTGCATATTCGAGTCAAGCATTACATGGAGTAGTGAGTTCATTTGATCGTTTATGTAGTTATTTACGCTTTTACATAGAAAAACGTAATAATAATGATAATTTTGCAGCATACACATGGAACCCCTGACGCTTTTGGATTCGAATGGAATGCCGGTTTCTCAATTCGAGTGGCATCATCTGCCCATCGTTAACGATCACTTCCTTGGAATGTGCGCCGATCTCAAGCAGCTTATCAGGGAGACGCAAAGCTTGCCTCAGGTTCCGGAAGAGTACAAGAACGTAAGTTTTTTTCAAATAGTTTATCTAGATTTGATTGATATCGCATGAAGTCTCAGTCAGCGACTTGAACCAATCAAATTCAATTTCTAGGCTCTTTCCTGTCTGGATCTCGAGGTCAATCGTCTCCATTCGATTCTGACCATCGTAGGGAGAATTCTCGTTAGATATATGGTGAGTTTTTTTACAATTGCGTTTAATACCCATTCAAAAAATTAAAATATAATTGACCAATATCATTGTTTCCAGCGCACCACGCAGCCTCCCCAGTCGAAGAGAAGCATCGCTCATCAACAGCGTCGTAGGGGGCAGAAGGTATGCATTCTTTAAACGTATTCGTTGATTTTTAGAATAAAAAATTCGAAATCGTCATAAACCTATTCGAATTGTAGAAGACCCCTACCACTGCCAAATCGTCTGCCACCGCTAATGCCGATGTGATAAAACGGAAGCAACCCCTCGAGAAGAAGATTGAGCTGGAGCTGAAGAAGGATCGCTCTGTGCCAAGAAACTGCACTTCTAATAAATCTGGTTAGTTTGTGTATTCTTTTCAAACCATGGTTTTATATGAATAGTTTAATCAGTACAATTTTTGAAAATATGTTTGTAAATAATTTGCTCGTTTAGATATCCCAACGCCGACTGAGTCTCCCAGCTCTTACTCTTTCTTCTACGAGGACGAGAAGGAATCGAAGAAAGAGACGACTATCCACTCAGGTTAGTTTGGTCATTTTTTAAGTATTGGGTTTCAACATTCAAAATTGTGATATTAATTAATTCGCTAATTTAGATCTCCCAACGCCGACCGAATATCTGGATTCGTATTCTTTCTTCTTCGATGAGAAGTTGGAATCGAAGAAAGAGATTGAGGTGGAGTCAACTGATGAAGAAGATTTTGACTCATACTCTCAGGTGAAAATTTCAATGACTCAATTTGATTTTAACGATTTCTAAAATCAAATCATGAATTTAAAAATATATATTCCAGGAAATTCGATCGTTGGCGTCTACTATTTCTGACAACGAAACTACCGTCCCTAAGAGCGATGCGGAATGGTATCCCTTCACCAACTATGGAATGTCTTTCGAAGATGAGGATCAGAATCTCTCTGAATTCTCCTCGTCGTCAACGACAATCGACACGAATGAACTCCTTTTCTCCTATCAGACGATTCAACAGAGAATGGAAGATAAACAGCAGATGGAGATGGAGATGGAGATGATTACGGTAAGGGAACTATAATCGGATTTTCGAGATACTTTCTTAATTTAAATCAAATATTTTTGCAGAACTCCATCATCGATGAGATGAACTACAACATCGCCACTTTGTTCCTCGGCGAGATGTGTTATTGAAAAATGTCGAATATTTAATTTTTCGCCTTATTATTCCCACCCTAGCCACTCGTTAGACTATTTTTCTAATCACATAACTAGGAACACTATTTCTGTAGTCTTTCACTACTTTTTCCTGTTTAACTCAGAAGTTTGTTGTGGACAAATGATGAAGAAATAATAATCAATTTTTAAAATGGTTTCAATGCGTAGTAATTAAGGATATTTTGCAAACACAGATACGCCCGAAGTACTCGATGTTCTTACTCAATATAGAAAAGGCTGATAGGGAACAGCATTTTTTATGATTATGAATAATTATGAATACAATGCTTTTTACTTCGAGTATGGCCAAAATCATTAACCGTTGAGTGCTTTGTTGATGATGCTCTGAAATCAGAAGAAGTCAGTCTGGGACAAATTGAAGCAATTTCACCCTAGCTCCTTCGCCGAATTGTTTCACTAGTCTTTCGGCCTGTAATTTTTAGAATTATTTTCGGAAAATACATCAATTTTACCTTTTCAGTCTTCGTTTCCTTTGACTTTGCGCCGACCTGAAATGGGCATTGCATCAGCATTTTCATTGGGCATTTTCATAAATAATTGGCCAATGATCGAACCGCATCGAGTATCGCTTTCTTGCACTCATCGAATTTTCTAGTGACTTCTGCACCTGCTCTGTTTCCCAATCGAACCTGTAATACTAAGAAAAAGTGGAGAAGAATGAGGGAGAAGAGGAGGAAGTTCATTTTCGAAATGAGAAAGGAGGGGCGAATGGCTTTTTATTGAGTTTTTATAAAAGTGAAAAAACGACTAAGAAAAGGCCCTACCAATGTCCGGATTGCGCTATCGCACAAGAAGTCGAACCTGAATTTACAAAGTATTTGTATTTTTTAAGAAAAGCAAAATCGATAAACCAACACGATTTTGTTCTGTGCCTCGGCAACCGCAGCGAGGATAAAAAGAAGAAGTATAGAGATCGAGATGAATTTCATTGCTGAGAATGGAGATAGTGAAGACGAACCGCCTTTTATTGTGTGCTGGTGAGAGTTTGCAAGTGATTGTTTGATATTTGCTGATGCAGCGTGGGAATATTTTGTGGGTAACGTTCATAAAAATGCAGAATATATCCCAAATTTTGTTGTTTATATCTATGTTCAGTGATATTGATTAATGATTGAATATATTCAATCAATATTTACGCTAACACAAGACTTGTAATAACTAGACCGTTTCCTGATTCATAATTTTGCAACTAAACAAGTATTGTGGTAACAATTTAAAAATTTCAGATTCAATAATTTATTCAGTTCGTTATCAATAACTTGATCACTCTTCTTCAATCACGGAATGCGGCGATAATGTCCTGCAAGAAAGTGAATACTTCTATTTCTAAATATTAATATTAATATTTTTAATAACCTTCGCTCCTTCTCCGAATTCCTGCACGAGTCTCTTGGCCTGAAATCATTCACGTCATCACTTTCAAATTTTGCTCTTCTACCTTATCAGCCTTTGTTTCGGGCGTAACAGCTTTGTACTGAAAGAAAAGCAATTTTCATAAATCTGCATTGATAATATTTAACCGCTTTCCAAATCAAATTCTTGCATCCCTCGTACGTCTGCAGAACTTTGTCACCCGCCGCCATTCCAGTGTCATTCTGGAACAAATGAGATTCCAGAATTTAAAAGTGACATTTGACATTTTGACATTTGAACAATTTTCTCGGCTGGTTATTGGTGGGATATCAGCGGGGTTGCCTTAAGTGTTCCGCTTTGACGTGCGAGTTCAAATCCAAATTTTAAAAAAACCTACAAATTTTCTGATGGCTTCATCGCACACGACGTTGAGCTTGATCCTGAATAAAAGAAAAGAATATTTTCGATTTTTTTCAATAAATCTCACTTATTAGGCGGAATACGAGCGACTGCGGCACCGGCAATCAGAAGAATGAGGGAGAAGAGGAGGAAGTTCATTTTCGAAATGTGAAAGGAGGGGCGAAATGGCTTTTTATTGAGTTTTTGCAACGCATTGATTTCTCAATATTATGTTGCAGCATGGGAAAATCAAAAGAAACAAGATTTTGTATCGAATGCTGCATTGATCAATAATTGTAGTCAATTTTTATGTTTATTGAGTTCAATAACCCGAATTTCCCCGCTGGGCATACACGCTTCGCCTTCCGATCCCACTCCTCATTCCGAGGCCTTCTCTCCCTTGCTCTCCTCATTCCGCACCATCTCTCACATTTCTCCGGTCGATTCCAAACAACCCGAACGGATGCCGCCGCTTGCTCCAACTTATGGGCCAGCTTCATCTCATTCAGTCTTCCAAAGTCGTCTCGAGCCATGAACACCTCCCTCTTCGACAGCGACCACTTCTTCGATGAGCTCCTGCGGTAACTTTCTTTTATTAGATTATTTTTTATTTGATTTATTTGTTTATTTGTTTATTTTTATTTTTATTTATTCCAGCAATCCCCAGCGTCTTCCCCCGTTCGCTCTCGCTCACGTCCACATTGACGGCCTCTTCCGCCATCTTCACTACAATCTGGTGGAGCGAGTTAGACAGCACATGGAGTAGTACGTTCCTTCTGTTTTTTTTTCAATATTTGTTATTTTACCGACGAGAAGTAACATCGAGTGATAACATAGAGCCTCATTGCGGTCCTGGAACAATAAGTTTCAACGCTCCTTGTTAGAGATCAGGCCGAAGTGATGGAGGTTTACTCGTTGAAGAGTCACAATTCAATAATTTAATTTAATATTTTCAGTTCCTTCCCGCGCCAAATCATGCTTCCCTATCGCTTTCCCGATGAAGATCTCTTCCATTTCGAATATCGCAAACTGGAGTTCTTCCATGCCCACTTCCTCACTGTCCACGGAGATATCAAAGAAGAAGTACTGAAGAGGGAACTGATGAATCCCAATTGCGTGAGTTCTTATGAATCTCTCTATACTTTTACTAAAATTTGCTTGATCAATTCTCAGTATTAGTTATGTGCTAGATAAAATTGTGTCGATAACTTCATAAATAATGTTTCATTGTCCGTATCAGGGATTTCTGCTTGACGAGTTGGATCGGCTCAATTCGATTCTCACGATTATTGGATTCATCATTGACGTGAGTTTATTTTGTTTTTAATATTTTTAATTTTTCAAAATAAGTCTCCTATTCAGCCATCCACGCAACCCAGACGCTCGGAATGCACTCATGACAGCAACAACGGGCATCAAATGCATAATCGGGAGCAAGAGGTACGTAATATCTTTCCAGATTTCAACAATAATTTCAATTCGCAGCATGTCCCTGCTGTCGTGCAATCAGCGACTACCATCAATCAACGCGCTCGCAATGAAACCGAGCTGCTGAACTCATCTGATGATGACTCCGATGCTGCTTCGCTGGAACTCCCAACGGAAAAGATTCAACTCGAGCTGAGAGAGGAGCGATCTGAATCGAGATTCCTGGCATCGTTCCGCAGGCCTGGTAAGTACGCCGCAATTTTTGTTGCAAATTTTTTTTTTACTAAAAACATTATTGTTTTTGAGATACTTCGACCAAAGTGGATCAAACCTCATCTGATGTGAGCGAAGAGAAAGAAGAAATCGAATCTACAGATGAGGAGGACTTTGAGACATACAGTGAGGTACGGACATTTCGTATTTCAGCTTGATTTTTTCAGAAATTCCAAGATTCATTTTTTTTACTTCGCATTCCTGCTCTAATGTTTCCGTTGCAGGAAATACGCAGAATGGCTTCTCCGCTTGCTGAAGACGAATCGTCTTCTTCTGTCTCCTCATTCCAATCTCTTTCCTCTGCAACTAATCGAGTGTCGCCCATCTGGGACACTAATGAGGCTTGTACGTCCAAAGTCGTTGAGCCGTCATCTGCTGCATATTCACGACTGAATCTGGAGACGTCGGATCTTCTAAGCGATGAGAGGAGTCAGAGGGTGGAGGAGCAAGTGGTTGGTTATCTTTTCTCGTAATTTGGCGAACTGACTCGCAAGTAGAACGGTTGAGACTGTGTAGAATTCAGCCATAATCCATTCGGTTTTGAAGACAATGAAGGGTCATTTAAAAGTACAACGAATCGGCAAAACAAATGAAACATATTCAATTCAGGTGAAGATAATCATGGAGATGGAACTCGGCATCTTCTCGATGATCGACGAGATGGCAACTGCGATGAATGGGATGGAGGCTGATGAGTGAAGAGCACATCGCTCCATATTTCAAGAAAACCATTGCTTATTTACTCCCGTCTCCCACCCATCTCTTTTGTTCTTAGGATATTAGGTGACCTTTGATCACTACTTGAAATTTGTATGTCTGGATTGTGTCTGTATTGTCTTGCATTGCTCTGTGGTGGAGCAGAGGAATGATAAATAAAGATGCTTCATTGCAAGACTCATATAACACAATACAGGCTCTTTGACACGTAAGTGTAGTTACAGACCAGGGGCACCGGGGGCATTCTTCTACTTATCTGAATGCTGTGCGAGTTGACTACAGCCTGCGCGAGGTCATCCATGATTCCGAGTGGGAGGTCCTCCGCGTCTTTCCTCGATACATACTTGAGTGAAGCTGCTACTCCTCGGGTTAGAAGCACCGCGGCCCGAGACGACGTGGCAGATCATGGAACCTCCCATGGTCACTGTTGCTGCTCCAATGAAGGGCCAGAAAGATAGGAGTAAAAAGAGGAGAACGGGGGCATCTGCAACGCGTAGAATCAGCGAAATTCCAGCAATTTTTTCATAAAGATACACGGTGCTGGGTCGGATGAGAACCGGAAGTAGGCGAGAGACAACTGTTGTGTCAGAGACGGTCTTACGAAATAGTTCTCATCCGACCTAGTGCCAAGATACCCGGTTTAGGATAAAAATTATACCTGACTTAGTTTTCGTGTACTGCTCATCTCGCTGGTGGAGTGATGTAAACGATTGGTTGACTCATCACTGAATCGAGTCGAGCAGGAGTAGACCGCTGCAATGAATGAGATCAGTTAGATACAAAAAAAGAGCGGCGAGGAACAAAAACGATCGCAAGCTATACGATGGAAAGCAGCAATGGAGCTACATTTGCGCAGCGAGCGAGGGTGAGTGAATGAGGGAGAGGTGGAGGGAGGTTGATAAGAGCGATAAGGAGAGGGGAGGAGATTCAGCAGAGAGTCGAGCCTTGGAAAGCAAGCGTAGTCCTGGCGATTGTCGATACTGTGCAAAAATATGATGGAATGGAGTGGGATGATGGACCTCCAGGACAGAAGAAAAGCAATGGAAAATCAGGAGTTGGAGATGAGAGTCACTGATGACTTCGCCAAGGAATGACAGGCTTTGCCCGGAAGAGTCGCAAGTTGAAAACATGAAAGCGGTGCAGCAGAAGGAAGTAGAGGAAGTGAACCGTGTGCCCATTTTTTTTCATCATGCCCCTCACATATTCAGCAAGATAAGACCCCTTCTCTCTACTTACTTCTCAATCTCTTGTTAGTGATACTTCTTGCTTACAAACAATTTGGGTCAGCGATTTATCCATTTATTCAACGTCAACATCCTCTAGTTCCTCCAATCTAGGCTCTTCCTCGGTCATCTGATCCAACATTTCCTCCATCTCTTCGTCTGTGAGCTCCTCGTCGTACTCCTGGGGAGCCTCAGTGCTAGGAGTCTCGTAGTCGTCGTCGTAGAGCGGCGTCGTATTCGGCGTAGAAAGCGTAGTCAGGTGGCGAGGTGCTCGAGAAAGGGGGATGTTTGGCTTTCATTCACCCCTCCTCAAGCATTCCATGCCGTGGCATAGGTAGGTGTTCCATTCCGCCACCATTTTCCAAAATGCTTCTTCCCGAGCCAGAAGTAGTGCTTCTTGCTCACGGTACCAGCTCATGCATCATGCAGCCTGAAGCTCCTCGTGAGGGTCTGCTCGAGAGCCAGGAATCGGGTGAGATTGGCTTGTGAGCAGGGGCATCGGCATCTGCAACGAGTAGAATCAGCTAAATTCCGGTAACTTTCTCATAAAGATAGCCGGTTTTGGAAAAAAATTGCACACCTGTCTTTTTCATAGACTCATCTCGCTAGACTCAGTGATGTAAACGGTTGGATCATTGCAGAATCGAGTCGAGCAGGAGTAGACCGCTGCAGTGAGTGATATTAGATAATTGAAAAATGAAAATACGGGTAAAAGGTGACGACGAGACAATATTCGGACAAGCTATACGATGGAAGGATGGAAGGGGAAGTGTAATCAATGGGCGGAGAGGCGCGTGGATTGATAACATTGATAAGGAGTGGAGGAGAAATGTCCTTATGGAGTGGGGCTCGAAAGGCCATAAAATATCAGCGTGGTTAGTTCGAAAATGATAGAGCTCGGTGAGCAATAGATTCATTTTCGTCGTTTCAAGGATATTGATTGTTGAGCGAATAATAGCTCCGGTTTTTTTATGTTCAGACAAACATCTCTGATAGCACGTTGCAAAGAACCAGAAACCAGTTTGAGTCAAATCTAAAGTGATTTCGTTACTTTTATTCACACAGTTATCAAAGGAGTTCCAAATCTACCACAGTTTAGTGTTTCAATTCAAAGGGATAACAACTTGTTCTGCAGACTTTTTTAAAAAAAATATTCTGTCTTTATCACTTTGCACAGCGTCACAATGTGTGAATCAATGTTGGATAAATATTATGGGAAATAGGAGAAACGAGAACAAACAGGATCAATCAAAAAGGGGAATGGAGAATTCGAGTCTTCTTCAATAAGAGACCTCTCAGAGAAACAAATTGAGACATCCGGCGATGTTGGAGTTCATTTCATCGATGATTTTGTTCTGAAAAGGGTGATATTTGCTTAGATCATGAAAATAAATTAGTTACTTCAAAAATATTTTTTTATTTTCCTTACCGTGAGAATATCCATCTCCATTTGCTGCTTCTCCTCCATCAAACGATTCGAAATCGTCTGATAAGAGAAAGGGAATACATTCGTGTCGACGGTCGATGAAGACGATGAGCATTCAGAGAAATTCTGATTCACTTCTTCGAGAGACAAGACCGATTCACAGACGGCGTTGAATTTCTGAAAGAGACTGTTAGAAAAAACATAATTTAAAAAAGTGAAATTTTCTCGTACCTCGTAGTCGCAAATCTTCGGCGCCGACAGTCCATAGTGCGACAGCGGTTTCCATTCCCTTTCAGAGGTAGATTCGTCGTCAGAAATGGAAGATGCCAACGAGCGAATCTCCTGGAAAAAAATGTGTAAAAATCGTGAAAGTGGGACTGGAAAGGGAAGTGAAAAACAAGAACCATTAAAATATTCACCTCAAAGTACGAGTCAAAATCATCCTCATCGGATGACTGCATCTCATTCTTTTTCTTCGATTCCATCTTGTCATTCTGTGATTCAGTTGGGAGATCTTAATTAGCAAATTATTATCACTTACAATTGTCCAAAGACTGGTAATTCGTAAAAAATGAAGACATTTGCGTAAAAATTGTGCAGAAACTAACCAGAGCTGCTAGAGAGAACCTTCTTGCGATCCTTCTTCAGCTCCAGAAGAGTCTTCGTCGTTGGTAGTTGCTTCGACTTGCTACTTTTCTTCGACTCTTTCGGTTGCGTGGACTGAAAAGGATTTATCTAGAACAGATTTGGAAAAAAACAAAAATATTTTTTTGCACTCACCTCGAAAATGCGTCCGATGATGGTGAGAAGCTTCTGAAGGCGGTCGGTCTCACGCTGCAGATAATAGAGTCCCTGAATATCAAATTTCTTTGTCAAATTGTCATCTCGATAATAGAGTTCGTAATTCGGGGCGGGTAATTCGGACCCGACCGGGTAGAAGAGGCGGTCAGCGCGGAATGTGAATTACCCGGGATAGTTGGAATAAAAGGGCTCATTACCCGGGATATTCGGTAGTAAAATCATCTCCAAGGAGGCTGAAAGCACTGTAACTTCTAAATTTTGAGTGTATCAAATCACGAGGACTTTTCCTACGTAGTCGATAGCTTACATATTTGAACTTGTGCAATTCATCGGAGCGCTGGATCTGCTTAATCATCATCTTCAGATCCGAGCAAACGCTGAGGTAGTGTTCAGTGACGAAGGGGAGGTGGCGTTTCTCGTAGCGAGTCAGCGGTTGACCATTGCTGTCCGTGAGCAGCAGCGGCCGGATGGTAATGCTGCAATATAAAGAAAAATTTGAAAATTAAATTAGAAAAGAAAATGATCGAGCCAAAAAAACCATCCTCCCCAATTCAAATCCTGAACCGTACACGTTGCGGTGGTGAATAATGATTAAAGATTAAAGATTAAAGAGTATGAGCTCTTTCTCTCATCAAACATCTTTTTCGAATTCAGAAAATCAAAAAGTTGTTCAAAAGAAGGATCAATTCGTGACAAGAAGTGTACAGCAATCTACAGTTTTGTTGTCCTCATCTGAGCATTATTGTCTGACGTGAATAAATTATTATTATTATTATTACAGTTTTGTTGTAATAGCTGAACTCACTCGGGAATATGGCACCGCACTCTGCTCTGCAGGTGGTGACGAAGTTGCGAGAAAAAGAGATCATGAATATGAACTCGAGCCTCCTCCCAGGACGGAAGAGGAGCGCCTCTGCAGATTATTTTAATTAATACAAATTTAATTTAAGAGACCCTCCATGTGAGAACGTAACAACTGAGTAGGGGGCCACGGATGGCCATATGCCAACTAATATTTTTTCAGAGAGGGGGTCCCGAGGGAAGATCGCAGGCACACTTAACTAAGCTCATATATCGATTTTGACGAAAATACGGTATACCCCCAAAATAGAAGTCGAAAAATAAAATTTCTCAATTGTTGTCTTTTTTTACTTCTATCCTATGTATTTTTACGCGTAGAGTCCGAATCTGAACACTAGAACACGAGAAAATTGAAAAGAAAAAAGTTATGTACGAAAAACGATTTTTCGCGATCCAAAATGTCACTTTTCACTTCATAGAAAAATCAGTTGGTGATGGGAGGAGCTGTTCGTTATTATTTTGCAATCTAGAACACCTACCACGTTTAC
>LS585031.1:388322-412567 GCA_900490775.1 Pristionchus maxplancki
GTAAACGTGGTAGGTGTTCTAGATTGCAAAATAATAACGAACAGCTCCTCCCATCACCAACTGATTTTTCTATGAAGTGAAAAGTGACATTTTGGATCGCGAAAAATCGTTTTTCGTACATAACTTTTTTCTTTTCAATTTTCTCGTGTTCTAGTGTTCAGATTCGGACTCTACGCGTAAAAATACATAGGATAGAAGTGAAAAAGACAACAATTGAGACATTTTATTTTTCGACTTTTATTTTGGGGGTATACCGTATTTTCGTCAAAATCGATATGTGAGCTTAGTTAAGTGTGCCTGCGATCTTCCCTCGCGACCCCCTCTCTGAAAAAATATTAGTTGGCATATGGCCATCCGAGGTCCTTTTCCGTTCTCTCGTGGATGGTCTCTTAATTTAAAATATTGATTTAATTAGAATATTAAAATTATTAATAAACTACCTGAGAAGTCCTTCGAAGAAGTCGTTGCTGTTGAAGAGCGGAGTGTAGGCCGACATCGTTGAACGAAGATTCACGCTGAGTTATTCCAAGGGCGATCGACGCCCTTAAGTACCAGAAACATCGGAGACATCCTATGATTATACGACGTGTCGGATACTCGACTAGACCAATCTACCCAGTGGCAGGCGAGAGAGTGCGTGCATCGAGGAGAGTCCAGGCGAGTGTTGTAAACGGGAGGCAACGAGGACGAGCCATGCCCAGTGGCAACTTGATCTTTTAGAAAGCTAAAATATTTAAATTTTCTGCTTTCGAATTGAGTAAAAATTTCTTTTCAGTTAATAAAAATCGATCGAACTGTGATGAATTTGAGTAATTTCTTTGATGCAACCCGTTGACATTTTGCATGATAAATATTGATTTTCCCCATCGCAATGGTGATTAAATTTATTAAATATTTGCATTGCATTACAACTGTCGATTTGACGCAACCGGTTGACGTCATTCTGGTAGTCGTGTATCATCATCCTCTGCTCCTCTGCAATAACCGCTGTGAATCATCCTTGTGCACATCATTTTATACCAGAAAAAAAGATGATATAGAGGAGGAAAATATCTTTTTTTTCTCTGTCACTCTTACTCTTTACTGGCGAACATGAGAATCTTCTTGTTTCTCTTCGTCCTCAATTCATTCCATGTATTATCCGAGTGGCTGGCTTTAATTCCACCCAGGTACGTCAATCTTATAAGATCCCTTTTTTCACCCATTCTTGATTTGAATCACTCGATATCATTCTTATTTTGCAGAGAACATTCATATACTCTTCGGCATGTTGCGTTCTGTGTAGAGCTCGGACTTCGAGTAAGTTCTTTGCGAACCTTTTTCATTGGAAAATGTTTAGTTCTTTAAAAATTGGAGAGCACTTTCCAGTCCCTATACGATGAGGCCAGGACATTTAACAAATTCAAACGATACGAGGATCTCGACAATTGCACCGAACACATGATCAACTTTGTAATAACAAGTTACAAATTTACCCAATCTCCAATTTGTTTTGCAGTTTTCCAATAAGGTTGACTTCGACCATTCAATTGACGTTAATGAAGCGGTCCGAGGAGCGCTTTTCGAGCATTACAAAAGCGACCGCATCATGGTTGGCCAAGCTATCGCTGTGAGTTTGTTCGTGTTTACTTTGTGAATTGCACAAGAATTGAAACTTACCATTGTATACATTCGACAGGGAAGTTATTGAGCTTTTCAGCATGCGAGCAACGTTTCGACGGCACACTGAATCGCATAGGCACTCGAATAATGACTGATCTCGATTATTTGGAAGATTTTGTTTTTGAGTGCGCGGTATGTCGAAATTCACAATGACAAAGAGAAATGTGTGTTATTGTCTTTTTTGCAGTGGAGAAAGGAACCATTCCTCTTCAGTGGGAATCTCATGGAAGAAGTTGACGCGGCCTACATTTTTTAGTCAGATTTTTATTCGATTATTATCCAGAGTGTGATCACACTTTTGAACTGGAAAGCAGTGTTCTACTTTGTTGATTTATGCATTATAGCGGCACATCGCCAAGACATCCGTTTCGAAACTATTTCACTCAATCTGGGCTCAGTGTGAGTTGTCATCAAATAAATATATGAGGGCGCTTACCCAAGACTCGAAAACCAATCGGCACCGTCCAATTAGTTGAAAATTCTTTAAAGTGAGATGTTTTAATGGCAATACGGGTTTACAATACGGGATTACGGTAAGTACATAGTCGGGCCGACTTAATGAATGTTATCCGAAACTTTCACCTGTTCCATTTTTATATAGCAAAAAAGGGTGTATTTCTTATTCTGTCGTGGTAATGCACTCTCATGTAAGCCGGTCGTAGCTAATCTCTTAGGCAAACGTCCTCATATGATTATTTCCCCGAATAGGGGCAATACCTTTCAGTATCTGGTTGATCCCAATTCGTTCTCCAGAAATGATATTATTCATCTATGGCAGTACACAACGTGGATAAATCGCTTTGTGAGAAACTTGTTCATGTCTACAAACTGCAAAAGAAAACCTTCCAGTATACTGAAAAATCTGAATATCCCGATTTCGCGCCTCAACAGAATTACGACAGTGAAGGGCCCATTATCGCTGAAACTTTCATTGTCAGTTTTTGTCAGTGGAATGACGATTTACAACGTCTTTGATTAAATACTCACAGTGAAATCTTCAGAAAGCCGTCAAAGTCTTCAGCGAAGGACTCAGGGATACTCAAATCGGCAAAGATCTTGTTCAATTCGATATATGGCTGGGGGAACACGGGGTGTGCAAGTGAACAATGCATTTTTTCGAATTTTATAGTTTTAAAAACCTTTTTAATCTTTATCAGATGCCACGATATGAATACCACATCCTATCCACAACAGAAACACCGGTTGATGTGGTTAGTTTAAATCCGATTTTACTCTTTACTTTATGAACTTTACTTTCTGAAGCAAAAAAAGGGATTTCAGACTTCCACTTCGATCGTTCACGAAACGGCCCAGGGAAATAGTACTGATAATGAACTGGATGAAATCGGAGCATTATTGGTCAGATTTATTCATAATGGAATTCCAATTATAATTGTCCAAATTCATCGTTTTTTTTCTCATCAGGCGAACACTCCATCATATTCCGATGATTCAAGCACAACAGTCTATAACCTATCACCAGAAAGAAATGATTCCGTTCTCGTCGATTTTGATGCAAATGCTACACAAACACCGGATGATGATTCCAAATTTAATTTTGAAGATGTTTCAAGTATGAACTCAACGACGTTCTCAAACGACGATTTTGATTCTGGATCAACCATTATTTCCCTTCTCCCCACCTCAACCCCATCAACGGATGGAGATGCCACTTCTCAAATTATAGCCATTTTGATGGAAACGAATTCCACTACTCCGTCAAATGAGAAATTCGATTCTCCATCAAACATTACTTTTACCGAATCGGATCCAATCCCATTAACGAATGATACCACTTCGAAATCTACCACAACCATATCGGCAACAAGCCCAGAAATTGCACAAATTGAAGGAATCAATCCATCATTCTCTACCGTTAACCCTGAATCTCCTTCAATCACAACATCGAGCGCAATATTCTCGACACCATCGTCGCCTATTCTACTAGAAATGAGCCACTCCACAAAATCATATGATAGCCATTCAAAACCCCTTTCACATATTCCCTCCTCAGCCCCTGAATCGAATTTATCTCCTTCTTCTCAGATAATGTCGAAAGTGAATGAGCGAAGCAACAATACTGCAACACCTCCGGTTTATGTATCATATCCGACCGTCGATGCTTCAATCCGCCCTACCGATGAAATAACTACCACCCAGAAAACAGTCAAAAACTCTGCCTTTTCTGCTATATCAGCCGTGGTTATCTTCTATTCGATCATTGTTGTCTTTCTTCAATATTAAATATTTGTTCTGTAATTTAATGGATTTCTCACATTACAATAAAAGTTTTATTTTCAACAGTCAAACACAATAATGAAGAACATGATAAGGGATTGAGCTGGAATTAGACTATCCAAAAAAGGCATAAGAAGAACTATGTGTGATAATCCATGAACAAAATACTAGTGCTAAGGGGGGAGGGAAGAGATGAAAAAGAAAAAGGAAAATTTGGAAAATAATGGTTGACGATCTGCTTCTTCATTCATTTATTCGAGATATTCGCAAAGCCCGTCGAATCCGAGGCCCATCTTCTCGAGCTTCTCATTCTGAAAACATATATTTGATTATCTTTTTTTAAATTATACTTGTTTTTCACTAATTAACATAGTTATGATTCTCTTAAAACAAACCTCGCGCTGCCTCGCGAGCTCCTCATAAGCATGGACACGAAGTAGATCAGCAGTGTCGATGGTCGTCGATTCCACTGAGAATTCGGTCAAAGTCTGGCCCATTTCGTCGAAAATCGAGCAATCGAAGACTGTGTTCGTTTTCTGAAAGAGTGAATATCATTTGCGAGAAGAAATTATAAAAATGTTACCTGCTCTCTTCTGTTAGGCATCGGCAGTCCACAATGGGCGAAGGGTTTCCATCCACATTCCATCACCCAGGGTGATACGATATTAGAGGAGGAGGAGACAGGAGAGACGGTGGCGGAATCAGAAGACGTGATCTTGATGATCTCCTGGAATAAAAAATATAAATTAGTGAATTTTTAAGTATTAATTTAATTTAAAAACTAATAAATTACCTCATTGTACACCTCAAAGTCCTCGTCGCTCGATTCAATCTCGATCTTCTTCATCGATTCGACCTCGTCATCGGATGAAATCGGGGATTCCGTAGGTGTTGATCGAGCCTGAAATAACGCTGATTAATGCAGATTTTTTAAAACAATACTTTCATTTTTTACTGAAAGTTAAATCTTACCTCTAGCTGCTGACGATACAATGCCTCCATGAATTGTTCGTAAGCGTTCGAGTCAGAGCCAGCCGTTTGCTGAAACGGACTCATTTAGTCTAATTTTATATTGATAAAAGATAAAAAGAAAAAGAAAAAAACTGACATTGACGATGCTGTCAATGAAGTTGAGAAGATCGCGGAGACGCTCGACCTCGTCGAGGAGCATTCCCTGAAAATATCTCCATTTATTTTAATAAAAAAATATTGTTTAATCAATTTAATTTATTAATTAATTCTTACGCAAGAATGATAGTCCAGTTGTCCCTTCTCCAGTGCTTTCTCAATCTCCTCTTTCAGCTCCCAGCAAACAGTGATGAAATAACCAAAGAAGAAAGTGTGCTTGCGCTTCTCGAAGTCAACCAGAGTCTCTTCGTAGACTTGTCTTGGCGTGATGGGACGGGAGGGGAGGTCACTGCAATGGTTAGATTTAATGATTGGTACCAGAACAAAAAACAACAACAAACCAATAACAATACAAAACAAAAACATGAATGGATAAAGATTCTACGTGGGATTGACGAGGAGTGATGGGGCGAGAGGGGAGGTCACTGCATTGATATTCATTGATTGGTGCCAGAACAAAAAAACAACAACATAACAATAACAATACAAAACAAAAACGTGAATGGATAAATTAAACTCACAACTCCAAGTGCTTCTTCACTCGATTGATGAGATCCGCATGCAGTTGGAAGAAGATTCCGTTGATTTCCTTGCGAGCCGTCTCCCAGTTGGGAAGAGGGCAGTCTGGGTTACTGAAATATAAATAAATAAATATAATAAAACAAAAAATAATAAAAATAATATAACATTTAAAATTATATTTAAATCAAGTATTACCTGAGCATAGACTCAAAGAATGCGGAGCAGTCGAAGAGAGCGAAGTGAGACATGTCGATTGGAACTGAGTTGCAATATCTGAACTGATTGAACAGGGTTACAGATCCCTTAAATCCTCTTTCATCGGAGGGGTCCAGTTCTGACGACGTCTTCTGTAGGATCGGATGCCCGATAGCGCCCAGAAGCAGTGAGAGAGTGTGCGAAATGAAGAGAGTGCGGGCTGGTGAGGCCCAGACTTGCGGTTGTAATTAGATGGCTGAGATGAAGCATAGCCAGAGGGTAGATTTTAAAAATCTTTTGAACAGAATTAAACATATTCTCATAACTTAATCCAGCACAGTTCATATGAGCCCGTTTGTGTAAGAATCGGACAAATCCGGAGTCATCTGGCACAGTGAAAAAGGTCAATACCGTGAAAATCTGTGTTTGGGGGTTCTCGGAGACGCTGATGACGATAGGCATATTCATTTTGCATATTGAGCCTCCGTTGGCTTCAGACGACGTAACGTCGAAAACAGAATTTTATTTATCATGACTTACCCGATAACGCTAAAATTATGAGAAAATGGCTCCATGGTCAGAATTTGATGGCAGTTACGCCAGTATTTTTTATTTTTCATAAATGACAGAAATAAATTTATTAGAAAATGTATCTTTTCAACGACTCATTTGTGAATTGAGAGACAAGCATAGAAAAATCCGGCATGAAAAATGGATTGACATATATTTTTTTGAAATTTTTAAAAGACATAGTTTTGAAGGCAAAAATAAAAAAGATCCGAAAACGTCGATCCTCCCCTTGTTTTCGCCGTTCTGTGCCTTTGATCTACCCTCTTCCTCTACCTCTGCCTGTCTGCGCTCTCTCAAGAACACACACTCTCTCACCTTAGACAGGAGTAGATCATTGGGAATCGATGGCTGGCGGAGTCACAGAAGGGCGAAAACAAGGGGAGAAACGACGTTTTCGGATCTTTTTTATTTTTGCCTTCAAAACTATGTCTTTTAAAAATCTCAAAAAAATATATGTCAATCCATTTTTCATGCCGGATTTTTTAATGCTTGTCTCTCAATTCACAAATGAGTCGTTGAAAAGATACATTTTCTAATAAATTTATTTTTGTCATTTATGAAAAATAAAAAATACTGGCTTAACCGCCATCAAATTCTGACCTTGGATCCATTTTCTCAATAATTTTGCGTTATCGGTTGAGTCCTTATAAATAACATTCTGTTTTCGACGCCACGTCGTCTGAAGCCAACGGAGGCTCAATATGCAAAATGAATATGCCTATCGTCATCAGCGTCTCCGAGAACCCCCCAAACACAGATTTGCAAGGTATTGACCTTTTTCATTGTGCCGACACTTGTCCGATTCTTACACAAACGGGCTCATATGAAATCTTTATCACGAAAATTCAAAGTAACGGCTATGGATTGATTGAGCAATCGAGGTGTGGAGAATCAGTTGCCACAAGGGAACGGCTTCGGCAGTGGGATTCTGATGATGTCATGAATCTGAAATAATAGCATTAATTACAGGAACAACGTTTTCCTCAGTGAAAAAGACTAGTATTCATGAAATTAACGGGTTTCTCGGGGCAGGGCTTCCCTTTGGGCTCGCAGCAACCTCCCTTCAATGTTGTTTGGAGCGATGTCTGGAACGAGTTCAAATTTAGAAAGCGAATAGTAAATGTTCGATATTTGATGTAAATGTAAAACGCAAAAAGTAATAGTGTGAAACGGGGTGAAAGTGACAAAAATTTGCAGTTCGAACTGCAAATCACTTTCGCAATTTGAGATATCTCTGAAACATATCGCGAATACGGCAACGCGGGAAAATTCAAAAAATTAATCCCCTTGTTCAGAATGAGGATAGCGATATGTTTCAGCAACCTGTCAAGTTTCGAGTTTGCAGTTCGGTATGTAAAGTGATCCCCCCTTTTCTGTAGGGGCAGAATGCTGTGCAACAACTTTCAAAATTGGATAGGATAAGAGGAGCAACAGTTTACTTCACCTACCATCTTCCCTGTAGAGAATTTGTTGCTTTTGTCACTTTCACCCCATTTCAGACTACTGCTTTTTGCGTTTTAAATCTGGATCAAATATCGAACAGGTACTATTCGCTTTCTAAATTTGTACATGGACCGTGACATCGCTCCAAACAACATTGAAGGGAGGTTGCTGCGAGCCCAAAGGGAAGCCCTGGCCCGAGAAACCCGTTAATTTCATGAATACTAGTCTTTTTCACTGAGGAAAACGTTGTTCCTGTAATTAATGCTATTATTTCAGATTCCTGACATCATCAGAATCCCACTGCCGAAGCCGTTCCCTCGTGGTAACTGATTCTCTACAACTGGATTGTCAAATCAATTCACAGCCGTTAGTTTAAATTTTATGATCAATATTTCATGCGAACTGTGCTGCATTAGGTCATGAGAAAATTCCTAATTCTGTTCAAAAGTACAAAATTACCCTCTGGCTATGCTTCATGTCATCCATCTAATTACAACCGCAAGTCTGGACCTCATCAGCCCCAACTCTCTTCATTTCGCACGCTCTCTCACTGCTTCTGGGCATGATCGGGCATCCGATCCTGCAGAAACCGTCGTCAGAACTGGATCCCTCCGATGAAATGGGATTTAAGGGCTCCGGAAATGAGTCTCGATAACTCTGCTTGAAACGTCTTGCACCATGGCTAACTTCGCTCTCTTCGACTGCTCCGAATTCTTCGAGTTTTTGCTCAGGTAATTTTTTTATATTATTTTAAAGTAAATTCTTTTGTTTTATTATATTTATTTATTTATATTTCAGTAACCCAGACTGCCCTCTTCCCAACTGGGAGACGGCTCGCAAGGAAATCAACGGAATCTTCTTCCAACTGCATGCGGATCTCATCAATCGAGTGAAGAAGCATTTGGAGTTGTGAGTTTAATCGATAAATTCCTTTTCTTCCGAGATCTTTTAGAATCTTTTCGAGAGTTATTTTCGAGAGCTAAGATATTTGGCGTCAATCAATCAATCAAATTAAAAGTCCTTGCAGTGACCTCCCCTCTCGCCTCATCACTCCCCGTCAAGCCTACGAAGAGTCTCTGGCCGATTTCGAGAAGAGAAAACACGCCTTCTTCTTTGGACACTTCGTCGGAGTTTGCTGGGAGCTGAAAGAGGAATTTGAGAAAGCACTGGAGAAGGGAACGCTGGACAATCATGCTTGTGTAAGAATACTGCTGCTTTCGAATATTGATAGCTTTAAAATATAAATTTACTATAAAATTAATTTAATAATTGCAGGGAATGCTTCTTGACGAAGTCGAGCGTCTCGGCGATCTTCTCAACATTATCGACAACATCGTCAATGTGAGTTTTTTATATTTATTTTTTTATTTGACGATAAAAAAACTAATAAGTTCATTTCAGCAACCGACTGGCTCTGATTTGTACGCTTACGAACAATTCATGGCGGCTTTTTATCAGCAGCAGCTAGAGGTAAGGTGCTTGCCTTTGTATAAAAAAGGATTGTAATATGATTAAATCGATATCAATAATCGCTATTTCAGGATCTCTCAACGCCTACGGAGTTCACGATTTCTTCCGATGAAGAAGTGGAATCGATGAAGAGAATCGAGAACGAATCGAGTGATGGGGAGGACTTCGAGGTTTACAATGAGGTAGCGTTTTTTTTAAACTTATCTTTCAAATTCCTTTTATACCAGGAGATCGTCAAGGTCACATCAGCTGCCAATGACTCGGTCTCCTCCTTCTCTACCATTCCTGCATCGCCCACTATCGCGTCTCCTAGGGTGCTTGACTGTGGATGGAAACCATTCGGCAACTGTGGACAGCAGCCAAATGGCAAAAGAGATCAGGTAAGGACATCAATTTAACTTCTTCTTTGCAACATTGCTTCAATTCTTTCAGAAAACCATCAACGTCTTCGATGATTCGACTTTCGACGCAATGGATTCGAATTTCACCGAATTCTCGTTGGCATCTACAACTATCGACACAGCTGATCTTCTCCGTGTTACTGCTTATCGGAAGCTCGCGAGGCAGAGAGAGGTTAGTCTCAATAATCAATTATTTCAATGGCAAGAGTAGTGAATTTGTATCAATAATTAATTATATTTTTTCAGAATGAGAAGCTCGATGTGAAGGGCTACGGGTTCGCTGCACTTGGCGAATATCTTTCTCATTAAATCAAATTGCAGATCAATTTATTTATTTATTTTATCCATCTATTTATTTATTTACCCCTCCCCACGCCATAATAGTATTGTCTTGCGACAAAGTTCTTGCAAGCACTATTGACAAGAGTAGGATCTCACTTTAGTTGCCCTCTATATTTTTTTTGCATTTTGTCCTTCATTTATTGTGTTTGCCAGATACTGATAACACTTTTTTTTATCAATTCGAAAATGATTCTTTATCGATGACATCATGAAATAACAGCATGAAATATTTCCGATTACAGTCCAAAGAACTTCCACGGATGGGTCAGGCAAGTAGCTGCGACTTGAACAATCTAAAAAAATTATAATTCTTTTGTTTATTTTTCAAATTCACTTGTTTGATCGCAGTGAGCGATAAAAAGTCAGTATATCGGTAGGAGAGAACGAGTGGCAGCGGGTTCGTGAGCAGGGCTAAAATTCGTGAATTCAAGAATTTCACAACGAGGTTTTTAAAAGTATGGATGCGTAATTAGATAAAAGATTCCTCACCCTTACAGAATCCGCAATTGACGTAGCAGGCAACATGTGAGCCGAATGCTTCCGAATTGATCTTGTTGCAATTTGAGACATTCTTCTGAGAATGCGATTCGTTGTTTGTTTTTTTGTTCATTTTCGACAATTTTAAATAGGTCTGTAAAGTTTGAAACAAGCAACTCACAGCAATAATCTGCTCCCGAATAAACTGAGCAAGACAGTTTCTTGAACATTCGAGGAAATCCTTGCCGAATGAGGTGAAGAGCCATTCTGGATTTATCTAAATTGTTTATTGTGAATAGAGATTTAAAATCTTACATCTTTGCTCAAACCTCACACAGTTTGGCAGCCCGAATTGCATAGCGTATCCGAATCGACCGCAAGGAAATATAGATTCCAACTAAAGGCCTTCTTTGATCCTTAGTTATTCCCAAATATCAGAAAATTGCAGAACAAATAACGTTAATTAAAAGCCAACCTCATTGTAGACTTCGCATTCTGTTGATTTCGCATCAGCAATCGCTACGAGGATGATAATAGCCAACATCGCTGTCCAATTGTTGTCCGTCAGATCCCTTTATAGACAAGCAGATATCCAGAAACAATGATCACTGTTATTATCGTGGTCGTGTGCGAGCACTTTCGACAAGGCAAGGGCTACTTCAACCCCAGCGATTCACTCTGTTGGGTGTAATCCTATTAGGCTTTTGACCCCTCGTCCGTAGATCACTTTAGACAACAGCCAGATGTGCTCGGGCAAGCTCGCGGTAGAAATTCTGGAGTGCAACTGCCGAATGTTTTGCTGCATAATTCGAAAATTATGAATAATTTATTCAGTCAAAACATTCAACAGATGCGCTGAGTGTTCTGATCTCTGAAAACCATTAAAATAAAATAATATCAGAAAAAATATTTAAAATTCGCGCCATGTAATTAGAATTTCAACGCTTCCCGCGTGTTCCTTATACATCGTCTAATGACGCTTAATGACGCTCGTTTTGCATAGATTTTTTTGTATTTTCATTTAAAAGAAAGTTAAAAGCTCTATTTTTAAACTTTCTCATCTAGGTACATCAAAAGTTCAGGATGACTACACAAGCTCAAACCGCAATCAACGAGCAACGGAAAGAGTTCGAACTCCTATCATCAAAGTGAGCTAACCCCATCAGTTTGTTCAGATCTCTTCCTAGTAGAGACCGTCAAAATGATTATTCCTTACCCCTATCACTAAATGCGTGGAAAATGTAGCTGGAGCGTTTACCAGAACAAGCGCCGGAAAAAAATAAAGTAAAAAATAAATGCTTTGCCAGGTACGACGTGGAACTCCCCCCACCGCGCAAGTACTCGATTAACTTGGTATGTCAAAGCCGACGATTTGCTTTTATCTACCACAACATTTTTTTTCGGGACAAAAAAGGGGGAGATAACTTAAAGTGATCTCCTTTTTTTATAAAATGTCCTTTGCAGACCATCGACGGCAGTCCCGTGCGCATGTCCGTCAACCTTCCTCCTCTGTACCCGGTGGAAGAATACCCGGAAGTTTCCGTTGCTGCGGATGAAAAGCAAATAAATGTGATCAGGTATGATTCCAAAAGATAAAAAAAGCTATGGCGAAGATGCGGCGAATCTGGTTAGGAACTCGCGATTGGTGACATTTAAGAACCCCCTCCCCAGCGCGTCCTTCTCGCTCCTCCAGGGGGTTCCTAAACGCCACATCACCGACAAATCTTTCTTTAGGGTCAACGAATGGATTCGATCTTTGGTGGTCAGCCAAGAACGGGGAACTCCCATCATCTCAAAGGTACATTGCACGCTTGCTGTTTATTGATTTGAAGCAATCAAATCTTTGTGTAGTTCGCATGAAGTTGGTGGAGATGGCGATCGGTAAGTAGATAGATTTATCTGCCGTACCGTACTTGCCCCCCTGTGCTATGCCAATTTTTACAGTACAATTCAAAACTAACTACTTTATCAGTTTCGTCTTCTGGGCGTCATTCAAAGTAATTACAATTACAGCTTATCGAAGATCTTCAATCTGTTCTGCCTTTGTATAGATATCCATTGAAAACTGAAGATGCAATGGATATTGAGACCGATGTGGATAGTCCGGCAGAAGTTCGTTTTGAACATTTATCCCATCATTATTTCAACGTGCCCTATGTAGAAGCATTGGGAAAGCAGTGTATCGTATTCCCACCAATCAAGTCGGCCCACCGACGACCACCACCTAGCATAGTCGCTTTCGACTGTAAAATCGCTTGATGTGGACAAACCTTTACCTTTTTACCTTTACTTTCCACCATTTCAGGTTAATTCCGATTCCGATGCACTAATTCCGAATGATGATCGTGAGCTCACTGAGTGCGGCGTCTGTTATGAGGATATTCGCTCAAAGGTTTTGTGGTCTTTCTGTATTTAGCAAATAAAAAGATTTCGCAGCGCACAGTGACTCTTGGTTGCGGTCACGTCCTACATCGAACTTGCCTTCTAAGGTGGTGTGAATCCGAACTACTTTTGCGATTTTCGGTGAGCACAAAAAAAATAGATTTCGAAATTGTTAACAACCTTTTTGTCCTGGACATTAATCTATCATTCACTTCTACCCTCTACCTCATCCTGCCAGTTTATTAACGTTTTCAGTTCATAAAACCAAACATTTTTATACAATTTTCTTCCCGCACAACTTTCAGTCCTTTCTTACTCTTCCTCTGCCAATTATTTCCATTTTGTCTCATTCAGTAACCCTCTTTCTATTCAATCAGCCTCGCAACAGCCACTGGTCGTCCGGTCTTAGTTGCTAACAGGCGAAGGGGTGACGCAGCCCGCCTTGCGTGGAAAAGCCTAACTACCTTTTCCTTTTCCAGAGATCGGCGTTCTGTCCCATCTGCAATCTCCCTTTCGGCGATGAGCTACGCGACGATTCGAACAAGGAAATGACCGCACTCGTCGGTTACGGGCACACAGGACAAGTAAGTAGTAGAGCTCGAAATACGGGTAATCGTCTCTTCATTCTGCATGCTTTCTCACCGGTCAGAGAGGCGATAGAGTGTGCAAGATGAAGAGACGATTACCGGTATTGCGAGTCATTGGAGTTTGAAATTCGGGTAATCTTCTCTTCATTTTACACACTGAAATGATGAGACGATTACCCGTATTTCAAACTCTAGGAGAATTAGGAGCAACGGCTCTCCAGCTCGCGACGACTACAAGAATAGGGAAATTCCTGATGAGTTCGAGCTGCATTTTCTCGATGCAGAACACGGAATTTGCTGAATAAACCAAATCCGCAGCAGTGTCTTTTCAGCCTTCGCTTTCTCTTCTCATTCCCATGCTCCACTGCACTGATGAATTCTATCCTATCGTGGACATCGAAATTGTCCATACGACGTAATCGTTAGAAACACAGCCTAGCTTGTTTATTTTTTATTTAAAGCGTTTTTTTCTAATGTTACTTGAAAAAGTTAGCCCATGTATTTTGATAATTTTCAGTGAGATGCTTCTGGAGGCGGCAAACGCATTCCAAGAGGCAAGATGTGCAAAGAAACCAGAAGAATACGTTCGAGACATCAGCGACGAGTTCGAACAATTACTCGAACGCATTCAACATTATATTAAATTGGAACAAATTCACCTTGACATGAAGGTATATTGAACGAATTTTCAATTATCGATCTTAATATCTTACTGATTGCGACAGAATCCGGTTGTGTCGGTGTACCCCAGCGAGCGAAACTCAATGTATCCCCAAATTTCAAATTTTGAGAACCGCATTGATCGAGCCGTGCTGTCTGGAAACGAAGGGAGCGCTGTTGCTGTTCCCGAAATGAATGCTGTAAATGCTGCCGTGGTCGACGAGAACGAACCCATTTGCAGCATCTGCTACGGCCCTTTGGCGGCTAAGGTTTTTCGTTTTTTTTATTTTTTCATTTTTTTTGTTTTTGTTTTGTTGTTTTTATTTTTTTTTCGACAAAGTGCAATTTACAGCGTCCGATGGGTCTCGTCATCTGCCAGCATCAGTATCATCATACCTGCATTATGCGCTGGTTCGAGATGGGACAGGTAAACGAATTAACATTTTTATTATTATTGTTCTTTTTCTTTATTCACCAACGCAAGAAAAGATAGGCATTGGGACGAGAGGCAACATTTGGAAGAATATCGAAAATCAGGCGTGGTCTAGTACAAATACTGATTAGATAATCCTGATTTTCAGATGTTCGAAGTTATTTCGTGCTGCATCTGTCGCAAGGAAGCACCTGCATATGCTTGCATCGATGGAGTTGAGATCATCCCCACATTTCCGTTCGAGATAGTACGATTTACTTCAAATGTTGACTTTTGCTGAATTTCTAATTCGAAATCCCGATTTTACAATATTTTTGATATTCAATTAAGGAGGTTGAAGTTGACCAGGAAATGACGAGCTCCGAAATGATGGAGTGGTTGAATTCTAGCAAGGATGCGATTATGTGAGTTCTAGAGCATAATTGCAATGGATTATTCGAAATTGATTCAAAATTGATTTTCCAAACTAAAATTAATTTTTGCAGTGGTATTTTGTCGCAGCTGAGGCAGCAAAGGCGACGATCGTTGAAGGAACGCAAAGGCGCAGAATACATCGCTGATATCGATTATGAAATGGAAAAGTACAAACGACGCCTTACCGTCATTGAGGAACGGTATCTAATTGAAGCAGAGAAGGAGGTACTTCACGTTATGCCCCCTTCATAGTCGACAAAAGCTGATGGATCACTCTCTCCATTTTACGCAGTCTCTCAACCGGTTGACCGGTGAGTGAGTTCGTCGGATGGAGAGAGTGATGGAATCGCAAGAAATGACTCTTGTCATTCTACGCGCTCTCTCACCTCTCTGAGAGAGTACACGAAGTGAAGAAACAATTGCTTGAGAAGCCTACTTCACGTCTCCTATTATTCATGCGCAAGCAAATTTGCAGGCAATCGAAAAGGTTCTTGCTTACCAAGCTGAACAAGCTGCTGGCATTGCTGCGTTAGTGGAAGCGATTGTTTCAGCAGTTTCTCGTACTTCAGGTGATTCAAAGTTCTTCTCACCCTGTACGAACCAAAATTTTACGACACTCTCACTTCGCAATGCTCTCTCGCGAGTCAGAGAGGACGAGGGAGCTTACGAAAGTTAGAAATTCGTAAAAATTTTGCACTGCCCTGGTGAAAATCAAAAATGTAAACAGATAATGCATAATAAAGCTTATTTGTGACCGCAAAGATGTGGGATTTACGTAATAATTGTGATGCGACTGCAGAAAAAAATTCTCAATTTCAGATCTCCATCTGGACGCGAGAGCCCGTATCCTTTAATACATGGACTAAACAAAACAATGTTACTTCTGATTATCTCCTAATTAATTGCATTGTTTATTTTTCATCTCCTGATGGTTTTTTTATTTAATAGAATACACTTCTGCCGGAAACCAATTTTTCATGAAAACACTTCGATATTGTCCGATAACTAACGAATAAAAAAGCATTCTCGCAACGTGTTCTCTGGTCTGCGGTGGCAATCTTTTCGATACAGTTTTTCAGCCCCAGCGAATCATCCTCTCCAACTATTTTTACGCCCTGAACATTTGTTCAATTTCATCCATGTGATCTTTACACGAAGTCTCTAGTCTCATACACGACTCGCGCGCGTGATAATTCATCCCTATTCTGTCTGCCCCGCCTATAGCTATAGCTATAGTTGAAGCCAAGACTGAGATTCATTCATTCAGTCCCTCTCGAGCCATCCCATCACATGGACAACACTGCTCTAGGGGCAGTGCTAATCACTGGAGCATCGGTTGGGGTGAGTAATCCTCGGTAATCTACTAGGATCCCTGATTTCGGATTCCCAAATCTCACCTTCAGAGGCTTCCATTATCTTGCGATCTAAATTCCTGTTCAGATAATCCTCAATGGTCTCGCAATTTGGGGAATATTCGGGCTGGGAAAACTAAAGAAGCCACAATATGTAAGTTAATTTTATATTTTTAAAATGTTATTAAAATTTATTTCAGAGATCCATGTACATTCTCTACCTGCAACCTCTAATCACAGATATCCTATTTCTGCTTACTTTCGCTTGTTATCTGGCCCCTTCCGTTATCATTCACGTAAGCATCTCTTTCAACTAAATTAATTAGTTAATTTTTAAAAATGAATGACACTATTTTTTAGGACAGTATCTTCCCTTCATCCATTCGTCAGCTCGCCTCCTACATTCTGGACTCCAGTCAGAGCTACTGTTTCGCCAATAATTCTCTGTCTCACGTCTCCCTGGCGATCAATCGGTATCAATTTTCGGCGCTCCTCTCCTTTCTTGGACAGTTCGGATGAGAAAAAAAATTAAAATGGAAAAGTTTGTAGCGATGGATGACGGTTATGTTAGTCGATGTCCGGGAATTCGCTCAAGTGTCCAATTTTCATATCCAGCATCTCCGTCAGTGCTGCAGTGCCTTATTAATTCAGATTCGTCGTTACTGTCTTCCTTCGAACCCAATTCTTCACCCCGACGCGTACCCGTCGAATTGTGGTCTCGCAGCATCTTCTAGCCCTTCTAATCTGCATATCGGCACAATTTCTGGCTCCCTGCTGCAGGTAAACATTAGAAAGGGGGCTGCATCATCATTAGGCAAGATTACGTAAGAATGAATGATGAAATACAACAAACTCGAGTGCCAAATAGGGCCACCGTCTCTTCATCTCACGACCGTAGAGTAGTCAGATAATAAGTCACTTCGTTTGAATGAGGATTGCTAGCTCTGGCTAGTCTATAATGTTGAGACTGGGGCTAGTTCTAACTAATTGTCAAATATCACTATTTTCCAGACTGGAAATCAACTACGACGGCTTCAACCTTCGCACTGTCTTCATTCCTGGCGTGCCGAACTACTCGTTGATGTACATTAGGTAAAACCGGGCTACCTGACCTCAATACATCTTAATAAATGTGTTAAAATCGTTATTGTACATCAGACTGCCGCAGCGAATCGCCTGCTCGGCCATTCCCTTCACTCTGTACTGCATTGTGAGTCATTTGTTTGAATTTTTCGAAAATGAGCCTAATGCGCGTTTTTCTCTCTTTAGATCTCGAAAAAATGGACATTTCTCGAGAACAACAAGCGTGATAACCGTCATTTGTTCAAAACTAACATAGATCATCTGATGATCTCGAGAAAAAAGAGCGTTTCTTGTGTGTGACAACCACGCGAAAACACGGCTGAATGCTTTGATAAGCAAGTGCGCTAGTACTATGACGTCTTGTGGTCTTGCGATAACAGCCATGAATGAATGAAACTGGATGAATGAAACTACGCTTGATGTCTGACTTTCGGTCTGAATTAAGGAAGTCAAGTGCATTTTGCGTACTTCTGAAATACCCGAAATGCTGAACCGAAGGGCATTGTTCGTTCTCAGTACCTAATCAAAAAAGCTCAAGAATAAGACTTAAATTGACTCAAATGTTCGTCAGATTCTCCTGACAACCCGATCGATCAGCAGAGACGTTCACTTGAAGTCTACCGAAATGAGCAAGAGAAGAAAGCAAGAGCTCAAGTATCGGATTTTCTTTTTTAAAAATCAGGAAAATTTGAAAAAATTACAGATTCACCCTCCAATTCGCCACGATCGCCGCATGCTACACCCTCTCGTGGGGAGTGTTCACCCTCCTGCCCGTGTTCACGTCCACTGCCCATATCACCTGGCTGGATGGGTGAGTGGAATTATGATTATTATTGTTATTATTATTATTATTATTATTATTATTATTATTAATATTCATTACAATTATTTAAATCATCCACACATTTCAGAGCGTCCCTCTCATTCGCACTGGTCAACGCATCGAGCAACGCCGTTGCGTTTCTGCTTAATGACGTGAGCCTTTTTCTCAAATTATGGCCTTTTGCCCAAATTAAAAATGTAAATATTGCAGATTAAGAACCTCCGCGCACACTTCTCTCAATTAACCGTCCCCAGGAGCGGCGCCTCCATTACTTTGTATGCCTAATTATTTTATTCTGAATCATAAAGCTGTCCTAGCGTTACAACCACAGTAAGATTGATTCCCAGCACAACGTCTCGTGACCATCCCTTGTCTGGCTGTTGATGTCCGCTTCCTCGATTCTTGTTGGGGCGAAGTCCGAGTCCAATGTCCGATTTCGCGTGATAAATATAAATGACTGAATGATGATGACGCGATGTGATGTCAATGATGTTATTTTGAGACGTCGACTCACTATGTGACTTCCGTGTTTAGAATTCAAATGTCAGATGACAAAACGAGACGTAACAATCGGAAGTCTGATGCTAGTCTGAGTCTTCATCGCCATTCACTCTTATTCATAGTGAATCTGTTTATCTCCGACTTTTAAATTCTCTGTTTGACTTCCGCGTCCAAATCATAAATGACAGATCACAAAACGAGACGTGAGAATACGAAGAATTCGAGCAAAACATGATAATTCGAGGAAGTCTGATGCTTCTCTTAGTATCCCTATCTATGATTCTATTGAAGCAATAGGGAATTACATGACGCCAACTTTTCGGTGCACCGGAATTTTAAAAAAAACGTAATCAAACTAATTCAAATATTGTTGTAACTTCGGACGATCCGCAAAATTCTCAATTGTATCTCTTGAAGCGAGTGAGAATTGCTTGACGCTAACACTTCGGTGGAATTGTTGTAAAGAATATAGTAGACGCAATCAGACTAAATTAAATATCAGCAATTGTTCATCCTGAACTTCGGAAGATGAACAAAAATCACAATACTAAATGTCTTTCACTTCCTTGAAATTCGTACCTGAACTTCGCCTGCCACAGTCATTTTTCAAGAGCCACTTTACGATCTTTCTTGTCCCGAAATGGCTTGGCTCTTCATTAAGCACGCTCTCTCACCTCTCTGACCGGTGAGAGAGCACTCAAAATGAAGAGTAGATTCTTTGAGACGACATCCCAAGTCTTGTCTCGAAATGGTTGAATCCATGGCTACCTTCCTTGTATGTAAGGGGAAGCAAACTGCCAGTCTACATCATCCGAGAATGAAGAGACCTACTGTACTCGTTCTGCTGATCGTAAGTGCCGTATACGGTAGCTTTTCGCTATACTGTTTCCTAGCTTATCGATCGGTCTGCGGCAATGTGCTTCGATCAACTGGAACCGCTCGCGAGACATCAGAGAAGGGAGGTGGTCGTGCCTTCGCAGACCGTTGTAGATCAGAATGAGTGCAAGGAGAAGTGCTGGAGTCAGGTTCGTCTGACTCGTAAAAACAGGAGAAACATACCAGATATTTGAACTGACAAACTTTGATCAGGGCACGTGTCTGGCCTACGCATATCGAGACGCGAGTTGCGTTCTTCTTGGAGCAGTAAAAGGAAATACGATGTGTGCAGTTGCTGATGTGAACGAAATTGTGGCTATCAAGTGTCTAGGTGAGCTTTTAAAAGGTTTAATTTAATTGGTCAGATTTGAAGAGGCAACTACTTCGACCATCGCAGAAGCAACCACAACACCGGTAAATCGGAATGGTCCTCCTTTTACGCCTTTTCATTGCAGGTGAGCACTGCGCTGCTACCGGGCTGCTTTAGACGGACGAGCCCAGTTGAGCCAGATTATGGCGAGTTTAATCACTCAACTTTGTTCAAGCTTCTTTTCAGAAGTTGTTGTACATTTTCAAACTAATTATTTTAATAATAGAGAAATATTGTTAGACGATTTCAGCATTCTTGCCAGTCAGCAAATGCGAGAAGATTCCGGATAAATACGGAATAGTTTGCAAAGACGATCAATGCTACTGCGAGGATACTAACAAGCAGCTTATCTTTAAAGATGGAAGTGGATATGTGGGTAGACTTCGAAATACGAATCACACTCTTTTGAGATGATTTAATAGAAGAGACGATCATCCGTATTTTCCTACAGGTGCACACAGAGCTGGTTCTCGTCTGTAGATTCACCGGTCAATGGCACGTCATCTCGCCTACTGCCAAAAGCTTTTTGTATGTGTCAACCGCCCCTTACGGTGAGTTTGGAAATCGAATCCCCATTTTCGAAATAACTCAGGCAACCCTTCCTGCGTGGCAATTGCTGCTCCATCGCACGAGCAATGCATGTGCGATATGCCGATGATTTACTATGGCTGGAGAGATGGTTTGGTGCCTTGCCGAAAGCTCATTTTGATCTGGATTGCAGGAGACAAACTGTGTGGAACGAAAGAGATCGAATCCTGGACTGACTATGATCAAAAGAAGTTCACTGCGGCGTTATCATGTACTGAAAGCGGATGGAGTGCTGGGGGAATGCCGGTGAAAGTGGACACTGTCGTTTGCAAATAACAGCTAGAGATTGATAACGATAAACCAATTCCATTCGCATAATTGCTTACTTGCTTTTGAAGCTTAAAGACTCTCATCAGATTTTTTTCATTAGACCCTTGTCATTGTCCTAGGGCGAGCCCTCCCTTATCTCCATATATTCTTCACTTCCCCGGGCATACATCGGGATGAATTCATGATCGACGTCCATCAAATCATAGATGGGATACTCTGACAGCTCGGACTCGGCGCCTTAAGGTTGCCTGAAAATTACTTTGCACAATAGCATTTTTGGAGTGGAAAACTAAGTGAAATGGTCTTATTAGACAAAGAGAGAATCTGTATAACATGTCCATTAATTTTTTAGTTGTACCTAGTAGAAATTCTTATTTTTTGATTTTTTTTCTCAATTACCAGCAATTTATCATTCAATTGAACACATCTACTAGGCGCATGCCCACTCCTGAAGCACAGCCAATGGGTAAGACTGCCTTCACCAATCATATTGGAGACACCCAACTGAGTTTATTCAGGAAAAATCAGAAGGAAACGCCCATAATCATAGCCGTAGGGCACAATATAGCGTTCACCAAGTGGGTCTTCCGATCTGTGGGTATAAAGTAGAACGATCACCCATTTGTTCAGCATTTCTCCACCAATTCGCCTTTTTCTAGTTTGTTCACAGTTCTCGAATCTAATCGTTGCTGTTCCAGATGCCTACATAATCTCCACTGATGCGGCTTCTCATCGAGCGCATTCTCTTTTTCTGTTCTATAGAACGTCACATCAAACGCTACATGGTCAATTTTGAAGGTTTGTAATGTTGTGTGATCCACTAACTGATTTTCTTTGTTTCAGAACTGGAGTGATTTTGTCGGTGAATTCCAGCATCCGATGAAATCCTACTACAGACCGAAGAAACGATCTACGAATCGATGGCTACGTTTGAGGGCTGACAACAATTTCATCTTCTCGAAGAGAAGATGACACTCGAATCATAGTATACGAAATACGATTATAAGATCTTGCAAGCCTGTGTTCACGGAATTTCATGCCATTCTAAAATTGTATTCACCTCATTCTGTTCTTTGATTGTGTAAATTCTGATACAAATTTAAAGAAATGAAATAGTAAGTTCACATCGCCATATAAGCAATAGCGGACAGAGAAAAATTTCGAAAATTGCGCTTTCTCATTGCGCCTAATGCCTGTCACGTCATTTCCGTCATTATTGTTAGTTGAGACTAGGGTTGGTGAAATCGAGTCGAGCCTGTCGAGGCCTCGACTATCAAACTCGACTCGAGCCTAAATTTCGAGCCGCCCGAAAACGAGGGAAGCTCGATCGGGCGGCTCGACTGTGAGAGAGAAGCCCCGAGCCTGTACTCGAGCATCGAGGCCTCGACAGGCTCGAATCAGGCTCGAGTCAAAGTCGAGCCTGAGTCGAGCCTGAGAGGCGAGAGATAAGAGACGGCAGAGAAAGGAAAGAGGTGAGAGTGACGAGAGAGTGTTGCGTGCGAGGAGAGTCGTCTTCCCTCTCCCTCCCCATTTGCATGCCTCTTCCCTTTCTAGGCTCGACTCAGGCTCGACTTTGACTCGAGCCTGACTCGAGCCAGTCGAGGCCTCGAGGCTCGAGCGGCGGCCCGCGCCTTCTCTCTCACAGTCGAGCCGCCCGATCGAACTTCGGGCCAAGTCGAGCCAAAACAGGGGTTTCTTGAGTCGAGGCCTCGAACACCGAGCTGGCTCGATTTTACCAACTCTGGTTGAGACGTCCTTTATCGAGCCGATAGCGAATTGTCTTAATCATCGCCCACTGAAATCACAAACTACAGTCCTGGTTGTTTCCCCACTGAAAACAATCCGTCCCGGCCGGGCCCGGACGGTCCCTAACGGTCCCTGTCCAAATTGTGGCTCTATGAGGTCTATTTTTGATATACACTCGGTGTCCACGCATAGCCCTTACGATGTACTATCGATCGGCGTTAATGGAATTTCAAGCCAATTAATTAATTAGTGGTAATTAAATTTCAAAGTGTCGCCATCAGAATCGTGACACAACTCGAATTGGCACATACCGTAATTTTAGCCATGTTGCGGGCCATTTTCGCTCATTTCAGCTTTGATTGTCTCTTGGATTCGATTTTGCCCTCGTTTTGATCATGTTTCGGCTGTTATTGTTTGCTAATTCCATCCATTGGTCACTGCAGCTAACGTGCCGCAAGGGTTCGACCCCGGCAGTACACCAATAACGACAGGCCAACCAGTGTTGGATTCAGGTTTCAATTTCTCTCATTGTTCGTGCTTTTTTGTCTTTTTTTCTGGCCGTGTTGGAGGCATTTCAGCAGTCCGTTCGGCCGCAGGACACCGGGGTCAGGCCACGAGTGGGGAGCGGCGTGGATTCGCGAGGTTTGAACTCTCTGCTGACTTGTTTTTATATGTTTGCTGCTAGTGAGTATCAACCGTTTCTACATGCCCTGTCTTATTATGAATAGGGCTCGGATTAGTATATTTGTGACTGTAGTCTGCCGAGAAACTTGTATTTGAAGTCTAAAACGTTATTCATTGTTGCTTCAGGTGGCGCCGTCATAAAGGCACGTGTTTGCTTCTCCCCGCCACGGTTGGTTAGTTTTACTTGAATCTCGCTAATTAATACGTCAAACGTTTCATTCTTTCTTTGAGTACTGGGTAAGCTCGTGCTTAAAGAAATTTATCACACTATCTAAATGGAAATTCAAGTGAAATTCGAGTGATAAGGCTCCCGTGCTCATAATCATTGTCTATTTTCAGCCTCGCCCCCTCTTCTCGCTCGCACCACGCCGTTAGCTACGACGCCCTTCTTTGTTGCTGACTAGGTTTGATAATTTACCTTTAAACTTGGCGTTGATGTGGCGGTGTTGGGGCTTGTTTGAGCCCTTTTCAGGCACCTCCACTCAAGTCGCGACTGGACACCGTTGTGGAGAGAGGGAGGAATGGCAAGAATAGGAGAGAAGAAACTAAGGTTAGTGAACTATGAAACACGCATGAAAGGGATATTTAAAAAGTCGCTGTTTAAATCGAAACCGAATATCACGTCAATTGTATCATTGATCAATTTTTTTAAATTTACTAAATTCAACTTGTACGATGGAATGTGCCTATTTATTTGTATTTTTGCGATTGTTTAAATAGCATTGCGTTAGATTATCGATATTATACCACGGGGAGAGGAAGAAAACCTTTCCTGTTCTATTTCACCTGCGCCAAATTACAGGTCCGTCGCCTGACGATAGGATCGGCAGACAGCGCATTCCCATCACCAACAACGACATCATGAAGAACGAGCTCGGTTAGTATTCACGGTTTTCTTGAAAATTACAACACGTGAATGACGAGTGGTAATATCAGGCATAACAAATTTTTCAATTAATTAGCCTGAATCGATATTACTTATTCTAGCCCTTTATTCACGCAGGTGACGTGATTAAAGGGATAAAACA
>LS585031.1:424405-441743 GCA_900490775.1 Pristionchus maxplancki
AACGATAGCGGGATAACGGGCCCGCTACAAAGGAGGGGAGGGTAGCGGGCCCGCTACGCCCGCTACAGTCCGCTACGATTTGAGAGTGTCGAAAACCAGGCGCGTCTCACCCGCAGGTTCGATCCCATCGCGGGGCAGCGAATTCGGCCCATATTTTGTCGGTGCGGGATTTGTTTGGGAACCTACTGGGAGTATCCTGATCAATTTTCAGAGGTTTTCAATCTGAATTCGCCGAAAGATCAGTGATTTTGTGAACTTTATTGATTTTTTGAGGCTCAAAGTGACCAAAATCGAGAGGAGCCTAATTCCCCGTAATAGATAGAGCTTAGGTTTGTTCTGATGAATTGTGGAGCGTGATCTAATTCAGAAGCTATTACAATCGGGAAGTGGTGCGACAAAAGAGAGCTGAGCCATGCTCGTTCCCGCAAGGCACTATGGTGTAGCGGGGAGGGCTGTCGTGGCGCACTGTTTCATAGTGTCTTACGGGAACGAGTATAGCTCAGCTCTCTTTTGTCGCACCACTTCCCGATTGTAATAGCTTCTGAATTAGATCACGCTCCACAATTCATCAGAACAAACCTAAGCTCTATCTATTACGGGGAATTAGCCTCCTCTCGATTTTGGTCACTTTGGGCCTCAAAAAATCGATAAAGTTGCACAAACTCTCTGATCTTTCGGCGAATTCCGATCGAAAACCTCTGAAAATTGACCAGGATACTCCCAGTAGGTTCTCAAACAAATTCCGCACCGACAAAAGACGGGATGATATTCCTGCCCCGCGATGGGGCCGAACTTGAGGGTGAATGGCGCGCGCTCAAATCGTAGCGGGCTGTAGCGGGCGTAGCGGGCCCGTTATCTTTCCCTCCCCCCGTAGCGGGCCCGTTACCCTCCTCTCCTCTGTAGCGGGCCGCTACCCTCGTATTGCCAACACTACTAACCAGAACCATTTTTGTTTCATCGAATCCATAAAACCGCCAACTTCCAACTTAGCCAATCGTAGACCTCTCCATCTTTAGAATATATCAAAAAACCAATCAATCAATCAATCATTTACCCAGAATTTGACATCACGCCTTCACTCACTCATACAATGGCTGGCACATGCCCCATTTTCCCCTGTTTTTTTACCCTCGATCAAATTGATGACATCACTTATAAATCCAAGTCTACTCACCGACGGGATTGCTGGCTCCTGAAGCCGCTGCGTCGGCCTGCGCGGTGGGCGCCGGCGCCATCACTGGCATCATCGTCGAGCTGGAATATCGAACAGATTATTTGATGGATTGCGGTCTGGACAGACGAATAACATTCGGCCAGTGACTGTTAGGTTTCATGCTTAATATGAAACACATGTTAAGATTAGAGTTGGCTATGCGATCGCGATATTGCGGGCTCGCAACGAGGGGGGAGAGGGATGCGAGCCCGCAAAGGTTGCGAGGCCTCGCAACGAGAGAAAGGAAGAGCATAGTCTATGCTGCATAGAGGGTGAGAGAGCGTGCGAAATTGAGAGAGTTCTCTCTTCCCTCGTTGCGAGGGGATGCGAGGGATTGCGAGCCCGCATCCCCCCCCCCCTCATCTCGCCCTGCCGTTGCGGGCTCGCAACCTAGAGGTCACGCTATTGCGGGCTCGCATCCCTCGTATTGCCATCTCTAGTTAAGATTGCACAAACGATGAAAGCACGTCTGTGAAACAAAATATATTTTTTAAATAAAGAACACCGGCATCATCGTCGAGCTGGAATAGGAATAAGTCACTCATGGATGCTCATGGAAATCAGCAAACATCCCCAATTCAGCCCATCTCTAGTATCAAAGTAATCCCTGCACTCAATTGCCTCAGGTTTAGGTAGCGATTACAGTTCAATAAGAGTCGCATCCGTGCAGCAACTCGTAGGTTACAAACTATGCATGAAAGTATCGGCAAGACTGCAGAACGATGCATCCGACATACATCTTGATAAATGTTTTTTTTAAATAACAAATAATAGGAAGCTTCACAGCTCCCTATTAAATGAAAACAAACGCTATAGCCCATTTCGGAAGGGTTTTAAAAAACCGAATCTGAAAACAACAACAACAACGACTCACGTCTCCGGGTAGGGCGGCGTGGGCGTGGGCGCCATCGTCGCTGCCGGCATCGACGACGACGAGCTGCAATAAACAAATGAATAAATAATAAATATATATAAAAATAAACAATGATAATGATACTTCCTGGAACAAATGAGAAAGCAAAGAAAGTAGTAGGTTACTTCATTTCGGTTTCGTGACTATTACTCAGTCTGCGCGGTTACTACAAAATGAAGATCTCGTTACTACAATGATATGAAGATCTCGTCTTTATAAAAATTCCACTTCATTGGGAACACAACCAAGCGCTCTAATTCTGGCATTGAAAAAATACCAGCTCCATTTCGGATTTACGCCACCTACTTATTCCCCGTGACTGCCCGCAAGGTAATTTATCTAGGATAAGGGTTTGAATAATTCATCTCATCAAAACCGAATCTAAAATTCTTTAAATCACAAACACAATTTCGGTTTTACGCCTACTACTCCATCTGGTTGGTTCCAACGAAAGCAATAGACGAAGGGTTAGTCTCCGACAAAAACAATACTCATTCCATTGAGAACAGTGAAAGTCACCAACTTCATTTCGGTTTCGCGCCTACTACTCAATCTGCTTGGTTCATACGGTATCAATTCCATTCTATCAGCTAGGTTTCTACGGATGCAATTTCATTTCTTCGTTTTTTTTCGCTTCATAATTCTCTACTCACTCCATCGGATACGGCGGGGTCGTCTCTGCTGCACCGGTCGCGAACCCGATGCTGCTGCTGCCGCCCTGGCCGGGCGCCGAGGGCACGTGATCGGGCAGGGGCACCTTCTCCATCAGTGGGCTACTGTAATAGTACGGTAAGGTTACGGTAGCAAAAATCGATAATTCGCGAAATTTGCAATGGAAAACGACAGTAACGGTACAGGAACTTTCGAAAATAAATCGATAACTCGCGACCAAAATCGGCAATTTCGCAATGGAAACACAGCGACACCGGAATCAATCGGCGTATAATCTATATCGATAGGGACTAAAGTAGTGTCGATGGACCGGCGGTTTAGTGCCACGAGTGATAAGGGGTGCGCATGTGATTCAGTGTCCCCGAAATAGCCAGAAAAATGAGGTGAAACGTGCCAATCAAACTACCAGTAACGCATTTCTGAGGTGGTGGTTCGGAACAGAAACAAGAAACAAGAGGATATAGAGCAATATCGGGAGCGGGAGGGAACAGGGAAAGGCGCCGAGGAGGGAAGGGAAGAGAGCGGGGATAGAGCGGCTAGCAATCGATCACATCACTGATAGACGGACAGGGGGGGAGTGTGACTCACCGCTCGCAGAGGAGTCACTTGCCCCCCCCCCCTTGTTCAGCCCAACTTGGCCTGGGGACACTGCTCTAGTTTCGCGAGCGCGCATGTACCGTTTGTGTTCCAAGACAAAGTAATAGGACGACCTTTTTCAGTGAGAACCAATACAACCTGGGCGTTTTCAGACAGAACCAAAAAACCCATAGCTAGCCTATTTTGATTAATCGCCTGCATCTCTTCATGTCATACACTGGTGTAGTCTATTGCCTCCCTAAACTATTGCAAGATAATAGAAAATGGAGAGGCGAAAACAGTGCGTCCTTTTAAATAGCAGAATAGCAGTCAATACCGACTTTGGGGAAGAGAGTAGAAGGGAAGGAAAGGAGGAAAGGGCATTCGTCTGATTCATCGCAGATCCTATTAGAGGGCTACTGGCAACGAAAGCAAAAGACAGAAGAAGATGAATTCCACAGCGACATTGTTGGTTTCACGCTTACGACTCAATCACTAGGGTCGCTCCCAAAAACAGTGAAGTGATGAGTAAACAATGAAGTCAATGAAGTAAAGGGCGTACAATCAAACCTAAGAAAAAGATGGATACGACAGCAATATTCCCATGAATATGTCATGATCCCTTTCGCCATAAAAGCAGCAAACAACTCGCCATCTCATTCTATAACTATAGCATATCAAACGAATCAGAAATCAAGAGTTAGATATTCAAGGCATACATGGGCATCATTGTTGGTACCAGCAAAACCCACCCGGTTCTGTCCGATTCAACCCACCCGATTCTGACATATTTAAAGTGAAACTGGTATTTTGCTCTTATGTTGAAGTATTTTCATTACAAACCCACCCGATATTCAAGGTTCAAGGTTGATTCAAGGTTTCTCGCCAGACACCTTACAACACCTCTAGATACAATACACCAAACACCGATCAGCTGCAGCACAAAAGCCACTACAATCCTTATATTCCATGCATTTCGAAACCTCAACAACCAAAAAAAAGAGAGAAAACAATTCGCCATTTCCCACATGATCCCACGCAGCTTCCTCGACAATTTCTCAACTAAAAACCCACCATAAAACACGGTCCCACGCCGATTTCCAGGCAAATGCAAGCGTTCGTCTGTGCAAACTGTGATCGAAAACCCCAGCGAAAAAGCGCCTGACTTTACTGAAGCAATCGATCGATCTAACACTGATCTTGCGCTAGCAAAGCGCATAAAACGGTCAAATTACCCAATTTCGAAACACAAATAATGCGTGGGCTTCACGAGTGCCCATTGAGGAAGCAATAGATAGACGTGGAATGTGTATGGGCGCCTTTCTCATTCTCTCAGACCTTCTACCCCCCCCCTCCTTCTTGAGCTATCTTTCTTCTCTTTTCGAGCCAAAACAAACACACACTACGCAGTTGGAATGAGCGCACTGGAGAAGCGATGAGATAAATAACGGAAGATCATGGATCAATGCGCAGTGTGCACATAATTGATCAGTTAATTGCAGAAGCAACGCTAAGTGGTATTGACAGACAAATTCAATGTGCATAGATAGGAACCATGAAGCCAGAAGGCAACATGCGCAATTATTTTCATTAGAATAAAAGGATCAGCAATATCGAAAAAGACGAAATTACGGGGCAGATAACAAGCGTGCAACCTAACATCAACATGCGGAAAACGGAACACTCTTACGCAATTGCATTCTTTTACTTAATGGTAAATGGAATAATATTTGAAAGATAGTAAAGATGTTATCGTCAGCGATATTGATCGGGTGGCTATGAGAATGGCGTGAAGCGGGCAATCAACAAGCCAAGTTTCTAATTGAATTTACAAATTATTTTGTTACGGAATCGAAGAAGAGAAGGAATCAACAGCAAGGACAGCTACTCTCTATACGAGAGCCATCAAACACATAAACAACTTGCAAAAAACAGAAGACCACAATATTGGACTATAGATGAATTGCATGGCAAATCGCTGATTAGTTATCAGAAGTGAATAGAACATTAAAACCACGTTTACGTGTACAAACTGAACCATCCCCACAAACAAGGGAAAAATCATTTTCTCTGAACAAGATCAATGTGCCATTCAAGCAGATCACAACAGCAAAAAAAGACTTTAAAAAAAAGACGTTTCGCACTGACGCACCAGGGGGACGGAGGTGCTGACGCAACTTGAAAATCAAGCACAACGTTAGCTCAGCAGTGCGCGCAATACAACTACGTCTTGCAAGTTGCAACCGAGAAATGCCGATTACTGCGCACCCAAACATCGAGTCACATTCAATTAACCGACTGCTGCCCTTTTGCTCCCTTCACAGCGCTCCAATTTATCTAGAAAAAGACGCGCCAATTTATCGATCCCTTCCCCTCTCACAGAAACAAACAGGCGGTTCAGGAACGAATGAGGAGGGGCTTATCGCGCTGTTCTGTGCTGAATAAACAGATTGGAGGGAGGAGGATTCGTGCTTCTCCACTCTACCAAATCGAGAAGGATAATCCAGAGAACCAGGCTTCTGGTCGCGCTTTCTCGCATGATTGGATCGCGCTTTGGGGAGGATTTTCAGGGTATTTACTCGTTTCTCGGACAGTCTGATTCACGCACATCGCAACCACGCAATACAACTAACTCGTGAAACCTAGAAATGCCAAGCGAAAAGAAACAGCTAGGTCATTAAAATGCACGCCATAAAGCGAATAAATAATAACCGACCACCGAACGAGAACATGCATTTGTTCGTTTCTGACAAATGAGAGCCTCCTTTTGATAGAGAAAGGAAGACGGATATCCCCGCGCTATGCAATGCTTTTCAGTGCAGAAATGGACAAACGACGAATCGGGAGACGACGGGGACGCCATCAAACCAGAGATCGGCACGTCTTCTGGATTCGACGAAGACAACGGCGGAATCTGGATTCCGCCGCTCTCTCGTTTTCACGTGCTCTCTCGCATCGTCTTTGCGGGACAGAAGGAGCAAACTAGACAGAGGCATCTATGCGCAGGGCAGACAACAGTCAAGACGATAACAAAAGCTTGTGTCTCGTGATCCAACTGTATGCAACAAATGAAACGCAGACTCGCAACAACAGAAAAAAAAAACAGGAAGCGGTCCAACAACATCGATATATGATTATAATTCGCGGAAACGCACATGGAATCAAAGAAAAAACCTACGAGCCCTATACATTACGAAGATGAAACACAGGACCAACAGTTTCGCAAAAGTGCAAACCCAACGCAAATTCACACTCAATCCTAACCTAACGAGTAGCGTTCAAGAGCAACGACAAATTGCGTTTCGCAACGACTCCTCTCTCGCCTCTCGAACTTTCGCTGTAGCGCTAATTCGCCTTGTTCGGCCAACTATGCGAAACGAATATAAAACGGAGGAATTATTCTCTCCATTTCATACAATCCCTAGCGAATCAAACAGATCTACAAAATGAAACCAAAGAGGTGTAAATTAGACACAACATTCCCTCTAGCGCGTCTCGCCACAAATTTTCCCATTTTCCCTCGGGGGAAATAAGCTCTTTCCAGACGAAAGAACATGTAGTTCCAGAGCAATTCGCGCCTTTTTCGATAAGGCGGCGCGCAATTTGCTCGGCACATTTTCGAAAATGGGAAGTATGTACAACGTGTGAAACCGCGCGCTCTGACAATAGGCGGAAATTGCTCGATTATGCTCCAAAAATGGACTGAAATGGTGCGAACTTGCGCTGACTAGTGAGTCAGCTAGTCGATTGCACCACGTATTGAAAGGAAACGAGCAAAATCGAGGAAAGCGTGACCACTTCTTTCATAATCACTCTCTCCCTACATTTCCTCGTATCAATCCCCTGCTCTAATCTCTCCCAATCAGCCCCTCTGACTAGGGGAACAATCGATGCCCTTTCCCCCTTCTCCCCTAAACAACAATTCCCTTCCTCACGCCCCTTCGACACACAACGGCACTCAAATAAACGCAAACTCTGTTATTTTGAAAATAAACGGAGTGTGGGAATCTACCGCAATAGCTTTATTGTTAAGGCATCAACGAATACAGAGACAACGCGACTGAAAGGAAGAATAAAAAGATAGAACGGACCAGAGGCAGAGGCTCAGAGGCCCAGAGAAGCTTGGACACTCCAGGGGTCATCCTGCCCCTATCCCCGGGAGCTCACAATCAATCCATATGCGCCCTCCCCCTAGCCTCTCCCCACTGTACAATAAGCACCAGACTGACACGAGAGGCTAGGGTAAATCATCGCCTCTGTTTCTCTGCCCTCTCCCCGATCCGGTTCATCTCTCGCCCTCTTTGACCTGCTAGAGATCACGCACTATCGAGAAAAGCGCGCAAAGCCGGATCCAACCCCCTCTGCTTTGTTCCACTTTCGACAGAACCGCAGGAGGGAAGGGGAAAAACGAGGAGTAGGGAAGAAAGAGAAACACATGTCCAAATCAAGTTACATGCTACCACCACTCTCACTTCCCACTCACAAACCACTTGTTATGGAGAAGTTTGCCTCCAACATCACTAAAAGACGCTGCATCATGAGCAGAATTGCCCGGTGCACCGAACGATGGAAATAGGCAATAATTCTCACCGCCAAAAGCGAGGGTAAAAGCATAGGAAAGAGGAGGAACCAAAGAGGTAGTGGAGCAGGGGGCCAATGCATTGAAATGGCTGGTATTCGGCCGACCCAAAGAGCGCGAGGTGAGAGAGCGAAGGAGGGTGGGAGGAAGGAAGAGAAAGAGGAGCAAAAAGAGAGGAGCGAGTACGCGCGGAATATTGCGCAACCCGTGGGAATCGTGTCTCAATGGGTATTGGTAGGGGCAGCGCTCGTTGAGAATTCGATTGTTCAATTGATCCCTCCGGCAAAAAATAAATTTTTAAAAACCAGCGTGCTGAATAACACCCTCATGTTTCACGTCCCACACACAATTGATAGTTTACAGGAGAGGCGATCGAGAATGTTTCGCAGATAGTCAGTAGAAATATATTCTAAACCGCCTAATTCCGCAAACTGCACCCGCAAGAGACAAAGGAATAGCTAAATAGGAAGTCGCAAAACAGCCCCGGGCGGCAGAGAACAATGGGTAGAATGGGCAAAATGGCGTTTGGGCGTGAGAGATGGCGGAGTCAATTGAGTTCCCCCTTCTCCATTTGTCATTGTCTCTCAGCCTGTCTAACTGACGAAATAGCGTGCTGAATAGGGAGCGGTTTACCCGATGGGAGAAGAAGGCAAGAGGCGGAAATCTACCAACAAGAAAGGCGCTCTCGCGACACTTCCGACGACGCAAAACAACTGTTTTCTCTTTTGCTCTGGAGGCGAAAAAGTAACAAGAGAGCACATAAAATTACGAGAGACAGCCCAATCTTTGCGTAGCATCAAAGGCAGAAGTTGCTCCTCTGGGCAATACAACGCACAGAAGTTGTAGGGCGGGTTTATTAGTCTCACAAACAATATCTTGTTGTTGTCATAGAGGACCAAAGCTGCTGAGGAACATAAAAATGCGTTGAAACTCAAAGGTTCTAGGTGGGGAAATCATTTGCTCGCTCGAAACCTCCTACAATCTATTCAGTCTGGCAAGAGCAAGGTACCAAGACTAGACTAAGAAATTCATGGGTTATTGCCCGGTGATTCATCGCTTCGCTCGTTTCGCAATAGCGGTGAGAGAATCGCTGTTCTACTGAAGAAGACGAAATTAACAATTTCCACAACTCTAACAACAACCTTCTACTGTCTCAACACATCGACTCCATACAAGACAGTTCTAGTGGGAATATTTCACAATATTCCCTAATTAGACAGTAAACTTGCAAACAGGAGACCACAGAGCAAGAAAATACGACCAGTGGGTTCCCTGCTTCAGAGCAAATTCTAGAACCTACTAACTCGCGTGTTTCACAACAGCCAAGACGCAGAGCCGGCAACAAGCGTCAGCGGGGACAGAGAGCAAAGGAGTAAACGACGGGTGAGGGGGAGGGAGAGCAAGGGAGGGAGAACAGATGCAAAGTAGAGAGTGGGTGAGTCATCAACTATCAGCAGACTAGAGAGCTGTCGACGAATGGTCAGTCTCTCTCATTTCGTAATGCTCTCTCGTCGGTCAGAGAAGCGAGATAGTACGGGAGAATGGGAGAGACAGCCGATTGACGAGCTGTCGAGTTACACGCCATTCAAAAAAGCGTTTGAAAGCCGTCAATAAGGCGGGAAAACAACCACTTCAGAACCAACACCCAGCATGGATTGATATAATTTCGGCAGTAAAACGAACTATCGAAATTCGATTATGCGAAATCAAAGAAAGGATAGATCTAATTAAACACCAAAAACATGCAACGCAAAGATAGAGAAAGGAAACGCGCAGTCACCGGTATTGAAATGTGGAAACGGACCACGATCACTCAACAACAGGGACATGCATTCATATTCGCAATCCTTTATTATTTCAGAAAAAAACACATTTATCGATCGTCGATTGCTGACCTAGCCTAGCATTTACATTACAGTATCCTATCAACAACTGGTAACTTTTACTCCTACTGGGGATGGATTCAACATCTATCCGAGACAACTGGCCAAAATGGCTCATTTCATTTACAGATCGGGGCGAAAATCTAGCAAAAATATACGGGAAGCTAACTAATCTCACCGGAAATGTGCGCATTACTTGAGCCGTTTACTAGAGAGGGGAGAGCACACTTTAGAGGGGCAATACGATATTAATTACGAGAGATTGAGCAAGGATAAAACTCCGCGAAGACATCAGGGGTCAAAACAAGAACAACGTGCCTCAAAAACGAAAAATGATAACACACTGACGGACAGACAACAACTTACACAACAGGAAACAGGCTAATCGGGGGATACCTCAGGGGGGGGGGGGGGTTAATGGTAACTAGGGGGCTTCCTAAACGGGCGGATATGCTCTTGATAGGCACAATCATCTCCTTATCACAAGGGCTGCTTCTATCATCGTCCGTTCTCCATTGACAAACGATGCGCTGGAAAGAGAAATTGATTTTGTAATTGTTAGAAAAAATGGTTCACAATCGGATCACGATCTCGGATTAACCCACGTGCACACAAGGAAGGTTATGAAAAGGTTGAAACCAGAAACGAACTAATTATATATTTTTATCGTTTTCTCGGCAGTATAATCAAGCCCTGGACCAACTAGAGAATATGGGGGCTGGTCGAAACCAGAAACGCCTAGTCATGCCATAAAAGTTTCAGCGATCTACCCTCACCGTTTCTCAGTTAAAAAAATTTTTGTTAGTGGTAATAAAGTGACCATGCCCAGCTTGAAATTAACGAAGCCGCAACGATGGAGATTTGAGAAAAGGATAAAACAATAACCCTGCTCGTTTCCTAATATTCCTAGCGATCACTCAAACTAACAAGCGTTGCACGCAATCAGGAATAATAGTAACATCTCAATGGGATAGTCTTCCTCTTCACGAAAAAACCAATATCATCAACCGTAAACCTCACAAAATCAATAACCACTCACACCTCAGCGGGATCGTCAGCTCCCAAAAAACAATACCAGCTACTGTAACCATTCCAAAAAAATCAATACCAGCTACCGTAAGCCTCCTACAAATCAATAACTCACATCTCAGCGAGATCGTCAGCTCCCAACAAATCAATACCAGCTACCGTAACCCTCGGGGAAAATCAGTACCCGTCTACCGTAATCTCACAAAATCAATAACTACTCACATCTCAGCGGGATCGTCAGCGGCATGTCATCCGGGATGCATACGGCGTGCGGCTCGTCGCGGAATCGATACTTGACCATGAGCACCTGACGAGGAGATCGATAACTGAGTACTGTGGGGGAAAATCGATAACTGAATACGGTACGGTAGTTAAACTTCGGCAGTTTAAAAGAAGTAAGTAGGGAAACTAAAAGAGTGTTTGATTCGCTAAGATAATACGTCGGTTATATTGAAGTCCAATGCGCCCGAGAAACATACAGAAGCGTTGAAACAGCAAGATTCTAGGTAGGACTATTTGTCCCGGACAAACCACTTGCTCGAAACCACGGGTTTCAGTCGTTTCAAGCTAGTTAAACTACAACTGCTAACTTTACTGGTCTACCACTGGTACTCCGGAGCCCCCTCGGTTTCGTGCAACCAGAGCCTCCACCCCACATACCTTGGCGAATCCGGGCGCCGGGTCGTGGAATCCTGGCAGTTGGCTCTGAAAAATCATTTTTATTGACAGAAATAAATGATATCAAGGAAATCGAAAACTCCTATTTCACAGTTCCCTGTTCATATCTCTCGCAATTAGCAAGATAAATCAGAAAATAAATCAATACCCAATCACTAGCTACCGTACCTTCACCGAGAAGACGCGCAGCTGCGAGTCGTGCACCATGCTCTGCAGGGGTACGGTGACGTCGATCGATCGGTCGCCCATCACGGGGTACGAGCGCGAGCCGAGCGGGTCCGTCTGCCCGTATCTGAGGATAGAATTACGTTTATTCAATTTATTCATAGTCGCAAAGGAAGTGAACAAGATCGTTAACCTAGCTTATTATTCGTACCAACAGTGGAACATCGAATTGCCAACCAAGAAAATTTACTATTTGTTGCTCATCGAACCAACTTATGCATCAATTTCCGAAAGACCCTTCGCTGTTAACTCAACGATGCAACATTGAATCGGCAACTTAGTATTGAATGAATTTTCGACAGCAATCCAAGAACCAATCTTCAAGGATCGGATCACACAGACTTGTAAAATGGTTGAATCGTCGAATCAACAATTTATCTATTCTCTATTCGGATTATCTATTCATTCAATAGAGGCAAGCACAATCACTAATTTTAACCCAATCACAGTGATCGATTGAATTTACCGTAACCTACTCTACCGTACCCCTCACTACCGTCCTCACCTCGCCTCCACAATGACGATGCCCTTCTTCTCCTCCCTCGATCTCCCTTCTGTTCTATCCCTAATGGCAGAATCTGCCCACTTTTACAGTATACTTCTACCAAACACACCTCGTCTTATTACTCGCCATACTGTAATCTGCCTCAAGCTACCGTAATCTGCCCAATTCTACAGTATCCTCACCTCGCCTCCACAATGACGATGCCCTTCTTCTCCTCCTCCTCCCTCTATCTACCTTCTCTTCTATCCAAAATGACAACCCTAGTGCACACCTCTACAGAACACAATGTGCTGTACTACACATCTACCGTAATTCCACCATGCTCACCTCGCCTCCACAATGACGATGCCCTTCTTCTCCTCCTCCTCCCTCGCTATCCTCTCCGCCGTCGGCTTCATCAGATTGATGATGCGCTCCGACTCCTCCGCCTTCGCTGCGTCCACCTGCAGAGAGGGTCGCATTATTCACAGGAGAGAGAGCGCAGCCATCAACTTTTACAAAATTCTTTCTTTATCACGGGTCTCCTGTAAAAATGTAGGAAAATGGACCAGTTTTGCTGCAGAAAAAAATTTTTGGCCTTCGATTTCACTGAAAGTGATTTGCCTAGGTAAAATGAGGGTGAAGAGGACGTCTATCCATTTTGTTTCTCGAAATTTGCATGTTGAAGTGGTTTCATGACCTACAACTTCAAACGGCTGTTTCTCCCTTCGTTTTTGACCTACCAAGTTCTAACCGGCACAGGTCGATTCGAAATAAAGTTATCTAAAAATAACTCAACTAAGGATGAAGTCGGAAATTCCATCTTCCATGTGATGTTGCACGAAAACGGTTTTTTGACCTACAAAATGGTTGTTTTCTCGAAACTTTCCTCTAAAGGATAAGCGTTTTATTTCAGAATCTGATTCCCCATCCCCGAATTGAAGTGACCTAATATTTAATTTGCCCCATCTCTGTCCGCCCAATAGTGCTACTGTACAGGGGAATTCTGACCTCTCTGAACTTGTAATTATTTTCACATTTTGTTTCCATTCATATCTCAGCTCAAACGTATGCAAATTTGCAAACTTGCCCTATTAGAATCGTTCTGCTCGACGAGCCCGACAAAATAGTTTTAGTGGTCCGAAGCGTCAAAGTTAACCTGTTTTTGAGTTACGCCCTTGAATACATTTGTAAGGCATACTTGAAAATATAATCAGCCAAAATTGTTCGTGCGATATATCTCGAAAACGGTTAACTTTGATGCTTCGGACCACTAAAACTATTTTGTCGGGCTCGTCGAGCAGAACGATTCTAATAGGGCAAGTTTGCAAATTTGCATACGTTTGAGCCGAGAAATGAATGGAAACAAAATGTGAAAATAATTACAAGTTCAGAGAGGTCAGAATTCCCCTGTACAGTAGCACTATTAGGCGGACAGAGATGGGGCAAATTAAATATTAGGTCACCTCAATTCGGGGATGGGGAATCAGATTCTGAAATAAAACGCTTATCCTTTAGAGGAAAGTTTCGAGAAAACAACCATTTTGTAGGTCAAAAAACCGTTTTCATGCAAAATCACATGGAAGATGGAATTTACGACCTTATCCTTAGTTGAGTTATTTTTAGATATCTTTATTTCGAATCGACCTGTGCCGGTTAGAACTTGGTAGGTCAAAAACGAAGGGAGAAACAGCCGTTTGAAGTTGTAGGTCATGAAACCACTTCAACATGCAAATTTCGAGAAACAAAGTGGATAGGCGTCCTCTTCACCTTCATTTTACCTAGGCAAATCGCTTTCAGTGAAATCGAAGGCCAAAAATTTTTTTCTGCAGCACGCTCTCCTACATTCTTACAGAAGACCCGTGTTATCGATTTATTTTGTGTTAAATGCATAGTCAGCATCCAGCATCGTATTGGTAAACCTGCACGATAGGTAATCTATGGAACGCGTGAAACAGCAACGTTCGCAGATGACAAATGCATAAGTACAAAAAAAGGTTGTGCAAACGACCAATACGCATTCGTAATTTTGTTACTACCGTATCCCCATCGTGATACCGTACTCCCCCCTACCGTACCTCTGCCTCCGCGGTCGGGTCGTCGAAGAGCGTCGTCAGCTTCTCGATCCACGGTCGGAAGATCACCCGGCCGATCTGCGATTTAGTTTCTGGATAAAAAAAAAACTTTCGAAAATAAGTTATTCCACAGGGCAGATTACCGTTTCCATCGCTCACTATCAACAGTGATGTATGAAGAATACAATAACATTAGGGATCCCTTTCAAGTTTAAAAAAAATAAAGGTACGCGATATTGTGTGTACTATAATACAATTATTGGAAATAATATAAAAATGCAGCATACCTGGAACGCAACGTACGGCAGCGCGACGCCGTACAGCGCCGAGCGTGATAACTGGAAAATTAATTTTTTAATTCAATAATAAACCAGAGCAATTGCTCCGAACACACTTCCTTATCACTGTTGACAGAATATATAGTATTGTTCAATAACGAATATCGCGAATATTGAAAAAATCTAATCTCAGGGAAATGTGAAGAACCACTGAAACTCAAAGGTTCTATGTGCGACGAACCAGAAATGTACCACTATCAAACACGTCATCAATTAATTAATTAATTAACCAATTACCTCATCCTTGTCATCGCACAGCACGATGGACCACTCGTACGAGGCACCGCCCGCTCGCGCTCTGCAATTAACTAATTAATTAATTAATTTTAGGAGATTAGAATTATGGGAATTTCGTACATCATACATAAAAAAAACCGAAAAACCGAAGTAATTTTCTTCAGCCAATTCGCGCGAATTTTTGTGGTCGAAAAAATATTATTAAAAGCAGGTCACTTTCGAGCTATCTATCTAGCTAATTAAGAAACTCACTTGAACTTTGCGGTCAGCGTGCAGCTGGGGAAGGCGAAGGCGAGCGAGGCACCCACGCGTGTGAACCTGCAGAGAGTACGGTGAGATACTGTAGGCGTTACTGTAGGGGTACAGTAAGTTTGAGCACAGCAGGACTGTATGCAATATCCCAGAAATATCTATAATTACTATCATAGAAGTTTGAAAGTTTGTCGTACACCACGAATAAAACGTTCCGTTGTCTAGGAAACGGGATAAGTGCAAGCCGCACGCACAATTACACTACGCCGTTTTCTACGCGTTCTGTTTATTTTTTCTGATTTCAAAAATGATAATAGGTAATTAGAGCTCTAGAAGAAGTGATTAAAATAAACTACAACATGAAAATCGGTAGTTTTATGAACTTGCGGTTAACTTGCACTTTGGTATTGACGAATTTCTATGTTCGGAACGTTTTATTTTTATGATATTTACTACGCGAATAATAATCGGATGTCAATTGAATCCACCAGACACATTCAGAATAAATGAAACCGGTGAAACATAAAATTCAGAGTGAAACTGTCACAAAAAATTTATCCTTTCCTAAACCATCTACCGTTCCCCTACCGTAACCAGCGCTACCGTAGCCCATAACTACAGTACCTCGACAGTCTCCTTATCACATGGATCTACCGTATCCCCCATAAAACGACCGTAACCTAATACTACCGTACTCCCTACCGTACCTCGACAGTCTCCGCTCGGCCTGGATCGATGGCGCGATGCCAAATGGCGATATCGTGCACGCCATCTCCGTGACCGCATCCGCGCCGGGCGTGCGCGTGAAGTAGACGAGGCGGATGTGCGGATTGGACGGGGAGAGCTGCAAGGGATGATTGGCGTCCACTTACGCATCAGAACAACGAATCTATTCAACCTGGACCCATAACATAAAATAAAACGAAATACTGCACAAGGTTCTTCTATGTTCCAACCGATCACCATGGACTTGAGGCTGTACAATATTTTCTTCTTTTGCCATAAACCGAATTTATACAAAACCAATATATTTTTGAAACACTCACGGCGATATTGCACAGCGCCTTGGGCTGGTTGTTCTCCGTGTGCAGGATATTCGTGGTCAGCGCCGAGTTGGTCGGACTCGCGCTCAGGATGATCGAGCCCTGCCAGTTGCGGCGCAGCTGGTGCGAGAAAACTGCAAAAAGCTTAATCAAACGAGTAATTAATTAACTTAAAACAATTAAAATCGATCACAAAACCCACTAACACCTCGCGAAAATTCGGCAAAACATTGGTTCCGATGCCGGGAATCGAACCCGGGCCTTGCGGGTGAGAGCCGCAAATCATAACCACTAGACTACATCGGATCATGGTGGGAGGAGAGAGGGCGCGTGCTATCTCTCTGCGGGCAGAGGGGAAAACGCACTGGCGAGGGGAGAGAAAAGACAGCGGGGACATTACACTAGTCTCTAGCGCGCTCTTGCTCGCCTGCTGGGTGGCTAGTGCAAAATCGTTGCACACCCGCCCTATGTACTGTGTCAATCTTTGCCAATCGGGCAAAAAGGTGAATCAGCAAACAAGTAGACATACCCGGCGATTTCTCGTTCCACCAGTTTCATACATTATCTTCCATTGCAGACACAACAATTATTGTCGCGGTAACACATGGGAAAATTCCATACAAAAAGTTCTCAAGGGTCGTCGCTTAATGCCCATGCATACTTATTTAGAATCCACCCGGCGAATTTTCACTCCACGTTATTTACGTATACCTTTAGGCCAAATGCTCAACAATTCGGACGAATCATTCATGTCATGATAAGAAACAAAATTTTTAACTCGATATACGACCAACGCACTGAGCTCCATTGCCAGATTTACCATCTGCTGCAGCGGGTACCACTGCACACTGGGCTGTAGGCCCCTCCTAATCCACTGCCCCGGGGGACCTCAACTTCACCACCGGCGTATTCACCCGGCGATTTCTTGCTACAACAAATGCATATCATAAACGCAAGAAATTTTGACATACACCACGAATAAAACGTTCCGTTTCCCGACTGTCCGAGGTTTGTATAACCCATTGAACCGCCGAAATACTCGCTATGCGCGCTCTATACCTTTTCCAAAATGATTAACCGTAATCAAAATTTATAAAAACACCAAAAATATAATCAATAACAGTGATAAACAAGATCAAAA
>LS585031.1:447607-470166 GCA_900490775.1 Pristionchus maxplancki
CAGAGAGTGCGGGATCCCGCACCCTCTGGCATAGTTGCGTGTCTCTCGCGGTATTACGAGAGAGAGAGGGAGGGGAAGGGAAGAGAGCGCGGCAATACCGATACCGATACCGAACCTGCAACCCTACCGTAATCCACCGTATCCCAGCTCGTATCAATCTCCATATTCTTCATTATCATCGCACAAACGGACCCGCAAAGACTAGGTACGATCGCAGTTCGGATTCACACTACTTTAGAAGTTTCATCGCAGTTTATCAATTATTACTGACAATGAGACGAAACAGTAGAAGAAACTAAAGTTGAAGCCTGATTTCGCTCAAAATATTGCAGACATCAGCATCTCTTCCTTCATCGTACTCAATATCACTTCGTTCTCAGAAACGAAGCGAGTCCCCAAGGTTGAAATTAACAATTTCATGAAAATTCAGTGATTTTCTACTCAGATTCTCGCATGGACACCCTATTTCAGTCGGCGATTAGAGGATCGAATCAGGAGCGACTCGTGTCCTTTCAAATGCGATGTTTTCAACCGATCGCAGTGAGAATTTTTCTCCGTCGATCCGACCATTACCACTGTTTCGAAAACTAGAAAATTAACTGCACCGAAACTCTATAGCTGATGAGAGAGCACTTCCTACTAGAGAAAGGCTCAGCTCCATTGTATCCTACGAGAAAGTTTCCATTTTCGTGAATAACAATGAAGGGAAAGGCAACACTGATCACTAGGGCGATTGAAATTCCTCCAAATAAAATGGAAATTCGATTCAGATTGACAGAAGAATCTGCTGATGCGATCGTTTTCCACTTTCGAGATCTCCACGAGGTTGGACATTCTGATTCCAAGCTAGGATTTAATCATGCCACACCATCTCGATTTTCCTTTTCACACAAGAAAACGTCATGTCAGACCAGTCAGAATGAAGGATCTGTCTCCTCATTTCGTAAGAAAGAGAGCGTGCACTGATTCAAGCCCTAGTAGTTCTAGCCCTCGAATCGTTGAAGCTGTTACTGAAGAAGAGAAAGGAGGTTGAGCAAGCTGACAGCCCTAGTAGCCCACTGAAAATTCTCGAAAACGCAACTTTCTCAGAACATGCCGCTTCCCAAGACCCGTCGACCCGAGCAGATCTACGTGTCCTTCCTGAAGGAAGCTCCTGCGCATGCCGGGAGTGGGGTGAAATCTGCAAAAGTTCGTTTTGCTTTCTCAATTAATCCTTAAAAAACAAAACAATAACAAATTCTGGTTCAAAACAAAATTTGCAGTTCGCTCGCAACTTCTTCAACACCACAGTAGACTATCGATTCAACAACTTCACCTACTTTGACCATCCTCGAATCGTTGAAGCTGTTACTGATGAAGAGAAAGGGAGGATGAACAAGTTGTCCGAGGTGAGTCTAGCTTTTCATTATTTGCCGACAACTTATACTGAAACGCCACCGCCTTCTGCTCAGAAATGATTCCGTATCTTTGAATAATCGTGACATCTTGTATCCGATTTCAGTAGAGCACGAAATATGAGTCGCCGTCTCTTCATTCCTCACGCTCTCTCGTCAGTCGACCGGACGAGAGAGTGTGTGAAATGAAGAGACGGCGCGTAATTCGAGTTCTATATTTCAGGAAGCCTACGACAAGCTCTTCAACTCCAAGACTGACGCAGTCCTCGCCATCATCTCCAATTGCCATGCGGAGTCGGGAAGGTTGGAGTACCTTCGGGTGAGATGATGCTCTTTGAAACATTCTCCTCACTCCAGTTTTTCCGCATAAACTGTGGCACTTTGAGCGAAGAGAAGGAGATGGAAAGTAGAACAGTCAAACTGGAATCAATTTTGTAGGAACCCAATCTGCACAATTAACGAATGTGAACTTCCGGCGTTGCATGAATGACTAGAAGTTTCACTGGGGAACTCCCTTACCTGATTCTTGATGCTCGATTTGGGAGACAAATTCAGGAACTCACCAAGCACGTCAACGTCACTAAAGTTGGCGCTTGCTTCGGAAGCAGGAGATCCAATGAGGATGTGGAGGCGATGATTGGTCAGTTTAATCTCATCTTTTCATCAGTTCTTCACCCATGCACTCCGTCACCTTAGGGGTCGCTTAACTGTGCACTAATCTCTGAGCTTTTGAGTAGTCTAGATAACTATAGAAATCCAATGATTGGTCGGTTAATCTTTCTCTTCCTCCTCTCGATTCTAATAAAACCACGAAAAATAAGAGACAGATATAAAAAATTGGAGAAGTTGTTCACTGCAATGTGGCGTCCAAATGTTTGTTCCATTGCCAGAGGCAACACCGGGGACGAAAACAGCTGGGGTTTCACTCATTGAAAGCACTATTTGCAAAAGCGAAACTTTGCGAATTCGTGAATCATCTAACTATGTTTCAGCCTTGCCTCAAATTATCTTCGCTCGTTGAGTTCCCAATTCCGTTAGGGTCCGGTAGAGAACAACCAAACAAATTACTCATGAATCCGATTTCATCATCATTTCAGCCGCCCACTCATTCGTCATTGCGTTCGAGAACATCCAATGTCGAGACTACGCTACGGAGAAGTTCTGGCGGATAACGTGAGAGTTTCGAAAATGAATTAACCGTTCCGCTTATTATTCCGCCCTGTCGGAATGTAAAATGATTCGTACAAGATCTCTATCAGAGCAGAGCTCTAACATCGGGTTTCTTTTCCCTTTCTGGTTTCATAATGGGCCATGAAACGCCTGAAATGGCGCATTTTTGGACGGTTTGAGCGGAATGGAGAAGGAGATGGAACAGATAGATTCTAGTCGTTTTAATATTTAAAATATTAAAAGTAATTAATAAAATGATACAATTTGCAGGAAAGACGTCGTCCCGATCGTTCTGCAGCGGCGGATTTTGAAGGTAGATCAAAGCTGATTTCTCTTTTCAAGTCTGCCCTAGAAGTTGTACTGAGAACTCATTAGCGAGGTTCAAGAAAAGATAATGAGCGTATACAAAGAAACTCCCCTCGAACAACAACAAGACGAGAGAACACGGGAAATGGAGAGAGCCAGACAGGCAGACAGGCACTAATTTCAGGATCTCGCTCCCGATTCCTCATTCGTCGCTGCCGATGACTTCACCAGTCCACGACTACTGGCTGAGCATCTGAAGACGGCATCTGGGAGCAGGGAAGAGTACAGGAAGTGAGGGTGATTTCGCATGCTTGGAGATCGTCTACTCTAGGACCTCCTGTTGGTCAGGATCTCCTGTTGGTTTGATGAGAAGCATTGACAAATGAAGTGAGAGACAGACTTATGCTGAGTTGATCAGAACCAAAATAGGTGTTGAGGGGGCTGCTTTCTCTTGTTTCCACCCTAGAGTATGGTCTCCCCTGACAACCTGCTGAGGGTCTTTCCGCAACAAATAGTGGTTTGGACTAAAAAATAGTTGTTTCCTTTTCGACGGTGTGACTTGCAAGAGGGCTAGCCCACGCAGAAGAGTCAAATCAAATCAAATTTATTCAATCCTCAGGGCTTGGGCCTGTTGAACGATTTCTGCCATCCATATATCGGGGTATCTTCTGCTTATGTCTGCCCAATTTGTTCCGACTCGGCGGACGATATCATCGCGCCATCTCGTCTTAGGTCTTCCTATATGTCTCTTCTTGTCCCATGGTGTCCAATTAACAATTTTCTCAGTCCATCTATCATCGCTGAGTAGAGCAATTCTTCTGGCCCACTCAAATTTCTTCTCCATTGCTCGAACTCTGATATCTAGAATCGGGCCCATAAACCACACGAAACATCAAACATCAAAAATTCAACCTTTGTAGGCCAGCGATGCATTATTCGAGGTTTGGTTATTTTGATACGAACGGAGAGCAAAATCGATGCAAAAGAATCATCATCGATGAAATAGTTACTGTGAAACATATCCCAGATACTTTGCCTGGCGCAATACCCACTACAGACTGCAAGTTGATGGATTCTGCTCTCTTTGCCGGTAATTATTATTTTTTTAATTAAAAAATCAAATTTAATTAGCGATCTCCACTTCAAAAACGTCTCGGCTAGTGACAATCTGGACATGGCTGAATACTACTCGGTCAGCCGGGAATGCGAGGTTGATCTTTGATCTTTGAACTTTTATGCAAAGTAAAATGGTGTATTTTAGATCGACTCAGCGGCCAAACTGCTTGGCAAATCGAATTTCTGAATCATCGCTCAAGATCAATCACACATCTTCCCTAAACCTCAATGCATAAAAACCGAAACATGGATCAGAATTGCGTCCCGAAACGCTGAATCATCCCAGTTTCGGCAACATAAAATCGCCAATAAACACTCCTTCGGTGCTTTGAAGCCGTCCCCATATAAGGCGCGACTTCGGCCCCTTTCTCCATCCCCTCTTCTCCTTTCTTCTTCTCTTTCCTCCCTTCAACGATGCGCTTCTTCATCCTCCTCGCCCTTCTCGCTCTCGTCGCCGTCGTCTACTCCGAGGAGGTTGCTGCACCTGCTGCAGAGGCTGCAGGAGACAAGGAAGGTACGGTAGAGGTACTGTAGAAGTACTGTAGGTGTCCTTTATCGATCAGTGTAGTATGAGTACTGAAACGAGTGTTGTATCGATGACGGACCTCGAGTTACTGTACTTACCGGTTGGCAGTTGGCAGAGGTTATATTACGGTGGAGTACTGTAGCGATTACTGTATTGATCACGGCAGGAGTACTGTAGAAGCACTGTAGGATACGGTAGAGACTAATGATTACGGTAATTATCGATTTGAGCCGTCGAGGGAGCCATCGTCTCTTCTCTGGAGGACGCTGATGATGACGCCACTGGTGAGTGATTACTGTAGCCGGGATTACGGTAATCGATCGATAGACTTACAGTACCCAGTTCTACCGTACCCTTACCGTAATCCCTTGCAGCCGGTCCCGAAGCCGCCGACGTCGAGGAAGCCGTCGCAGAGGCCGTCGACAAGCACGAGGAGCCCGCCAAGGTGATCGCTACGGCGGAAGGGGTGGGTACGGTAGAGAGAGGTTACGGTAGGGTGGAGGATTACGGTAGTATAAGGGTTGCGGTAAGATGAGGTGGGTACGGTAGTGGTGGAGGGTACGGTAGGCTACAGTACCAACGTGATTGCAGTAGCGGAAGGGGTACTGTAGAGTGCTGTTTTGACACTTCCTTTCACCAACCGACGCGTTTATTGCAGGAGGAGGGATCCGCCTAAGCTCATTCGTCCTGTTAACTGCACGACAAAATCTAGTCAATCAGTTCATTCATAACTGATAAAGCCCATTTCTTGCCACCGACTGTTTCTCGCTACTCACATGTATTCGAATGAGAAATAAATGGCACATTGACATCGCATCCGGAGTATCGGCTGAAATAGCGAACCGGCAATTAAGTTAACCTCCTTTTAGGACACGTTTACATCTCGTAATCACTGATTACGCTACTTCGGACTGTATCTGTGACGGATCGTGATGAACCGCGTGACAAGAGATGCTAGAGAAGAGCTACCAGATATCCGCACTGAAAAGCCCGATTAGGCCGTCCAATTGTGCACTGTATAGTCCCATAAACGTTAAATATGCTTCACAAACGACATATATCATCTGGAATGAGTCGAATTCGATTCCTCCCTGTGATTTTTCACACAAATTATTTAATGAACAGTGCTACTTCAGTAAAAAATAACTGCAGCCAAAAAGTTAATTGCCTGAAAGTTAATTGTGAATTGCCTGAAAAAGACCGATAAGAAAGATAGTAGAGCATGCCATCCAACCTTCATATTGAACGGCTCGGAAGGGAAGGGGTAAATGACAAAAGCCCAAAGAATGGAATAGGAGTGCACTCACTTTCCCCTCCCCAATCGCGCCCTCGACGTGAAAGGAAGGGTTGCCCCTACGAGATAAGGTGACAATGGCTATCCAGTTCGCACTTGGGATAGACAATGCGGAAAGACTCTCCTCATTTTTTGCACTGTCTCGCCGACCCGATCGATGAGAGAGCGCGCGAAATGAAGAGGGCATTCCATGCCAAGCTATCCCGGTTCGCCCCCCAACCGATGGATCTCTTTCCATCAATCATTGCCCAGGACATTATGCTCCCTCACTCATCCCAACGTCTAGCACTCTTTGCTTCCCCTGTGCACCACGTTAACCCATAATTGTAAAAAAGAGAAGATTATTGATTCCCTTTAATGTCCATTGTTTTTGTATAATCCCTATTGTGTTCTTTCGACCTAAATCGAAAATGTTGCAGTCGAATTCATTCCAGAATGCTCCTCATCGCTGCCTCTCTTCTCCTTCTGTCCACCGCAGGCGACACCTGTATCCCGATGAAGCCCACCACACCGGGCATTCCCCCAGAAGGTATTTGTTCTCGACTCGTACTAATATTTTATGTCTTCTAGTTATCGTAATTAGTGTAATTAATTAGTGTGGGGAACTAAGTAATTCTCGCCATGATGTGTGTTATTGACTGAATGGCTTCTAAGTATGGCCAGTGTTGCGAGCGATTTAGGTTCTGTAGTTAGCTTTTTGAGTAGGTGTTACACGCGTAGTCGTGTCTTCATGTGGAATTTTCACCTAGGCTACGCCTTGTCTAGGACTCCTAGAATAGCGGCGTCTTCTTTTCTTTTCTGTATGATTGAACGATCATCGAACTACGCACGCTGAACGCGTCAACGCACAGTAAACGCGTCAATTCCAGTCACGACGTGCATGGCGCAGTTCACTGATGGCTGCACGGGCAACACGTGCTCCACGCCCACCAAGACGGCCACGCAGGTCTCGCAATCATGCAATTATTTCGAAAAGAATTGGCATCGAGCCAAGATCATTCTGACACGCCCACCCTACTCTCATATTCAACTAGTGTTGACAATGCTCAGGAGTGCTCTAGCTGAGAGGTGGCTTGTCAGCATTGGCAAGACTTGGCTGGATGCCAATTCTTTTCGAAAGTGCTAATTCCAGCTGACCTGCCCTGTCGGCAAGATCTTCTACGTATTCATCCCCAACCAGTCGCTCGCCACGTACCTCAACGTTCCTGCAGAAATGATTACTGCTCTTGACTGCGACAAGACCAAGCAGGTAAATGAGAAGAAGAAAATATAAAATGCCATACCATCCCACGTCTTCTGCAATCTCTAGAAGATGGTGCGAACACGCGCTTTAAATTGCGCTTTATTTAGAATCGACTTTCGAAAATAATTGGCACCGAGCCAAATCTAGCCAATATATCCATTTCAGCAATACGTCTACACGGACAAGGCGGGAATGAAGCACGAGGTCACGACTGCTATAGGATTGCTGTGCAAGTGAGAAGCCCACCCTACCGCAGCCATACCTCTCTTCGTTCAATTGTCAAGTATGCATGGCCAATATCGATGTAATGATGATAAATTCTGATGATCGACTGTCGCCCGGAACGTAGATGATAAAGATCCTTCATCCCCGTCTCCCCTTCTCTCGTCAAACTATCGTCCACGCATTGAACACCATCCAGTTTTACTCAACCCATGACAAGAATTACTCAGTATCCTCTACTGGTCTGATAAATTCGATGATCATCAGCAAAGTCTATCATCAATTGAGATGGCTTCGCAACAAATCGTTTCTTCATTTCGCGCACTCTCTCATCGGTCAGAGAGGCGAGAAAGCGTGCAGAATGAAGAGAGTCATTTCTTCCCAAGCCTTCTCTAATCGACAATGAGGAGGGATGAGCTTGGAATAAGATGGGAATGGTGCATGGCGCACTCGATTGCCCCTTTCCAATCATTCCCAAACTAAACGGGGGGAGGAATTTGCCCCTCCGAGATAAGGTGACAATGGCACAGCATTCTGACCTCCTTTGTTCTCTCCAGATAAGGGTGAACAAAGGGATTAATTTTTGAATTTTCCCGCCTCACCGTATTCGAACTGCAAAAGACCTTCGCAATTTGGGATATCTCTGAAACATATCGCGAATACGGCAACGCGGGAAAATTCAAAAATTAATCCTCTTGTTCAGAATGAGAATTGCGATATGTTTCAGCAATCTGTCAAGTTTCGAATTTGCAGTTCGAAATGTAAAGTGATCACCCCTTTTCTGTAGGGGCAGAATGCTGTGATGGCTATCCAGTTCGCATTTGGGATAGTCGATGAAAAGGACTCTCCACAATCTGCGCGCTCTATCGCCCCATCTGACCGATTAGAGTCAGCGCGAAACGGAGAGAGCATTCCTTGCCAAGCTATCCCCAGTTCGCACCCTGCCTGTCTCTTCCATCGATCATTGCCCAGGATATCAAGCTCTGGGTTCCCTCACTAATTCACACGCTCGGTGCCTAGCACTATCTCTTTGCACTAACATTGCACCTGGTTAGTTAATCCATAATTGTAATTCCCTTCCAGAATGCTCATCCTCGCTGCCTCTCTTCTCCTTCTGTCCACTGCAAGCGACGCCTGCATCCCGATGAAGCCCACCACACCGGGCATTCCCCCAGAAGGTATTCGTTCTCGAATTGTTTCTTCTATTTAGTATCTACCGTAGGGAGAACTGAGAAGCTAATTCTCGCCATGAAATTATAGACTGAATGGCTTCTGAGTATGGCCAGTGTTGCGCGTGATTTAGGTTCTATAGATATAGATTCTATAGGTTCTATAGGTTCTATAGATAGGTTCTATACTATAGTTATCTTTTTGAGCTTAAATCGCGTAGGCGTGTCTTCATGTGAGATTTTCACCTAGATAACGCGAAACAGCGTTCTGACCCCCTTTGTTCTCTCCAGATAAGGGTGAACAAGGAGATTGATTTTTGAATTTTCCCGCGTTACCGTGTTCGAACTGCAAATCACTTTCGCAATTTGAGATATCTCTGAAACATAAGGCGAATACGGCAACGCGGGGAAATTCAAAAATTAATCCCCTTGTTCTGAATGAGGATTGCGATATGTTTCAGCTATCCGTCAAGTCTCGAGTTTGCAGTTCGATATGTAAAGTGATACCCCCTTTTCTGTAGGGCTAGAATGCTGTGCGCGATGATAATTGCAACGCACGCTAAGCACGTCAAGGCACCATAACCGCGTCAATGTTCCAGTCAAGACGTGCATGGCGCAGTTCACCGATGGCTGCACGAGCAACACCTGCTCGTCGCCCACCAAGACAGCCACGCAGGTTGCTCAGTCTTGAAACTCTTGAAAATACTCCTAATCGAGCCAAGCCTTGTACCTTTTGGATAAGTTGTCAGCTCTCTCAATCGTGTCCATTCTGAGATGCCTACTCCACTAGCTGATTGTGAGACCTGGCTGGATGCCAATTCTTTTCGAAAGTGCCAATTCCAGCTGACCTGCCCTGTCGGCAAGATCTTCTACGTGTTCGCCTTCCCCTACAAGCCGCTCGGCGTGTTTCTCGGCGTGCCTGCGGACATGATCACCGCCATTGACTGCGACAAGACCACGCAGGTACTTTCGAAAAGACTTGGCACCGAGCCAAGTCTAGGCACAGGAAATAAATGATTTCAGGAGTACGTCTACACGGACATGGCTGGAATGAAGCATGTGATCATTCCTGATACAGGATTGCTGTGCCAGTGAGATGCTCCCGCAACCTCTTCGTTCAATTACCAAGTATTGTTATAAAGAAGTTGATTTATTTCACCACTCCCTGTATCAATCTGTATGCAATGCAATGATAAAACAATCGATAATCTGCCAGAATGACAAATGCCCAAAGATTGAGATGTGATAGAACATTGCGCACTCATTGTTCTCTTTCCTATCGCACCCTCAAATTGAGAGGAAGGCATTTGCCCCTCCGAGATAAGGTGGCAACGGTTATCCAATTCGCGCTAGGGATAATAGATGAAAAAGGACTCTCCACAATCTGCGCGCTCTCTCGTCGAGCTGACCGGTTAGAGTCAGCGCGAAATGGAGAGTTCTCTTCATTTCCGATCCCCGGTTCGCACCCTGCCGCAGGTTCTTCCGCCTTAATCAACAGGCTCTACATACGCTCCTTTTCACTGATCCTCACCTCTCTTTTGCTCGCACCCCAGCCACACTAGGTTAGTCCCCAATACCATATTTACGGTTCTGGTAACTTGTAGAATATTTTGGAATCCACGTGTTCTGGATTCTTCTGTGAGCGCGAGACCTCGAAACTCGAACGATTCATCTTTGAGCGAAAGATTTTCTTCCAGAATGCTCCTCCTGGCAGCTTCTCTTCTCCTTCTGTCCACGGCAGGTGACGCCTGTATCCCGATGAAGCCCACCACTCCGGGCATACCCCCTGAAGGTGTTTGTTCTCGACTTTTACATCTACTTTTACATCTCTTTTCGAGCTTAAACCACGTTGTCGTGTCTTCATGTGGCATTTTCACCTAGATTACGGCTTGTCTACGACTAGAGTGCCTAGAATTGCGGGGTCTTCTTTTCCGATGCATTTACTCTCAGAGGGAGTGCTGAGTGATCAAATGACCATCAGGAATTTTTAGGAATAGAAAATCGGGTGCTACGCACGCTAGACGCGTCAACTCACAATAAACGCGTCAATTCCAGTCACGTGCATGGCGCAGTTCACTGATGGCTGCACGGGCGCCGCCTGTTCCTCGCCCACCAAGACGGCCACGCAGGTCTCGCAATCTTGATACTTTCGAAAAGAATTGGCACCGAGCCAAGACCATTCTGAGATGACTACTCCACTAGCTGATTGTGAGACTTGGCTGGATGCCAATTCGTTTCGAAATTCTAATTCCAGCTGACTTGCCCGTCCGGCCAGACGTTCTACGACTCCTTCGAATTTCCCCCCAAGCCGCTGGGCGAAGAACTGGGCATTCCTGCAGAGATGATAGCTGCTCTTGACTGCGACAAGACCAAGCAGGTACTTTCGAAAAGAACTGGCACCGAGCCAAATCTAGCCAATATGTGGCCCTAGCCCCCTTTCCATACAGGAAATTCATGATTTCAGCAATACGTCTACACGGACAAGGCGGGAATGAAGCATGAGGTCACGACTGCTATAGGATTGCTGTGCAAGTGAGAAGCCCACCCTACCGCAGCCATACCTCGAGGGATCTCTTCGTTTAATTGTCAAGTATGCATGGCCAATATCGATGTAATGATGATAAATTCTGATGATCGACTGTTGCCCGAAATGTCTCGAACGTAGATGATAAAGATCCTTCATCCCTCGTTCCCCATTCTCTCGTCCAACTATCGTCCACGCATTGAACACCATCCAGTTTTACTCAACTTTGCGAACTGTCCATTGAAAAATGGACAGTTCGCAAAGTGGAAGATCATGTACGATTTCGCTTTTCCGATCTCTTCCTCCCCTTGGGACACACAGAACTCGCGCCTTCCTGCTGAGATATCACAGACTCTTATCACTAGAACGGCCAGAATGAAGGACCGTCTCTTCAGTTCGCGTTGTCTCTCGTCACTCTGAATGACAAGAGAACACGCAGAATGCAGAGACGGGTTCTCGATACAGCCCTGAATTCAACAGCCCTGGTGATTGGAAGAACACGCTTGGATCTCAGGAGAAGTTAAGTTTCACAACCGGGAGAATTCGCCAAGAGCTATTTAACTTTTTTTTCTTTTCGGCAGTACTTATCGGCAGGGTCCATATTCACCGTCCTCCTTTCCTTCAATTCAAGTATCTATCCTACATCAATATCCATGTACCAGGAAGAAGAAACGAGAAAACACTTAAAAATGAGAGACAAAGGAAAAGAGAGAAACATCAATAGATCCCGAATGAATTGATGAAAGTCAACTATTTATTTATTTACTTCCTTCTCCTTCCAATTTACTATTTATTGCTTCTTAGATACATCAGTTTCTTTCTGAAACTATGGGCGGCGAGATAGCACACAAAATGAAGAGAGTCATCAATACATCTTGCATTGAGGAAACGAATTTCACTTTTGATTGCACGTGTTTCGCAATTTATTGACTATTATGAAGTGTGATAGTATAAAGGCGCCGCTAGGGAATCAAATAACACAGTCGGCATGCGGTTTCTTATTCTGTTGGTCGCCTGCTGCGGTGCTGTTGCTGGTACCGACGTGGCTACCACGACCGCCGCACCGACTACCGTGGCACCGACTACCACGGCGCCAGCAGCTACCACGACTACGGGTACCGGTTTTATTTTGCTCCGGTTGTTGTGCTTTGAGAGGGCAATGATGTAGAACTAGTTGGAATGTTTCGAAACACGAATCTCCGAATTGACCCATTCAGGAACCGCCGCCCCTGCCACCGGTTCGACTGGAGCTGCGGCCGCCACGACAGCTGCACCTGCTGTCGCAGCAGCAAGTGCTGGCTCTACTGCACATGCTGCAGTGGCACCTGCTGTACCAGCAGCGGCTGCTGCTGCGCCTGTTGCGCCTGCCGCAGCGGCTGCAGCGCCGGCGGTGAGTTGCAGGGTCGCAGCCGATTGGGTTGCCCATTCATATACAACAAAATCGAGCTAAACATCACAATCTTGTGCCAAGGAGTGCATTATTCCTGCATACATGCATGTACATCTCGTTCGTTCAGGGCGTCCCTCCCGCTTCCTCACTGGTCACTCTCTACTCGTATTTGAACAAGCAACACGGCACCCATGCCTACTGTAAGACTACTGTAGGGTTACTGTATTTTGAATACCGTATGCATACCTCAGGCTCAACCGACGACTGCACGTCCATCGTGCACGGTCGCAGCTTCACGGCGGAAAAGCAGGCGCGCGGCAAGTTGATCGCTCCGACCGACGCAGCTCTTGCTGCAGCGAAAGCGGCCTGTCCCGGAGGTACAGTATCCTACTGTTTTCTAGTTATAGTACCTTCGTTGACCGTAAGCTGTTCAAAAATGGCGAGAATCAAAGATAAAATGCATTAGAAACGTTTATTTCAGTCGAATTCGCGTTTCTCGGATTCCCTAAGAAGGCGCAAGGATATATTCACGATCTTACCGGAGTGAGTTTTCGAAATTCATTTTTACTTTTCACCTTGACCTACCGTACCCACCTACAGTATCCGTATTGCAGAGAGGCCTCAAGGCCGGGTACGTGCCGCTTGAAGCAAAGTGCGGAGCCACAGTGCCGATCAAGATGTACCGACCGATCATTGGAGATGGTAAGTATCGTAAACTTACAGTATCTTACCGAAACCTTACCGTAATCAGTAAATCTGTAAAAAGCAGCTCTATGTCAACTGAAAGAGTTACCGTATCACTAGGAGTCCATACCGTAACCAAACCCGAATCATTCGATAATCTTTGCAGACATCTGGTACACCTCTGGCAAGTCCGGCAAGCTGGTGAAAAACGGCGGCAAGCCCGTCTTCTATCTCTGGAGTGCATAAATAATTACCTTTATTGACGAGATAAAGATTTTTGCTGGCCAGCCAAGGATTGATACAATTCGAAGTAACGTAACGACAATTTCGTTTCATCCGTTAGCCGATATCCCCAATACGACTAGCAGTGGCTCTGTTTGATTAGGGCTGCCATAGTAGCGAACAGCCGCCGTCATTTCAATAGAGAACGGGAACAGATTTTATTGCTTTCAATTGATGAGTGCCAATGAACCGAACCAGAAACGGGCTATAAAAGGAGTCGTAGGATCCGTTTGGTACCACATCATGAGACTTCTCTTCATTCTTACCATCCTCTGCTTCTCGACTTATGGCTCGGCTCAAGTGACTACCACAACGGTGTCGACTACCACCGCCCAAGTGACGACTACCACGGGACCGACGACTACCACAGGGCCCACGACTACCACAGGTCCCACGACAACCACGGTGCCAACGACTACCACAGCGGCACCGACTACCACGACTGCTGTGAGTGTCGCAGGCTGCTGCAACTGCTGCATAAATCAGGTTTCCAGGGTATTCCTCCTGCCAACTTCCTGGTTCCCGTCACCGCGTACCAGAACACCGGCCCGAACACACTTGCCTATTGTAAGCGTACGGTAGATGGGTCTGGGCAGGACTACGGTAGGGCTACCGTAATCTCACTACTGTAGGCGCAACTCCTGACTGTGTCGCTACCGTACGCGCCAGGGGTTTCACCAGACAGCGTGATGTGATTGGCAATGTCGTGGCCCCGACCGTTGCAGCTCTTCAAGCAGCCCAGGCAGCCTGTCCCGGAGGTCGGTTACCGTACCCGGTTACCGTTCTGGTTACTGTATCGATTTCCAGTCGTCTTTGGCCCGCTCGGTTTCTTCAGGAAACGCACTGGATATCAACACGATTTGCACGGAGTGAGTTATTATCGATCACTCTACCGTAACCAGTCTACCGTACTCCTATTCCAGAGAGGAATCCAAGTCGGATACGTACCGTACGAGTCCGCCTGTGGAGCTACGAAGGGAATGAAGGCGTACTCGCCCGCAGCCGGTGGCGATAGTAAGTACCGTAATCCTACAGTACTCCTGCTGTAGTACCGTAATCAAATCCATAATCTTGCAGACATCCTGTACATGACGACCTACCCAGGAAACAGATGGAGGGTCCGTCATCAGAACAAAGTCGTTTTCCATGTGTGGTAATCGGCAATTCATGCCTCCAGAATAAACGAAATTCACTCAACTGATTTGTTTTGATATTTGCACACACAGAGTTGATAATATGAGCGCTTGAATTGTACCACATCGCTGAATCGGAAGCTACGAATTGAGTTGAACCACGCCCATCGATTGTGTATGTAATGACCGAACGAAGTCGACTATGCACAATAGGAATCACAAATTTTGGCACCTTTTCGGTGAGAATGAAACGACAAAAGAAGACGCTTCCAGAGAGCAAAACATTGCACAATATCTGTGGTATTCATGTTTTTCCATTCTTCTAAACTTCTCAAATTGCGGAAATTGCGCAATCGATGAGAATGGCTCGTCTCGATTCGCAATTTCTGTTCTCGTCTGCGTTGCGCCAACCCTAGTTTTTACGATGTTTGTTCTACGAATTGCATGATTTTGAGAAGCGAGAAAATACATTTCAAATGAATTTTGGATCGTTTGTACCACACATGAGAGATGCTGTTATCTCATGTAATCGCCAAATCATGTTTAATTTTTAATATTATCGAGTGAATTCCGTTTATTCAGGGCAATAATACATTGCCGATTACCAAACATGGAAAACGACTTGGTTATTATTAAGGACTTTCCATCTGCTTCCGGGGTTGCTCGTCATGTACAGTACGTCTGCAAGAATATCGATTTGATTACGGTAGGATTACGGTAGGAGTACTGTAGGATTACTGAAAGATTACGGTAGGATTACGGTACTTACTATCGCCACCGGCTGCAGGGGCGTAAGCCTTCATGCCCTTCGCGGCACCACAGGCAGACTCGTACGGTACGTAGCCGACTTGGATTCCTTTCTGGAATAGTACGGTAGCCTGGTTACGGTAGAGGGTAGGGTTGGCAGAATGAATCCCTCTAGACCGCTCGATCCGCGCTGAGAGGGAGCGGAATGAATCCGAGAATGAGAGGGAGGGGAAAAGAGGGATTCAAGTGAATCCTTACGGGGATTCATTTGAATCCACGTTTTTTCCGAGTACAATGAAGCTCCAAATACCGTCATTTTTCATATAGCATATTTTGGATATCCCGTACTGGGGGATTCCCGTAGGCTTGATTAGCAGTGTTTCCCTATAGAATTGTAGTCTCTGCTTACGCAGTATTGTAAAAGTGCATTAATTGTAAAACGATACGGATTACTCCAACAGGAGCACTATTTTATGAGATCTCCACCCAAGAATAGTGGGAAAGTAATAAAAAGCCCACTGTGGACATCCGGGACTCCGTGAGCCTGTTTACGGGTGTTCTAACACACTACCCAACTACCAACATTGCGCAAGTTCAAATTTGACTCTCGAAATTATCATATTCGAACTCGCAGGCATCGAAAACCTATATGGCTTAGAAAAAACACCGAAAGGCTATTTTAAAGACGTTTTTGGAACAGGGATTCAAATGAATCCCGGATTCAATTGAATCCCTCTATTCGAATCCTACCACCGCGCGATTCAACCAGGAATGATTCGGGATTCGCTCAAAGAATCATTCTGCCAACCCTACTAGAGGGATCTATAATCAAAAACTCAATAAACAAGGATATTCTCACTCCATTCAAATTGTGTACATAGCCCGTACGTTGCTTGACGAAACTAAGCGGCGGAAAGTTGACTGAAAATCAATAAAGGTACAGTAACCTTATAGGGTACGGTAACCGACCATAGGGGCAGGCTGCTCGGGCTGCTGCAAGTCCTTCACGGGAAAATGCGATGACTTTCCCTATCGGATCTCTCTGCGTGGAGAAGCCCTGTGCGCGTACGGTAGCAACGCACTCTGGGTTAGTACCTACGGTAGTGGAGGTTACTGTAGTCCTACCGTAACCCATCTACAGTAACCGCTTACAGTAGGCAAGCGTGTTCGTGCCGGTGTTCTGGTACGCGGTGATAACGTTGAGGAAGGATGTGGGGATGGTCTGAAGGGGTTACGATACTAATTAATAGTAACTATTAATTATCAATAGTAATTATTAATAGTAATTAGTAATTATCACGCATTATGCGGTCCTGCTGCGGCTGCAGCCCGAGAAACTAACAACAGTTGTGGTCGTCGGTCCCGTGGTAGTGGACTGCGTTGTGGTAGTCGTCGATAGCGTCGCGCCGGGCCACACGTGGAACACGTATTTGTTCTGATGACGGACTTTCCATCTGCTTCCTGGATTGCTCGTCAAGTAGAGGATATCTGCAAGAATATTGTTACTGTAGGATTACGGTAGATTACGGTAGGATTATGGTAGGATTATGCTACTTACTATCACCACCGGCCGCTGGGGAGTAAGCCCTCATGGGCAGCGTGGCTCCGCAAGCAGCATCGTAAGGGACGTAGCCGACTAGGATTCCTCTCTGGAATAGGGGTACGGTAGACAGGCTATGGTAGAGGGATTGATAATAACTCACTCCATGCAAATCGTGTTGATATCCAGTGCGTTTCTTGAAGAAACCGAGCGGGCCAAAGAGGACTGAAAATCAATAAAGGTACAGTAACCAGTACGGTAACCGACCTCCGGGACAGGCTGTTTTGGCTGCTGCAAATGCTGCGTCGGTCGGGGCGACAATATAGCCAATCACATCTCGCTGTCTGCTGAAACCTCCTCCACGTACGGTAGAAACGCACGTTGGGGTCGAGCCTACGGTAGGAGAGGTTACTGTAGCCCTACAGTAGTCCTGCCTCTAACGCATCTACAGTACACTTACAGTAGGAGAGTGTTTTCGTCCCGGTGTTCTGGTACGCCGTGACCGGAACCAGAAAGTTGGGAGGCGGTATGCCCTAAAGCAGGATACTGTAGGAGTACGGTAGTCCGCAATTATCGGCGCCCTGTTGAAGAGTAACTTTTTTCTCGGAGTTCTGTAACTTAATTCAATTATCCTTTGTTCGAAAAGTTAGGAGATGAACAATTCGAGAAAAAGGTTACATTTCAACAGGGCACCCAATTATCGATTGCATTCGCGGAATTCATTGCTGTGACGCTTCAGATGTATGGGAACTACAGCTGCACAGTCCTGCAGCTGTAGCTGCAGCTGCTGCAGCCTGCGACACTCACAGCTTCATCGACAGCATGAGCTGCTGCACAGAAGATGGATAGAATGATGAGGAACCGCATGTTGGATGTGGTACAGAACGGATCCCAAGAGCCCTTTTATATCCCGGTTTCTGGTTCCGCATGGGCACCAGGGCTGTTCGAAAGGTTTACGTCTTTCTCACTAGCGAATGCACTCTCGTCTTCTCGGACCGGCGAGAGAGCATTGCGAAGTGAGAGTGTCGCAATGTTTTGCATAGCCCTGGCACTCATCAGTTGGAAGCAATAAAATGCTGTTCCGCATCTATTGAATTTGAGCAGATCCAATAGAGCAGTTATAGCCCAACAAACCAGGACTGTGCACGATTTTTCGAGACTCCTAATTTCTCATGCTCTCTCGACGGTCAGAGAAGATGAGAGAGCATGCGATAGTGACAAAGACGTGAAATTCGTGCAACTAACCATCTGCTGTTGGTAATATTGGAAATCACAAAGTTGAAGAAAATCTATATTTTTAACTGTCCAACCCTTGTCCGATTCTAATGCGAACGGATTCTAAAATGCTGTCGGAAACTAGAATTGCAGAAATATCAGTAAAACTCCTGTTTTTCCATTTCATTCTCTAAGAACCAGTTGATTTTGGTGATTCTTATTGTACTTAGTCGACGCAGTTCGTCTTTTCTGCGTTGCGCGAACCCTCACGGTGTTTGTTCTACATATGATTTTGATAAGCGAGACAATAAAACGAAATCATCATATTTTACACCACTCGCTGGTATACAATGTGTGGTATTCTCGGATGTTGATGAGTAATCACAGTGCACAGACAAAACAGAGATTGAGTGAATGACGTTTATGTAGGGCACACAATAACGCGCTGATTACCACACGTGGAATACGTATTTGCCTTGGTGACGGACGGTCCATCTGCTTCCGGGGTTGCTCGTAATGTAGAGGATATCTGCAAGAGTATCGATTTGATTACGGTAGGATTCGCGGTAAGACTATGGAAGGATTACGGTAGGATTACGGTACTCACTGTCACCACCGGCCGCCGGGGAGTAAGCCCTCATTGGCTTCGTGGCACCACAGGCAGAATCGTAAGGAACCCAGCCGACTTGGATGCCTCTCTGGAATAGGGGTACGGTAGACAGGCTATGGTAGAGGGATCGATAATTACTCACTCCATGCAAATCGTGTTGATATCCAGTGGCTTTCTTAAAGAAGCCGAGCGGGCCAAATTCGACTGAAAATCAATAAAGTACGGTAACTTCGGTCGTGTACGGAATCCGGGTACGGTAACCGACCTCCGGGACAGGCTTCGCGGGCGGCTGCAACTGCCTCATCGGTCGGGGCGATGACCCTACCAATCACATCTCTCTGCGTGGTGAAACCGCCCCCGCGTACGGTAGCGACACACTCCGGTGTTGAACCTGAGAAAACAGATGTTTCTGTAACCCTACCGCACTCCCTCGTAGCCCATCTCCGGTATACTTACAGTAGGCAAGGGTGTTCGTGCCGGTGTTCTGGTACGCTGTGACGTTAATCAGGAAGCTGGCAGGAGGAATGCCCTGAAGGAGGATACTGTAAGATTACTGTAGTACTCAATTATCGATCGAATGCGACTCGGCAGCAGCTGCAGCCCACGAAACTTACTGCAGGCGTTGTGGTGGTCGGTGCTGCGGTAGTCGTGGTAGTCGAGGTAGTCGTTGATCCTGTGGTAGTCGTGGGCCCAGTGGTAGTTGTCGTTGTTCCCGTGGTAGTCGTTGGCCCTGTGGTAGTCGTGGGCCCCGTAGTAGTTGTCGTTGTTTCGGTGGTAGTCGTTGGACCTGTGGTAGTTGTGGGCCCAGTGGTAGTTGTCGTTGTTCCCGTGGTAGTCGTTGGTCCTGTGGTAGTGGTCTGGGTCGTGGTAGTCGTCGGTTCCGCAGTAGTCGTCGACGCGGTGGTAGTGCTCGCTGTGGTAGTCGTCGATGTCGTCGTGGTAGTCGTCGAAAGCGCAGCCAATGACCACACGTGGAACGTGTATTTGCCCTGATGCCGGACGTTCCATCTGCTTCCAGGGTCGCTCGTGACGTAGAGAATGTCTGCAGAAGTATCGATTTGATAAAGGTTACGGTAGATTGCTGTAGGATTACGGTACTTACTATCTCCGCCGGCAGCGGGCGAGTAGGCCCTCATGGCCAGCGTGGCTCCGCAAGCAGTATCGTAAGGGACGTAACCGACTTGGATTCCTCTCTGGAATAGAAGTACGGTAGACTGGTTACGGTAGAAGGATCGATAATAACGTGGATAAACTCACTCCGTGCAAATCGTGTTGGTATCCAGTGCGTTTCTTGAAGAAACCGAGCGGGCCGAATTCGACTGAAAATCAATAAAGGTACCGTAAGCCCATTGAGTACGGTAGCGGGGTACGGTAACCGACCTCCGGGACAGGCTTCGCGGGCAGCTGCAACTGCTTCATCGGTCGGGGCGACAACATAGCCAATCACTTCCCGCTGTCTGCTGAAACCTCCTCCGCGTACGGTAGAAACGCACGCTGGGGTCGAGCCTGCGATAGCAGAGGTTACGGTAGCCCTACAGTACGCTTACAGTAGGCAAGTGTATTGGTGCCGGTGTTCTGGTACGCCGTGACCGGAACCAGGAAGTTGGGTGGAGGAATGCCCTGGAATGGATTACGGTAACGTTGGTTCCGCGGTAGTGGTACTCACTGCGCCCGCAGCATGAGCCGAGACGCCGATGACGGTAAGAAGGATGAGAAGACGCATGTTGGATGTGGTACTGATCGGATCCCACGGCCACTTTTATAGCCCGTTTCTGGATCCGCTATAGGCACTCATTGAATGGAAGCAATAAAAAGCTGTTCAGGATCTATTGAATTTGCCGGAAGCAGTTCCACCAAAGCAATGGCAGATTTAGTCCAATAGTGCAGCTGGCGTTGGAATTATTGGATTGATCGAACAAATATCCAGCGCTGTTCCTAGAGTCGAAATAATACGGATTTCTTGATATCACAGACGCAGCAAAAAATCGACTGTTCCACAATTCTTTTTAGTTTTTTCTGTTCTTTCGTTGAGTTTCATCGTTATTTTATAGCAACCGCGACGATCTGTCTGTAATTTTTCGGACGCATTCAGATTAATTATAATAATAATGCCCCACTATCTACAAGCTGACGTACTTCGACGATAAAGAACACAGAGCATTGATTAAAAAAAGTCCCGCGAAGTGAATAGACCACGAAAATATTCGCGGGACGACTTCTGTGCAAAAAATCCGGAGCAATCTTAATGTTTCAATTTCCAGAACGCCATTCACGACTCGATCTATCTCCCCGCAAAGGAGAAGACTTCCTTTCTTCGAAGCCGCTCTGGAGAAAGTTATCATCTTGACAATTTAAAGAGAGCACTTTGCCAGATGTAGATCAAAAAGTAGAAATAGTTCTCGAACTCAAAATCGATGTAGGACGGTTTAACCGAGCGGTGCTGGAAGCCAGAATGTCTTGAACATTTCAGTTCTCAATCGGCTGGTATACCTCTACTGCCGACATCTTCATTGCTGCGAATCTTGAGATGCTGACGAGGCATTCATTTGAATTGAGTTAAATTTCGAATTTTTGAAATTCAAAAATTCAGATTGGACAAGAACGCCGATAAGCTCTTTGATGGTGATGGAGAAGCAGTACAAGAAGATGGTTTCATGCATTCCATTATTTTAGTTTTTGAATTGGAAATGGACGGTGGACTGCTCCTCTTCTGAGTGTTCTTCTAATCTTGTCTGCGTGAAACATATCCGATTCATTCTCGAACATGATTCATTACAGTTCTTCGCCTATCCAAAACTGCAGAAGTATCTTGCCGCGAAACCCGATGCTAGGTTTTGAGTCGATTGTTCCTTAATCTGTTCAACGAATAAAGTTGTGTACTGCACGTTCCATGAAGAATTAAAAGTAGATGGTATTTCGTCAATGCAACGAAATTACTCGGATAATTCGTTCTTGTGGTTTCACAAGAGAGATCACGCAGAATGAAGAGAGACAGACTAATACTCGAGCAAAGCGGATGACGAGGGATTGTGTACTTAACGTTCTCCCTCTCTCAATTGTCCTTACTCCATCGCCGGTCAGACAAAGCGAGAGATAATGCGGAATTGAGAGAGTCATTCAATAACCTACTCTCGCACACACGAAATAGCGCACACTCAGTGCACATTTCTCTTTCAGTTAGAGCAACCTTCGAGTCAGAGGAAGCGAGAGACAGTAGCAGAAGAGCGAGACAGCACCGAACCACGTTGGCGAAAGAGTGGAAAGGACAAAAAGAACAGAATTGCTAGAATCGACTCGGCGTGAGCGGTTTGCGTTGAGTTTCGTCGTGTTTTCTAAGCTCGCTGACTTGTTCTTAATTTGATCGCACGTTAACTGGTTCTGTAAGAAATATTAACTCAGACATTCGAACAATGCCTCAGTACAAGCTGACCTACTTCGACCTACGCGGACGGTTCGTTTTCATCAATTCATTCATTGCTTTTGTCTAATCACCGGCTTTTCAAGGCCCCAACCGAGTAAGATACACCTAAAATATGATAGATTAGGAGGTCTACTGAAGCAAAAAAAACGGATTTGATCTTTGATCTTTGCAGTGCCGAGCCGATCCGCATGATGTTCGCCATTGCGGGCGTTCCTCTGGAGGACAAGAGGATACAGATGGAAGAGTGGCCGGAGATCAAAAGTGGTGAGATTTTCCACCATTTATCATTACTCTGGAGCCGTCAGTGACAAACCGGGTAAGAGGACGCCAAAATAGGTAACGATAAGATGCATCATGTTTATTATTTTATGTTTGAACATGATGAATCATTGCCTTTTTAACAACGAGACTTAGTGTTGAACGAGGCTTATAAGAAGAAGTGCATTCAGACTTTCCCTTCGAGAAGCTTCCCGTACTCGAGGTCGACGGCGTCAAGGTCTCCCAGACCCTGGCGATACTCAGATACATCGCCAGAGAGCATGGTGAGTCTCTTTCTCTCTCTCTCTCTCTCTC
>LS585031.1:471963-497428 GCA_900490775.1 Pristionchus maxplancki
CTCTGGTATTTGCTGACTAGTTGTAAACTAGTGTGGGTGGGCGGAGTCGGCGCAAACTAGTAGTTGACTAGTTCCCTGACTAGTAGTAAACTAGTTGAAAACAACTAGTTGCAAACTAGTTCCATGACTAGTTGCAAACTAGTTCCATGACTAGTAGTTAACTAGGATCCTTACCCGTCGTGACTAGCACGCGCATAGCCTACAAGGTCCCCTCAACCGCCCTTTCTTGGCTGACTAGTACATGACTGTACTTCACCGCGATCCTCGAGATCGCCTTTTGGATGTGACTACCGTACGTGGATATTCCACGTTCGGGTTGGTTACTGTATGAGCCTGGCTCATATCGAAAAAAACGAAAGTGAAAGAGGGCGGAGCCTAATTCCCAGCTAGTAGTTGACTAGAGAGTCACTCTCCCTCTCTCTCTCTCTCTCTGGTATTTGCTGACTAGTTGTAAACTAGTTGACTGACTAGTTGCTGGGCAGTAGCGAAACTACTAGTCATGGAACTAGTTTACAACTAGTCAGCGCACTAGTCAACTACTAGCTGGGAATTAGGCTCCGCCCTCTTTCACTTTCGTTTTTTTCGATATGAGCCAGGCTCATACAGTAACCAACCCGAACGTGGAATATCCACGTACGGTAGTCACATCCAAAAGGCGGTCTCGAGGATCGCGGTGAAGTACAGTCATGTACTAGTCAGCCAAGAAAGGGCGGTTGGAGGGGACCTTGTAGGCTATGCGCGTGCTAGTCACGACGGGTAAGGATCCTAGATAACTACTAGTCATGGAACTAGTTTGCAACTAGTCATGGAACTAGTTTGCAACTAGTTGTTTTCAACTAGTTTACTACTAGTCAGGGAACTAGTCAACTACTAGTTGTAAACAACTAGTTTACTACTAGTCAGGGAACTAGTCAACTACTAGTTTTCGCCGACTCCGCCCACCCACACTAGTTTACAACTGGTCAGCAAATACCAGAGCTCTCTGTCTCTCTCTCTCATCAGCATCTCAGCCAAGTTCTAATTCGACGATTTCTTTGCTCAAGCATGGAGGAATAGGAACTTGTGATCCTTTGAATTTTGAGCAATGAAGTGAAATGTTTTATAATGTTTGATCGTTGGTAGATGATTGAGACATGATCTTTGACCTCTCCAGGCTTCGCCGGCGAAGACAACCTCACCTCCGCCAAGGCCGACGCTCTCTGCGATCAGTACGCCGACTTCATCACTGCCTTCATGCAGTGGCACATTGTCAATGCTGGATACGCACCGGGAGATGCGGTTTGTAATTGTTGTTTTTGTTATTATGGTTTTTGTATTATCGTTAGTATGGTAAGTTTGAATTTTGTCTTCGAAACGAAATTGGCCATGAGGACCGGAAGATGAGTTTTGTTTAATTTTCCCTTGATATTCCGAACAACAATGCTAGTAAGGCACCATTCCGACCTATATTTCCAGTGTGAAACACAACCAAAAGTTTTCCGAATATCAACTTTTTTGCAGGCAGCCCTCTACGAGTCGGACTACCTCCCGGCGAAGGCCAAGAACTTCCCCTTCTTCGAGGCTGCGCTTCAGAAGGTATCATATTCTACAAAATATTTTCGAAAACCATCCTTCCAGTCTACCACCGACTGGTACGCGAACACTAATTATTTATCTATTGAAATGTTTAATTATTAATAAATTAATTAATTGAGTCAACCACCGGCTGGTACGCGGGCACTCCCGAGCTCACTCACGCTGATGTCGTGATCGGCGCGGGGCTAGAGATGCTCAAGAGTCTGGACAAGAATGCGGACAAGCTCTTCGACGGCTTCCCATTGATGGAGGCGCAGTACAAGAAGGTTTGTTTGATTTGAGAGAATTGCCCGGGTGGAATTGCGGAGTCGGTGTCCTGGGGTTTAGATGCCAAGTGTGAAACATATCTGAGCACTGCATTTTTCCAAGGCGTTTTTAAACTATCTGAATCACATTCTAAGAGGTTTTAAGAGTTTTTTTTCAGTTCTTCGCTCATCCCAAGCTGCAGAAGTACCTCGAGGAGAGACCGCAAGCAAGATATTGATCCGTTAACTTTCATTAACTACTCACCAATGAATCGTATGGAATGATAAATTGAATTTCGAATTGAATGATAAATTGAATTGTTGCAATTTGTACATATAGATCGATTTCCCGTACATCCCCTCTGGGCATCCTTCACTTCAGTGTTCACAACGTCTAATAGGCGTCGCTTCACACTCCTCTCCCCGCCCCTCAATTTGAATGCTCCTCCCGATGAATTCTTAGATCGGGTGCGACCAGTCTTTCTCACATAGCCCACTCGCCTCAACAACCTGCCTCACTCTTTTCAGATTGTTTCCCATTTCAGTATTTTTGAACTGGTTTCGTAGAACCCCTCCTTTCCGGGCCGTATTCAATGATTCCCCTTCCTTTCTTCTCTCCCTTGTGCTGACCCGGTAGATCATTGACCTCGTGAGGCTCCCTTCCTATCGATCGATTCTCGAATTCGACCCACTTCCTTTCTCTCAGTCACTCCGCCTACACAAATTTCTTTCACTTTTTCCACGTCGTTTTTCTGTTGAAAATTCTCAAAATTACAGAAAATCATCATTGACCTCGATGGCGGCGATTCTCGACACCGTAACGAGCATCTTGGTGGACGGCATCACCGGCGTATTCACCGCTCTTCGAGGACCGATTGTGAGTTGTTTTTGTTATTGTTGTTGTTATTGTTTTATGTTTGTATTATTGTTTTCGCATTTCACAATAATCATTTGTTCAGGACCTGCTCCAACTGGAAGCAGCAAAGACCGTCGCCCCGCCTCCTTCGACGCCAAGACCTCGTTCAATTCTGCAGGTCAGTATTTTTATTTATTTAATTGTTTTTGTTATTAAAACGCGTTCTCTGTAAGAGCGGGACGGTCGCCTACAGGGGGTGGCACAAGGATTCAAAATGGTCGGATCGAGCTGAAATTTTTTGTGGAGAGTGCCTATGGGTCAGGTATGCTTCCACCAAAATTTTAGGTTGATTGACCAACTTTTTGACCTACCAAAAAATTTCATATTTTGCCCTCATGCGATACACCATTCGATAGAGCATGAAAAGTTATGTTTACGGCTATTTTTTCGTCCATTTTGGATTTCATCTGCATGAGTTATGCATGAAAATGTGCAATTTTTAGAGGTTTTGAATTTTTTTCATCTCGAAGATCTCATTTGCACCGATCGATTTTGTACTCGCGCCTTGCAATTCTCAATCGACATGATTTTTTTCAATATTTTTTTCGACCACTTAAGGCATGCAATTTCATGTTTTCTAGCACGCAATCGTCGACGCAGGTTCGAATCCGCCTGCCTACGTGATCTTTTGCCAACCTTTTGCTCGCTGCAAATGATGTATTTCGGTATTTATGACACTTCACATATGTTTACACGCTATTGGGACAATATTTTGACCATTTTTACATGGTTATTTTGACGTGACCTCATTCATATTTTTTCACATAAGGGTCCCCCCTTTGGTTGCTCACTGATTGAATCTGACCTAAGGGGGGACCCTTATGTGAAAAGTGCTCGACTGCGACGGGAATAGAAATGACCCCAATTGCACTTCGAAAATGCCTCAAGCAACGTGTAAACATATGATAAGTGTCTTGGAGAAGAAAACACATAATTTGGAGTGAATTTAAGGATTGCAAAATATCATGTAGGCAGGCGGATTCGAACCTGCGTCGACGATTGCGTGCTAGAAAACATGAAATTTCATGCCTTAAGTGGTCGAAATAAATATTGAAAAAAATCATGTCGATGGAGAATTGCAAGGCGCATCGAATGAGCACAAAATCGATCGGTGCAAATGAGATCTTCAAGATGAAAAAAATCCAAAACCTCTAAAAATTGCACATTTTCATGCATAACTCATGCAGATGAAATCCAAAATGGACGAAAAAATAGCTGAAAACATAACTTTTCATGCTCTGTCGAATGGTGTATCGCATGAGGGCAAAATATGAAATTTTTTGGTAGGTCAAAAAGTTGGTCAATCGACCTAAAATTTTGGTGGAAGCATACCTGACCCATAGGCACTCCCCACAAAAAATTTCAGCTCAATGCGACCATTTTGAATCCTTGTGCCACCCCTCTCTCGTTCTTACAGAGAACGCGTTTTAAAGATTTACTTTTTGAAAATTCCTGCAGATGCGACGCGAAAGGGAGGGTCGTTATCTGCCAAAGAAGGAAGAGACAGCGCCTGCAGGGAAGGCCCCACCAAAGAGAAGGTGCTGTTGTTGTTCTCAAGATTATTCGAGTCCATCAAATCCTCATACTCTTTCCAACCAGAAAATCATAAGAGTTTTACTATTTTTTTAAAATTGACCTTGTACACTACCTTCTCAGTTTCCAATCCATTCCCATTTCCAGATACGCCATCTGCCTAGTCGTGAACATTGCACTCGCTGTCATTTTATCCTACATCGTCGAGCCCGTCCTCGAATATGTGGACTCTTTCCTCCCCGACTGGATGGACCTACCCCCTCTCCTGTCTGACAATCTCTCATCGCTCGCCGTGATTCCCTTCTATGCAATTACGAGACTGACGAATAACTTCGTGTTTTCGGACATCGCAAAAGCGTGTTGCCGGAGAACTCGACCGGTACCGCGTAGAATGCCGCCTATGGGGTATGTTGTTGTTATTGTTGTTGTTGTTGTTGTTGTTGTTGTTGTTGTTGTTTTGATACTTATGTTATTGTTTTCAGCGTCGCCGCAGCCGACTTCATCGCGTCCCTCCTGCTTGAGGTCATCTTCATGCTTCAAACATCGTCGATGGCACTGATCCCTCTCCCTGGCATCGCCTACGCAGTTTTGTTCGTGCACACAGCAATGCTGAATTCGATGTTCAGGTACTGTTTTCTTATTTTGTTGTTATTGTTGTTCTTGTTATTTTTGTTGAAATTGTTATTGTTTTCCAGTTTCGAATACCTCTGGATGTCGTCGGGCGTGCCGCTCAGGAGCCGGGTAACGATTCTCACCCGTCGGTGGCCATTCTTCCTCGGATTTGGAGCTCCTCTGACCCTCTTGATGCTCCTCTTCGAGAGTGCCCTTGTGAGAGGCTGCATCTTCGGGGCATTGTTCCCTCTGTGCATCGTTGCCAGCTTCAGTGTGAGTGTTTTGACAGTTACAAACAAAACAAAAAACAAAAAAAGCTTTTTTTCGAAAATAAAATAATTATATGATTTAGGCGGACTGGTCGTCGACTCGGCGCGGACACATTCCGCCATTCAACATCTTCTATCCTTCCGTGCGACTCACGGATAGGATTAGTGTTTGTTTGTCAGAGAAATTGATTGGTCGTTCGTAGTTCATCCTGATAATTAACTAGAACGTCTAGAGTATCGGTTGACAGATTATGCGATTTTTTATCCAATTTGTGTTACTAGGGTGGACAATTCAAGGATTTATTTATAAGGATAGGATTCTTCGCAAGGAAGAGATCATTGAATTGCCAACTCTTATTAATCTTTCACAGTATGGTTAATATTTGCTTTCATTATTGTACACATATCCTCCCAAATCCTTATTGTACATAGATTCCCATAAAGTTTTTTGTCAAATCTTTACTTGAAAACGCACGACGAAATCACTATGGGAAGGGGTATGCAGCTAAAGTATTGTGATCATATTTGTGATCTCATTTTTAATATTTCCCAATTGACCGAGATTGCACTTCGAATTTGCAAGCTTGCTATCATTAGAATTTCGCTAAATGTTAGCTCAAGCATGACATTCGAACATCGAATTTCGAAAATCGATCGATCAACCAACGTTCCGTCATTTCTTGCTCTTTTCCTCTTCCAACCCTCTGGCTAAGCCCGCCCTAGCATATCCATAGGGGAAATACAACCGATCTCAACGAAAATCGGATGCCACCGATGTTATATAGCTCGGATGGGACCAGCCTTTCCCTACAAATACCATATCAATTTCCCACTCCTCATTCACCCAATCAACCCAACCCAGCAAGCATCATGCCTACCATCGCTCACTCGTCGGCCCTTGGCGCGCATTCGGCCACGATGACGTCGATGGAATCCGGAATGCCCCTCAACGACATCGTCTATCTGAGCTCTAATCTCGTCTCAGAGTACTACGAGAAGAAGGGACAACCTCTCGCTGCTGCTGATGCGTGAGTATTTCTATTTTTTAAAATTAATTTTTGATTTTTAAAAGAAATTTTTGAATTTTACACCTTTTTCAGGCCCTATCAACTCTACAGCGAAGAAGTCATCGATGAAACGCTGTCTGTAGAGATGGAAGACGTCGTGTCAACTGAAGACAACAGTGCCCCGATCGGAGAGACGATCTCATTCGTTGTCGACGAGACGTCAATGTGCTACTTTGCTGACCATCTCTACTACGAGCCATCCACCGCATCTCACTCTATCCGCTCGGTTTCGACGAATTCTAAGGATTTTTCGCCTATTTCCAAGGAGCACATGCATATATCGGCTATGGAATCCGGCCTGTCCCTCAACGACTGCTGCGAGTTCTTGGACTGCACCAATCTCGGGTATCGCGACGAGAGGGGAAATGCGATTGCTGCAGCGGATTTGTGAGTATTTCAACATTTTAGAATTTTATTTTAGCTATTTTAACGCATTTTACATCACTTTTACAGGCCCTATCAACTCGACAATGAAGAAGTGATCGGTGAAGGGAAGTATGAAGAATCGGATGCTCCAGAGACGATCGCCTTCATCGTTGACGAGACAACGAAGCACTTCTTCGCTGACCATCTCTATTGATTGCCGGAAGTCATATTTATTGTATTTGCTCATTCCCCCACTATGCATTAAGTGTGATTATTTTACCGACTCGTGATAAAATCCATCTATGATTTCATCGAGTTATATCCTTTACCTTCTTTTACTTTTTCTCATTCTAAACTCTTTCCTGTTGACGGCTGATTCACTTTTCCAAATTACAAAAAAAATCTCAATCATCTCACTTCTCGCTATTCGATAGACATTACAATGTTTCTTTCCGCTCTCCAACATTTTGATACGGTACAAGCTTTATTAGCAATAGGCAGGGACGATCAAGAGATTGAGGTAGGAACGTGCAAATACAATAATATAATCCATGTTCGCTTGAGTGCATGAGCCATCAGACCTTGGAGGTGTCCCAACCGTTGGGAAAAGTTCTCCATCATTCATCACATTTTGCAAACGATGTTCAGCAGATAGAGAACATTCTCAATTTATTGCTCGGGCAGTGATCCCTTATTTCTGACTGCTTATTGGTGACGCTTGAGTCTGGAAGAGTAGGCAGCAGTAATGAATTTTCGAAATTGATGTTAACCAAAACATAAATTATGATAGACAAAGCAGCAATGGCGGGCGAAGCAAGAAAACCGTTCCATTCCGTAGGTCGCATTACACTCTGGGCTATTTCTATCCATACCCATCTCTCCGCCTTCTCTCAATTGCAAGAAATAAGAGGGGAAAAGAGTGAATTAAAGTGGGTGAGGTGAAAGAGCATTTATTTCACCGAAATGGTTTTTTGATCCATAGTTTGCTGTGAATATCTGTAGTCTATCGCAAAATGCCAAATTCTCACTCGAGCGATAAAGCACACAGAATCGATGAATCATCAGCGTGGAAATGTGCGTAGCTTGGAAAAAGATACACTCCACACCTGACAGTTGGATTATTTTCTTGTTTTTTTTTGTAATTATTATTATTTATTGGCTCTTTTTTCAGGAACAAAATGTCTGAGCGACTTGCGCCTCCTCCATTCACATACGATCTTAGCCGTGTGATTGGAGAGGGTGCTTTCGGAATTGTTTGTATGTTTTTGTTGTTGTTTTGAAATATTACTCCATCAGGTCTGCTACGGAAGTCTAACAGAATCGCAGAAGCCAGTTTGCGTCAAAATTTGCAAGTCGCGAGAGGTAAGCTCTTTACGACGACTAATTGATACTCCTCTCGAATAAAATTGTAGAGCAACACAATTGAGAAAGAGTTCGATCTACTGATGCAACTGAGAGGACATGACGCTATTATTCAAACTTATGGGTGGATTAACTTTTAAATAAGAACATATATTTTACATTATTTGTTCACAGATTTCTCAGAGATGACTCCAAGCGCATGATTGTTCTTGAGAAAGCTGATGGATCTGTCGAGGTATTTGTCCGATTTTTAAAATGTATTTCTTTCTGCATCTTCGCAGGACCTTCTCGGCATTCCTCGTTACTCCTCCGGTCTACCCACACAAATCATCCTGAAGCTTATTGGCGATATGGGTAAACCTTGAGATGGATTGGCAAGGAATAAGTCTCTTCATTTTGCACGCTCTCTCGTCTCTCTGACGATTTCTTGCGAAGCCACCCCTAATCATCTCCCTTCCTTGTCATAGTCTTTACCGCTGCTTGTAAATCCAATTTGGTCACGCCACTCAACGCTCCTTATCACTACGTCAAAGGATTGCACATTTGAAGATGGAAGATCGAGTTACTCAAGCAAGTCAACGTTCAGGCACGGCGCTTACGGTCCTAATGGATAAGAAAATCGCACATCGCGACATCAAACCTATGAACATTCTCTTCTTTCGAGGAGCTGAATCATCTGAGTTTGGGTATGAATTCGAAACAGACGAAGCTTCATTTTCACAATTCAGGGAACACTTCTCGTTCAAATTGTGCGATTTCGGAGGTGGGCGTTTTCTGGTGACCAAGAGTGCATCGTTCGACACCGTAGTGGGCACGATTGCATACATGGTTACAAATCAACGAAAAACAACAACAACAAAAAATAATTCAGGCTCCTCAGATGCTTGCGCGACACACTAGAACTGGAGTGATATCAATGAACGCTGCAAAGTAAGCTGTTTTAAAAAAAACAACACAAATAGCAACAATAACAACAGCAACAACACATTCAGTATATTTCAGAACCGATCTCTGGTCATTGGGAGTTACGCTGTATAAGTGCGCAACTGGAACCCTACCATTTGATGTCGATTATAAACATGACCTCGCGTCCGTCTTTTTACTCCAAATTCTACAGAAACGACCGGAGAATAGTATGGAAGAGTATCCAATCAAAATTGATCTAACTAATAAAACTTTAGTTCATTTTCAGCGCTTTCGTACTATAACGAAAAATACAGTTCTCAAGTCCGTGGGTTGCAAACTTCCCAGTAAGTATCTAAACCTTGGTTCAACAATTGACTTTCTCAGGTGGATCGAAGGCTGGTTAAGCTCACTCATACAACGAATGTTTCAGCAGACAAATGTTGAGGTTATTTTTTAAATTTAGCTGTTTTAATGAGATTATTTTTTCGTCATAGGCAGTCGCGAAATCCATGCTAGATGCATCAGAGCTAAGGCCGATCGTCGTTTTCAACGTATCCACATGCACTTTCAGCGAGTTTCATCCTCCAATCGGGATCGACGATAGGTGGTAATTTAAAATGGGAATGGGCATTTCTAATCGGTACTAAGCAGGTTCACTAATAATGAAGAGATCTTACTAGCGAATGATGCTCCCTATTGTTTTCTGGAAGGGTAAACGACACATCCTTGAATAACAAGCATTTTTTTTTAAATCAGCTATTCTTCGTCTTGGCTCGCAAATAGACCTCATCACGCAAACATAAGTGAAGTCAATGATAATTTCATGGTAAGAAAATATTTTTCTGTATTTTCAATTGCAAATGCCATAGATTCTCTGGGATTACAATGAACGCATACCGGCCTATGCACTAATAGAATCTGCTGAACTCAAGACTACGGTCGAGGAAGGTGGGCATATGTTATTGCCTTGATAATTAATTATTTTTTAATCGTATAGTCCACGCACCGTACTCCGTTTCCGACAGCTCAGCCTCGGTGCTTCGACAAATTACCACTCTGCAGGTCAGACTAATTTTCCATTTTGATTCATGCAATTATTTTAGGAACACATTGAACGCGCTTACCTTCTCTCAATGACTACAGCCGAACTGTGAGGAGTGATCCCCTTTTTACCTTTGGTATTAATTTTTAGAGCGTCAGTTCAGGGTCGAATTGAGTCATTTGCATTGAGAAATGCGGCATGTGCAATACACGACAAAGCAGCAGCGAGCGCCCGACAATACATGAGTTTGTGACCACTTGACTTAATCAAAATGACACCATTTTTATGATGTTTTCACAGAAAACCTGATCGAAATCGACGAAAGGAGAGATATCGGGGCTGAGGAGAGGAATAAGAAGGAACTCGTATCCTTGGCGATGTGATCTTTTCGGTCGAATCGTCAAGGAAAAATAACATTTCAGTTGCATCGCAACCGACTATCAGCGACAGAGGCAGTGGTTGCACAATCATAGTAGGGTGTTGGCCGGCCATCTCAAGAGAATTCTCCCTAATCCAACTGGTTGACATCACGGTGTTTTGCTTTCAAACCTTGTTAATATTGAAGAACGCCGACCCCAGCACGACTTGCAACCAGCAGTGCGCGAGGCGCAACTCCAAAGGAGAAATTCAACCCAGCATGCCAGGTTCCGACCTTCTGGTGGCTAAATAATCGATTGCAAGTGCAGAACTGGCTCCTCTGTAACGCTGAGGGGTACCGACGAGGTTTCCGAACCAACAAACTTCGTAGCGAGAGCAAGACACCGCGTGGTCGGCGCTGTTGAGCGACTGATGAGATCAGTTCGATCGAGGAGTGTTGTTTAGACTAAACAGTGTTGTGCATTTCCTTGCTTGTCGTGGAGTGAAGTAGTCGAGTGTAAATAAAAGAACGTTTATCAACAATATGTAGACTAGGGAGAGACGATAATAACTGCCGCAGCTCACGGACAAGAGCCGGGAATCGTTGTTTGTGTTGTTCTTTCGATCCTGATAAATTTTCATCTGCTGTTGGGTGATGATATCTTGAGCAAACACCAACCGCGGCAAAGCTTTATCAAATTTGCCATACGCAATACAAACAAAGCGACACGCATCAATGAATCAGTTGCTTATCGCTCGTATGCGGGAGAGAGCTGAGCACATGCAAGACCCCACCCCCCCCCAGGCAAACAGGATTGCAAGCATAATTCTCAACGCCAATAAACAGAATCGATTTCTTGCTTCCATCACGTATTAGTCAGCATGTAATTATAGGCAATGACAGCACGGTTTTCGCCTCCGGCGTTCACAATCGATTACAAGGACCAAATTGGAGCGGGAGCGTTCGGTGAGGTGAGTTTTTTTCAATTTCAAACTGTCATGCAGATATTGTTTAAGGTTTACGGTGGACTGCTCACGGAGTCATTAACACCGATTTGCGTTAAAGTCAGCAGAGATAGGAGGGTATTGCTTGATCGTTGTTCAAGATGAATGTTTTGTTTAGGATGATTCGTTCGAAAAAGAATTCGATCTTCTTGTTAAACTGAGAGGGCATGGCTCGATCATTACAACTTTTGGGTGAGTTGGTTATGATGGTGCAAGAATATGTCCGGTTCCATGTTTATAGATATACGGAAAGCCAATCGTTGCGCTATATCGTTCTTGAGAAAGCGGAAGGCTCGCTTGAGGTGAGACCAAATAATCCCATTGAATTTTCCTTAAATATATACGATCGCTGTTAACGAGGCGTTCATTGGTTTTTGGATACCTTTACTTTCCTTTTTAGCACCTTCTCAGTTTTCCTCGCCACTCGGCAGGGTTACCAATGCACACTACACTGAGGCTGACTCGTGATCTGGGTAATCAATATTTACATACTTCTCCATTTTTTCATCGATTATTCTCTGAAAAAATATAATGTTTCCAGGACGAGCGCTGAAGAGCCTTTACGAGCAAAACATTGCCCACCGTGACATCAAACCTGGTAACATTCTCTATTTCAAGGATGCTGACTCGAAGGAGCTGGGGTGAGCGAAGAATTCTGATTTTTGCATGTAAGTATTATTTCCAGAGAACAATTCAAGTTCAAATTGTGCGATTTTGGGTGCGGACGCGCTGTTGCAAGTCCTGAGGAATCGATACAAAGCCTCAAGGGAACATTGCCTTACATGGTATGATCAGTAAAGAATGTTAATTTAAAAAAATACATTTTAGGCCCCTCAAATGGTCGCGAGATATGTGGGCCTGTTCGTGTCTGTTAATGCAGCAAAGTCTGACAATTTTATTTATTTATTTTTATTATTTTATAGTTTAAAGTTCCCCTCCACACACTTTTTTACCTTTTTATTTGATTTTATGGACTGATAATGCACCAGTTTAATGTAATCGAAGAAAATAACGCATAAAAATGAAAAAGAGAGAGAGACGCCGGTACTGATCAACCTTCCTTTCCCTCTCGCACCTGTCCGCGCGAGTTCAAAAATTTGACGTATGTGGAGGGGAACTTTATGAAATATTGCTCAGAGCCGATCTCTGGTCGCTTGGAGTCACTCTTTTCCGCTGTTGCACTGGCAAATTTCCATTCTTCTCACCCAATCCTCGAGAGCACCTCAAAATTCTGCAGGAACGGCCAGTAAATTGTAATTATTGGTATTAACTCAGCTATTTTCTCAAAATTGTCGTTCAGCAATTTTCTTTAACAACAGCGAGAAAAAGTACTACGACGGCATTACGTGCTATCAGAACTCCGTGTGAGTGCTTCATTTTCTAGTTTTTAAATTTTTTTACTTCTTCGCCGAACTGTGTTATTTTTAATTAAACAACATTCCACTATGAAACGAAATTCACCTAGATGGCTCAATCTCCCGATGGGACGACTCATTCAAATGCTATTCCAACAATCCAATTACGAGGCATGTTCCTTGGTATTTAGTTTACTGATTATATTTACTGATGTTGAGATGATGTATGAGGAGATGCTAAACCTATCCGTGTTGTGCCCGAGAATCGTTTATTTTGTTAACGACAATAAATTCTACGAGGCTAAGCCTCGTTTCACCATGCGTGATCCCTGGTGAGTCAGTAGGCTTGAAATTGTATCTATTTAAATGAAAATATTTTCAGGTTTGAAGAATATAAGAGCCAACCGGATGGCATTCGTTACGCAACTGGGCTAGCGTTCCTAGAGGGGTATTTAACTAATTCATCTGGATTGGAGATAAATGGACTTTTGCAGTTTCTCTCCCAACGCCTGGTACCTTCCGCAAAAAGCCAGGGAATCGATCAATGAAGTGACCGGAAACTTCATGGTCAATCACAAATTTGAACTTTATTATGAAAATTGCTGCAGATTTTGTGGGATTATACGAAGCGAGTTGAAGATTCCGCGCCCGAGACGCCAGAATCTATTGAAATACGGGATCTGAGGGAACAATTGGACATTGAGGAGAGTCAGTAACGTTTTTTTTCAAAGCATTCTTTAATTCCCGTTTTCAGTGTGCAGTGATGTGTCCACGGACAGTTGCTCAGCTTTCGTTGCGCGTTTTTTGTCCATTCTCCAGGTAAGCGTGAACGTTCAAGACCGTATTTCTGGCGCAGAGAAGACCTGTTTTTCAGTGCGATATAACTCGTGCGTTGGTTCTCGCTGAGACTCTTGCTGAGCTGTCAGTTTAAAAAATTGACTTCTCTACAATTCAAAGAAGCGTTTTTAGAGAATTCGCATTGCACATGAAGAGCGCAGAGACGGCAAAGAAAAGCGCCCGTGCTAATTTTGAAGAAACGTCTGTCCGATTTCGTCATTATACGAGTTAGCTTTTCTTTATTGATAACAAAAATAAACTAATTCAAGATGTTTTGATCGCCATTGACGATATGAGGAGCAACCCGTTAGCTGATAGCGACAGAAAGAAGCAGTTAACAGCCATGGCAAAGTGAGTCCTGGAATATTCATGTTTTGTTTTTTTATTGAATTTTTTTAGAACTATCGATTGCGAGTGTCGAAAACAGTTTGTTCTCCTGAAGGAGCAAAGAAAGCGAATGCTTCCTCTACTTTTCATGCTGCTCACGGCAGAGCGAGGTATAAGAAACTCACTGCGACTTGAAAAAAACTGAAGACTGAAGAATCAACATGATCTCAGAATGTAAAAGTAAACAAGTAATAGTAACAATCATTCAGGGCGCAAACCGGTACGCGATCTACGGCCGGCGCTCTGGAACAAGTTGCAAGTAGCTCGGAAAGCGCATGCAATGTGAGAAATTGTTTAAATTATTCTTTAAATGGCCTTTTTCAGAGCCACGGAAGCACCAGTTGCCGATAACTCCGACAAAAAACCAAAATCGTTGATGAGAGTGGCCCTTATGCGCTGCGCCGAAGCTGCGATGAGACTCAGTCGGGCAATCAAGCCAAAGTTCTTGAAATAGTCATTTTAATTCGAACCACGTGATGTGCAATCATTCTTGCCATGTATTGCTGCTGTATTGTTAAATTTTATTGGAATGACCAAGCAATTACATAAAGATGTCAATTTGACGATATTGGGTTGGGGGTGAATAAATGTGACTTCCGGCTATAAATTGTCAATTTTTTTTGTTAGACATCAAGAGATTAATCTTTTCATCAGCTCACCCTCTTACTCAATCAATATCCCCTCTGGCACGACTGCTGCTACTCGTAAACCTGCGTCCTCCATGTCCGATGTCTAGACGTCTACTGCGATCGGAAGGCCCTAAAGCACTAAGCTGTATATAACCAAGCAGTCCCCACTCATTTCCTACCATGCCCGCATCTCGTTCGTCTACCATTGCTCTCGGTTCCTACTCCCCTGTCTCCACGGATCTTGAGAAGATGGACTCGAAGACCGACCGCTCCCTCAACGACTGCCTCTCTTACTTGAGCGGAGACAGCTCGGAGTACTACCCTGAGTGTGACTGGTCCAGTGATGATGATTCGTACTGCCCGGAGCCTACAACGGACAGGTTCGTACATTACCTACTTTAATTTTCAGGCTAACTATCTACTTTTCCATGCTAATAATATCGAATCCATTTATTTACGATTTTTTCGCAGGCCCTACTGCTCTGAAGATGAAAAGGAGGAGGATGAGGTGTCATCGGAAGAATACGAGGAGTCGTCTGATGAAGACGAAGAATTAGAAGAGGGTGAAATCGCCTCGGAGGAGTATGAGGAATCTGATGAGGATATTGAAACGAAATCTCCGTGAGTTCCTAAAATAAATAGCTGTCATGGACATAACATTGAATCAACATAACTTCAGGCCCAAATCATCGCCTGTCAAAGAGAAAATCTGGAGATACGAAGCCTCATCGGACTCTGCAGAATACGAGGAATCAGATGATGATGTCGATGATCGAACTGAAAGGTGAGCCCCAATATTTTTATTGCTCTCGGTCAACAATACATTTCTGCAGGTCCCACTCCTCCAATGAGAACGAAACAGCCGTTCGAGGTCTTGAGGAGGATGAAAAAGCTGTCGATGAGCTTGAGGAGTTTGAAGATAACAGTAACTGCAGCCCAATCAGCAACGAGTAAGATTAACTACCGAAGAAGCATTACGTTTCGACCATAATAGTTAATCAAAATATCATTTTCAGTCCCATCCCAGTAGTTGAGGAAGACGAGATTGTCTCAGAAATCGAGCAGGAGGAAGTTGCTTGCCTCCGGTCAGCCTCTGACATGTCCATTCATACGTAAGCAAATTTTGCTATAAATTTTGCTTCTGAAAATACAAAGTATAATTTTCAGACCTAACTCAATCGATGAGAAAGAAGAATTTGAAGATAAAATCGAGAATGTCAAAGAACATACTGCCCACAACTACGATTGCAAGTGCGAGATCGAAGAGGACGAGGTCACGTCGGAATCTGAAGAGTACGACGACGAGGAATCTGATTCCTCTGACTCCGACGACTCGTCGAGCGATGAGGATTTCTCTGATTCTGATACCGAAGAAGTCAGCGATTCCCTCGAATCTTCGACTCACTTCATACCTTGTGCAAGAGAGACAACGCAAAGTGTACGTTTCTAATGATTAATTTAAAATTCTAAGTTACTTTTTCAAAATAAGTTCATTGCAGCATTTCCTCTTCACCACAAATCACACCGATCGCTCCTTCGATCTTGTGATGCCGCTCACAACAAAGCCTTTCTCGAAGCGAGTCTTCTTCCCTCTGAACGAAGCTCAGGTATCATCATTCCCCGCTTTATTTGAAACAAATACAATGCATTCAGGCTGACTTCATTGGATCCATAACCCGAGGCCACTGGGGATCAAGAATACTGAGCGAGAAGGGCTTTCATGGTGAGTATTATTTACATACTTTTCTATGCAAAATTAATTGAATTTCAGCGTTCGCGGCCCACTTCCAATTCAGAGGGACGAGTGAGAAAATGCAGTTCTTGATCGATTTCGCGAAGAGAAGGTTGATGAAGATTCAGCAGAGGCTTGCCTCGATGATTACGGAGGGGGTCATCTTCACAAGGCGTAAGAGACGATCTTTCGATGAGGAGTGCGAAGACGAACCTCCCAGAAAGAAGAAGAGCCCCTCAATCGAATATTGAATGCTCCTTATTTAACACTTTCAAGCCATCCCTCCCTTTATTCATTTAATATTGTTGTTATTTATTATTTATTGATAAATCGATAATAATATTTCACGAGCGAGATATCGTTGGCAATCAAAACAGTCTTCAGTATGCAGCTTCTGGCCTCTCAGCAACGTGTTTCTTGATTGTGGCTAGGGCGAAGAACTGAGAAAGTCAGTTTTAGTAGCTCTCAAAAAGACGGGGTGAAATAGAGAGAGAGAACTATTTCTTCAATTCAGTTCAATAAAGTTCAGATATGTTTCACTCTTCGCATCTAAACATCATGCAACAGACTCCACAATTCTTGGTAATCCCTTTTTCGAAAAAACAAAACAAAAACCTTCTTGTACTGCGCCTCCATCAGTGGGAACCCTCGAAGAATTTGTCTCCGGTCTTGTCAATTTTCGTCAGCATTTCTAACCCGGCAGCAATGCAGACATCAGCATGGGTAACCTCAGATGTGCCCGCGTACCACCCGCTGGTTGACTTAATTAATTATTAATTAGTTAATTAGCCAATTAATTAATAACCTTCTTGAGAGCTGCCTCAAAGTATGGAAAGTTCTTGGCTTTAGCCGTGAGGTAGACTGTTTTGTAGAGGGATTCCTGACAGATCAATTTCAAAATAAATTCATAATAGGTTTCCCACAAGAGACATAGATCCTGATTAGGACTGTGCCTCGATGATTAGACAATGATTAGACGAAAAATAAGTAATATTCAAATCCAACCTGATCGCCCTGGACCCGACCCATCAGCACAGCGAGCCAAGAGTGAATCGAGTTGAAGAAATCGGAGAATTGGTCAGCGAGCGAGTCGGCGAGGGCGGCGGAGAGATTGGATGGACCGGTGAATCCTGAGATCAAAGATCAAAGATCAAGTGGGCGAATTCTTATTTTTTTCATTATAAACGTCAATTTAAAAACTCACCCTTCTCTCTCGCAACGTATCGTAGAATGGCGAGACTCTGGGCTACCTTGACGCCGTCGACTTCGAGCACGGGCAGACCGCCGAAGGGCGTTTCTGAATCTTATCATATTACATATCTTATCATATTACATACTCCTGACATCACACAATGGGCATGTATGAGGTAAACATTGCTAGGAAGGGCACCGACAGCTAGCTACTGAGGTGCTACGAAGCAATTTTGCTAATCTGATCACTGCTTCATTAGCCAAAAAAGCTGAATAATGCCCAACCTTCCTTGAGCGCCGGCCATTGACTGCCCTGAATTCTCTCATCCTCAAAGGGAATTCCAGCAATGATGAACATCATGCGAATCGGCTCGGCACTGAACGAGTTGGAATATTTTCGATCCCATTAGAAGCAATCCATCAGCGTGAAATCAAGTGTGAAGGTAAAAGGCCAAGTTGCAACGCTGGAGTACACAAATAAGGCTCGGTACTGCGAATCGAGTGTAGAGATATTTTAAAAGAAGAAACATTTCACTGACCGTCCGCGAATGTCGAAGTAGGTCAACTTGTAGTGCGGCATGGCTTGAAATTTAACTGAATTAGAAATTCCGCAAAAAAAAGACGTAGACAAATACCAAATCTAACGCTTTATACTAGCAAAGAGAGTGCGGAGCGGGGTTGAATACACTAGAAAGCAGAGGGTAGGCTGTTAGTTTGCCAGCGAACCCTCCGCTCTCTTCTGCCCATGATCTGCGATGCCATCACTCCATTGTAGCCACCACCCCTCTTAACCCCTGACCCGAAATATTGGGGAGAAGGAAGAGATTGAAGAGACAAATAGTGAAACTGTGCCAAGAACGTGTTAATCTTGTGCGATCGCGTTTCCCATGAAACAAAGTGGACTCGAAGAAATAAAGGAAAGGAATTTATCACAAGTATTGCCAGTATTTCATCGTGTTTATTGTGCGTTCTGTCGAAAAGATTGTTGTATTTTTCGTATAATTATTTATAATTATCATTATGGATGATCGAATCTCGGTGACGTCACGATAATCAGAAGATGCTTTCAATATCTCGCATCGGGTCTCTCCTCAACGTGCTTCACGATGGCGGGAAGGGCGAAGAACTGGGAATAATAATTTTATTTTTTAGGATCGTCTCATATTTTGTATGTTTCAGATATGTTTCACGCTTCGTATCTAAACCTATAGTAGCAGACTCCACAATCGCTTATGGGCACGCCCGAACAAAAACAGCAAAACAAATTTTGAGGCAGGATTCCTTGCTTCGGAATGGGAACAACTTGAGAAGACAGTTGGCAATAATCAAATCACAATAGAAACAAAACAAATAACCTTGTTGTACTGCTTCTCCATCAGTGGGAACCCGTCGAAGATCGTGTCTCCATTCTTGTCCAATCTAGCGAGAAACTCGAGCGAACCGACGATAAGAGCGTCAGCGTGGGTCAGATTGGGAGTAGAGGCGTACCAGTCGGATGTTGACTAAAAGTTTGTGTGAAATGGAGATTTTGCGACGAAAATATGAATAAAAAGCGATTACTTTCGTGAGCGCCGCCTCAAAGAAGGGGAAATGCTTTGCCCTTGCCGGTAGGTAGACAGACTGGTATAGGGCATCCTGAAACAAAATGTTCACTTACGTTTCATGAATGAGATAACATGATTTCTACAATGGAAAAGGTGATTGTGTCACGATTCCGCGTGGAAAATAACGAAAAAAATTTAATTGCCTCAAAAAACTTTCTCTGTCTGGGGCTCAGAGCATTCTAGATACCTCATCTAATTGCACATGTTTTTCCACAGTCCACGAGCTTTCACAAGTGCCAATACTCACATTCCCTCACAATATCATCCCATCCATCCGATTGGGTCACTCACCTCATCCCCGGCACATGTTTTTCCAAAATCCACAAGATCACTAAGGTTCACACCCACCTCTTCTCCATGTCAAACCAATCTTCTTCACTCACCTCATCTCCCTTCACGTGGCCCGCCACCACTGCCAGCCACGCATAAGTTGAGACGAGGAAGTCCGCGAATTGGTCAGCGAGAGCATCGGCGAGGGCCGACGAGAGGGTGTCGGGACCGGCGAAGCCTAAATGACGGACTACTGAAGGACTCTCAGGAATACCACAGCATTCTAACCCTACAGAAAATGGGTATCACTTTACATATCGAACTGCAAACTCGAAACTTGACAGGTTGCTGAAACATATCGCTATCCTCATTCTGAACAAGGGGATTAAGTTTTTGAATTTTCCCGCGTTGCCGTATTCGCGATATGTTTCAGAGATATCTCAGATTGCGAAGGTGTTTTGAAGTTCGGGCTCTGTTCGGATTTGGGGGACCCATGGTCAATATGGGGGACCCATGGCAATATGGGGGACCCATGACCCACCTGACAATATGGGGGACCCATGGCAATATGGGGGACCCATGACCCACCTGACAATATGGGGGACCCATGGTCAATATGGGGGACCCATGACCCACCTGACAATTTGGGGGACCCATGACCACCTCTGGCAATTTGGGGGACCCATGACCACCTGTGGCAATTTGGGGGACCCATGTCATTTTTTTAAAAGTTTTTCATTTTCTCTTTGTCTTTTTTTTCTAGAATCGCTCCCGTTGCTCAGCCGGTTAATGCTCCCAATCCTGTCCCTATGCATACTTCAGAAATAGCAAAGGCATTCACCCCAAAACCAACACCTCAAATGTCCAATACCCCAGGTACGAAAAACCTACTACCACTACCACTCCCAAACCAACTACCACGAGACCCAGACGCGGAAAATTAGCACCACTACCACAACCACTCGCAATCCCACTACCACTAGACCCAGACGCGGAAAACCTAGCACGACTACCACAACCACTCCCAATCCCACTACCACGAGGCCCAGACGCGGACGATCTACTACCACTACCACTCCCAATCCCAGAACCCGTCCAACCACTTCAAAACCAACTCTCAGATCTACCCCAAGACCACGAAACTCTTCACGAGGATCGGGTCATGGGCACAGACAGCATGGCAAATAGACTTAGATGATTTTACACTGTCAACTAATTTCTTTTATGATACTCCATATTGCATTGTTCGATTTATTTGCTTCAAATCAGGCCATGTACATTATCTCATAACTATAGAAGTAAATAACGAAGTAATCACTTCTACACACAAGGGAAAAGAAATAACAATGCAGTGGAGCAAAAAGACAAAGAGAAAATGAAAAAAACTAAAATAAATGACATGGGTCCCCCATATTGTTAGAGGGGGCCATGGGTCCCCCATATTGTCAGGGGAGGTAATGGGTCCCCCAAATTGTCAGCGGTGATCATGGGTCCCCCATATTGACCATGGGTCCCCCATATTGTCAGGTGGGTCATGGGTCCCCCATATTGACCATGGGTCCCCCATATTGTCATGGGTCTCCATGGGTCCCCCATAATGTCATGGGTCCCCCAAATCCGAACAGAGCCGAAGTTCGAATACGGTAACGCGGGAAAATTAAAAAAATTAATCCCCTTGTTCACCCTTATCTGGAGAGAACAAAGGGGGTCAGAACGCTGTGATACGAAATGGGCTCACCGTACTCCCTAGCAATGTATCTGAGTATCGCCTGGGTCTGGGCGAGTTTGACTCCGTTGATTTCCAGCATTGGAAGTGCCAAGAAGGGGGTGGCTGAACATAAAAATTGCATTTTATAGAATAGAACTGGAGTTAGTAACGGACTGTCTCATTCAATTCGTGAAAAAAGGCCAAAAAAACTACAAAATCGTCGATAAGTAAAAGTTCAATGAACGTACAATCCACGTACTTCGGCCAGTCATCCTTCTGAATTCGCACGTCCTCATAGGCTACGCCCACAATGGCGAACATCATGCGGATAGGCTCGGCGCTGCAAAGATTAAAGATCAATTTTATTTGGGCTTGTCGTCTTCGAATTCTAATCGATAAATGACGAAACGAACCGTCCACGCAAGTTGAAGTAGGTCAGCTTGAAGTGGGGCATACCTGAAAGTTCTGAAAATGAACGCTAAAATGTTGGAAAGCAGTTCAATAACGACGAGAAATAGCGGTAAATCAATGGTTGTTTGTTGTTCACATCGACTGATTTCAATTCGATCTCTTCATGATCAGTGTGCTATCCCGGTCTAATTCTCTATTTCACTCACCATCACTTTGTCTAGCCGCCGAGAGAGTGTGCGAAAGAAGAGACGCTATCACAGCTCATCTAACGCCTATTTGAGCACACATTGTCCTTCTCTGTCAGCGCTATCCCGTGTTTCCACGCTCTATCACCAGCGGATTAGAAATACGAGTAGATTTACGAAAATATCGATTGAGTAAATACATTTTATCGTTCAAACCAGAAGCATTAGATCAACAATTGTATCAGAACTTCTACGTAACACAGACGAACGATTGGATGATTAATAAGGCGCATCCGGTCTCTCAGCAAGGTACTTCGCCAGTTTGGGATGAGCGAAGAACTGAAATGGAAGAACCTCAGTTTTTGAGTCCTCGCACACTATTCTCGCAAAGTTATAAGTTATCGAAAATGAGTGAATGAATCAGCTGATAGAACGAAATATGTTTCACACAGTCCAGATAAGTAGAAGAACCGCAAGAGGGACAGTATCACTCACGTTGAGATCGTTGATTACAAAAAATAAATAAAAATAACCTTTTTGTACTGCTTTTCCATCAGCGGGAACCCGTCGAAGAGTTTGTCGGCGTTCTTGTCCAATCTGCTGACGAACTCGAGGAATTCCGCAATGACGACGTCAGCGTGGGTCAATTCGGGAGTGCCAGCGTACCAGCCGGTGGTCGACTGAAAAACGGAGTAATGACCTGCCTCTCTCATTTTCACACACTCTCTCGCGTCTCTAACTGGTGATAGACCATGTAAAATAGAGAGACGAGAGCATTGCTCGAAAAAGAAGGTTCTGAACTATCCCTGCCACTCTCTGGCGTTCATCGAGTCAAGAAATGACAATGCATTTCAATTTTAACAGAAACATGCGGGAAAAGGCGTTATAAGGATTTCTGATCTCAATGGGCTGGAGTCAAGAGATTGACGTAAATGATAAGAGGTGATAAGATGATAAGAGAGACCTTGGCAAGCGCGGCCTCAAAGAAGGCGAAGTGCTTCGCTCTCGCCGGCACGTAGACGTCGTTGTAGATGGCGTCCTGCACAATAATAAAGCTTATTTTACTAATTTTATTTTGCAGTAAACACATTATTGTCAATCCAATGGTCTCTGCATGATGATTCATTCATCGTTCACTCTCGTGCCTCTGAATGGTTACAACTCCACCAGAGAAAAACAAAGCCTCTGTAATTTTACTGAACCCAAATCGCTTAGTAATGACACGCCTTATCTCCGCTAGCCGCCACTCCAAGGTCTCCAGCCACCGAGATAAGCCATTTCTCAGTGCTCGTCAGGAAGTCCACGAATTGGTCAGCGAGAGAGTCGGCGAGGGCGGCGGTGAGGTTGTCCGGGCCGGCGAAGCCTGGTGATCAAGGATCAAAGATCATGGATCGTTTACTTCTTTCCAGTATGCTAGATAGCGCAGCAAAACCACTATGGAATCGATTATCAGTGCTGTTTTCTGGTCGAAAGAAGGCGAACCGTACTCACCAGTCTCTCGGGCAACGAATCTCACAATGGACAGCGTCTGTCCTATCTGCACTCCATCGACTTCGAGCACGGGCAGCGTGCCGAAGGGCATGGCTGAATAAACTGTATTGTTGTTGTTGTTGTTATTGTTTTGATGTTGTTGTTGTTTTCATAACAACAACAACTCACTCTTCTTCAGCTCCGGCCAGTCGGCCTTGTCGATCCTCTTGTCCTCAAAAGGAACGCCCGCAATGGCGAACATCATGCGGATCGGCTCGCCACTGGAAGGGCACTTTGATAAAAAAACAATAACAAAAAAACAAAAACAAAAACAACTCGGTGTATTTGACTTGACTAAAAGATAAAAATCTAACGAACCGTCCGCGAATGTCGAAGTAGGTCAGCTTGTAGTGCGGCATTGCTCTGAGAATGATTGATTTTTTACAACGACAACCTGGGAAATTATGCCAGGAATCAAATGGATTGTCTTTAATAAAAGCGATGAAACTCAATAGAAACACGATTGCAAAGAAAGATCAATGGAGGGAAATTCGCGTTCGGACGCGTATTTGTATGAGAGTGGCAACCTTTATACGCGCCACGCGTTCTTTGCCTGTCTGTCACCCTCCTCTTATCTTCACTCTCTCTTCACTCTCCACTAATCTTCCCATCTCTCGATTTGCCGACCTCACTTCAGAATGTGCATAGGCAGTGCCTAAAGTGTGCATCTTCAATAGCGAAAGGCGTAATCTTTGGAACTCTCGAGATACAAACACGCGAGCCAAAACAATGTTTCTACGTGTAATATCAAAGGGCTCTAACCCATTCATTGTCACATCTTTGATGAGCAGAGGAAAAATAGATTTATTCATACAGTAGCATCACATGAATGTTCCTACATGAGTTACATAACAAAAAGCTTCAATTCATAGGATGACTTTAATTCCTCAATATCTCGCATCCGGTCTCTCCGCCACGTGCTTCACGATGGCAGGGAGGGCGAAGAACTGAACATTTAGTCGATTTATTTTCGAAAACCAAATTAAACTATGTTTCACCAATGATTCATGTAGTTCAATGCTGTGATTCGAATGATTCACGGGCAGCGCGCGTGTTAAAAACCAACCTTCTTGTACACTAGAGTTAAGGGCTATTGAGATAGAGTTCGAGAGCTATTTTGTAGGTTTCAACGAAAAATTGAAGATAATAATTACGAACCTTCTTGTACTGCGCCTCCATCAGCGGGAACCCTTCGAATAGTTTATCGGCGTTCTTGTCGAGTCTGAATTTAATTCAGATAAATATTATATCACGAGTCTTCTGAGAGATTGCATGACCCCGAGGAACCAGGTGCAAAAGTTTCAGCAATCTTGACGAGATAATTATGGTAGAGTATAGTGGAGGAGAGAAAACTTTTAGCGTTTGCCGTTTATCCGAAAACCGGCTTTTAGGTATTTTCTGGCTCTGTGCCCGGCTCTACCGTATCTCAGCTCCCAGATGAGATAGAAAGTCGCGCATAGGCTTAAAAAATCCGGAAAAATATTCTAGGAAACTTTCATGTTGACACCTAAGCGATTGGACAACGTCTTCAATGTCAAAAATTTGAAAAACTGATGACAAAATCAGAAAATGAATTTTCCTGACTCGGGGACCCCACCATTTCAAGTAAGCGAATTGCATATTTCGAATCTACCTACTCGATATAGTCCAGGAAAAATATAAGCGCGATCTCCCAGGGGTGCGTGGAGGAGTTATAGGGCCGAAAAGTCGAGAAAATCGACCATTTTCGGAGATGATTTATTTCAAACTCATTTAGTTTACTCGAAAACTGTCTGATATTTACGCAAACGTTGTTTTATGATATTCCTAAGTGCTGCGACCAACATTCAAGGCATTTTTTGCTCATTCCGACGATTTTCATTTTTTTCGAAAAAATGAGACTTGAAATTGTTCAAGAGCCGGAAACTCTTCTGTAAGGCATCGGAGTGATTCCAAACGGTGAAAATACATTTCCCGAGGCAGTATCTTTGAAAATTTTCAATAAATCACTTCACAATCAACTTTAAGAAAATTTTCATTTTTTCATGTTTCGGGCCCGACCTACATTTAGCTAACATTTTGTAGGCCTTCGAAAATAACTTAAATTTGATGTAAGCACTCCAGTAAACTTGTTTTTAGTCTTTAGTAGTACTGTGCTACTCAATTTCAGTATTGCCAAAGCCAGAAATATAACTTCAGTTGACAATCGATGACTACTTTTGTTGAGCCGTATCACGTTCTTTGGAGTTGAATGGTACTACCAAATACTAAAAACAAGTTTACTGGAGTGCTTACATCAAATTTAAGTCATTTTCGATGGCCTACAAAAATGTTAGCTAAATGTAGGTCGGGCCCGAAACATGAAAAAATGAAAATTTTCTTAAAGTTGATT